>CM026076.1:34614620-35029494 GCA_014839685.1 Anableps anableps
AGTCTGCTGTGAGGCTGTTTTGGCTAATGTAAGAACAGAGCTTCATTAAAACTCACCTTTGCTACAAGAACAAATATTTACAAATTAGACAAATGTCCCGTTCAAGTTGAATAGAAAATATGTAATTCATGTCCCACAGAAAAGGGACATGAATTACATATTTTCTATTCAACTTTGTTTTCATTTTTCAGCCAGATAATTCAAATTTCTTTATTGCCGAAGCTTATGGGAGGATAAGTGAGAAAGAAAATTAAACTAAGAAAAAAAAACTGTAATGCTTAAAAAAAAACAACTTTAAAAAGTAATATATATACATTATCTCTAAATATTCTGGATTTGTCCTTTTTATTGTTTATATAAATGAATAAATAAAACTAAGCTTGTAAGTAAAGTATGCAGTCATATTCCAGATTCATACATAAATAAATCACATTTGTTCTACTGATGCCTTAAAAAAAAGGGAGAGGAAAACATTTTAGCCAAGAGGAAAACCCCTTGAGTCAAGTATTTTTGTTCTCTTTATATTTCAGAAGCATTTTCCAAGGTTGTTGTAATGTCTCCTGTTGCAAGTTTGGCTCTCTGAGTAGAACATAATGAAAACTCAGTCTAGTCAGTGAGAAAAGCAGAGAGAGGCAGTACCAATGCTAACTGGCTCAAACAAGCAGGTCTATATACAGCAACAATGATACTTATTATGTAGATTATTTTGATTTGCAGGTATTTTTGAGAAGATTCACTTGTTATTGCTAATGCTGTTTCGCATGAAAATACAACTAGTCGTGTCAAGGCTGACTACTACAGTTTGCATTCCCATTCCAAGTTTAGATCGAGCCTAAAAAATCCAGCCTGGCCCAAGCCTGGCATTATGAAAAAATTAATACTTAAAGTACTTTTTTGCTCAATGATTCTTAATGAATACTCATTATTAAAAATATTTCATCATTTTAAATTGATTTTCCTCCAACCATTTCAAAAGAATGACTTTGTACTCCTTTTAAAGTCTGCTTCTTAGACAGTATGTGTTGCCATCTTGGACTTGGATCTTCCACAAATGATCAGAACACAAGTTTAGGATTCTATATAGTATGCTTTTGAGGAAAGCACAGATTTTGTTGAAGAAGAGGTTGAAGAAGAAATTTTGTATTAAAATTTTACTGTAGATGTTATACAATTAGAGGAGTCAGAAAGTTATAGAACTTCACTTCCAGGTAAATAACCATTTTTCTTAAGTATTTATCTATTCCATAATTTAGTAAGTCTGTTTTCTGAACACCATCCTAATAACCAAATGGCAGAGTCATTCAGTTATGTGTAGAGCATCAACTTTACATTTAATTTTGAAGGACCCACATTGTATATCTTAGTGTACAGATGTGGTTGTTCAGAATAAGACACACATGTGGGCTTACTTTTGACTTGATGAAATATGAGTCAGTGGGGAACATCACACAGATAGATAGGTTTTTAAACCACAGTGCTTCGACCACTGTTTAGAATCATTCAAACACAGATAGACATACAGCTATGCTCTGTTAGCCAATGAATCACTGTGCTCTACTCAAACACTTGACTCATGGATTCACAGCGTTGCTTCAACCAAAGGGAATTGTACATATGCTCACACACACACGCATGCTTGAACACACTTCTCTAATGTGACTCTTGAGTCATGTATGCAGACAGAGGAAATTGTCTGGCCAAAAGGCATGCTTGCCCTAGGGAATCATTATCACTGGAGGTTTCTGTGTTGGCCTTTTCTTCTCTGCTTGACTCTTTGCCGCTCAGTCAAGCATTGAGCATGTCAGAAAACCTTTAGACATGTTCTAGAAACAACAGCTGTTTGTTGAAAGGCCTGAAGTTTTAAGATATAGAAGAATAAACACTGATATGTCTATGATGTTTAGCAACCTGGCTTCTTGCTTTTTTGGATATTCATGTGGGTTTATTGTGTGAACTGGTTGTTTTCAAGGCTTTAAAGAGAAATACACAAGTTTTCCAATGGCTCGACAGATAGATAGGACATATTTCCAAGAAGCATTGTTGCACAGAAGAAATATCATAGGTTTTAATACGTTACAAAGTTTAACGCATTTAATCGCTTTTCTTTCTTTTTTTACTTAAAAATGTCCTCAGCCGGAGCTTTTGTGTTCATATTTCTCGTATACTCGTAAATCTGACGCACAAGTGACATCCACAAACAGCAGCGATGGACGACAAAGCTGCTTCTCTTGGCCAACTGGGGGTTAATTTTTGCTTCAAAAAAAGGATCTGCTGGGATGCTGGAAGACACTATTGTTGTGTGCAAATTGTCCAAAAAGGAAATGGCCTATCACTGAAACTCCTCAGGTGTTATACGACTTACATTGTCAACCCTCATAACTGGATTACTTCAGATTTAAGGACTGTGGATTCTTAATTTTACTTCACTTTTTGCCTTATTTTTTCTACCTCCAAGATAAGCAAGAGCAAGAGGCCTCTGGTCGAGACTGGGGACATTGGTAGTATTATACAAAGATTTCAAACAATAGAACTGAGGGTTTCTCTGCTGGAGGTAAATGTCGAGATCAACGCAGGTTCTGGAAATGAAACAACTCTACCGATGCCTCTAAACAACAAACAGTGTCCAAGCACTTCAAGAAGCAGCTCACCCACCTGGAACTGTTTTGGAGCTAAGCCGAAAAATATATCTCATCATTTGGATCTGATTAGACGTCTAACAGAACGGACCCCTCACCTAGATGATACAGTGTGGTCAGCATTGAGCCGAAACATTCCCTTGTCAACACCAGCACCAAAGAAAAGACAACAAGCAGCTGAAGCTGACATAATTCCACCTTCCTTGACTCCAGTACCAAGGACTTATCAGCCAGCTCGAGCCATAACACATCCAGTCATGTCTCCTGCTGGAAACCCACTAAACTCCACTGGAATTCCACTGAAAAACAGTTTTGCTGCTCTGTAGCAGGAGCCTATGGCAGACACCTCTCCTCCAAACATCAACAAGAAATATGAGAAAAGACCAACACAACCACCTTCTAAAGGGACCCAGAAACCAAAATTTATGCCAAAAGTTCTTATTGTTGGGGATTCAGCTGTGAATAGAATTGATCGTTTTTGTAGCACAAAGAGAATGAAGGTAATCTGCTTCCCAAATGACACTGTGTCGGATTTAGCAGAGAAAATACTCCCATTAACCACTGATCAGCCAAGCACTGAGAATCTATCTATCTGTCACATTGGAGCTAATGATCTGGCTAAGCAAAAATCTGAAATTCTGAAAAAGGACTTTAGTCATCTTCTAAGCACAGTTGGAAATTTGAAAATGAAGGTGTTTATCAGTGGACCAATACCGAAAGCTGGACGTGGAGATGAGAATTACAGCAGACTGTTTATGATTAATAGATGGCTTATTAAAGAATGATCTTCCAAATCCTTTATTGACAATCACAAGATTTTCTGGGAGCACTATCATCTCTTCAGACAAGATGGAGTCGGCCTAAATAAAGAGGGGAAAAAACGTTTCACTCCCAATATTTTCAATGCTGTTAACAACAGAAGGCCATCTCTCTAACACAGGACAATGTAAACAACGACATCATTGCTCCAGCAATGATTGTAGAAGGACAAGCACAAACTCAGCAGGCGCACAATGTTCCAAAATAAACCGATAAGCATCCATCTACTCCAGCTGGAAATGGAGCTGAGAGGGAAGGGATACAGATACAGACTGTGGAATAACCACAGTATTGGTTCTCTTGGACCTCAGCACAGCATTTGACACTGTTGACCATGATATATTATTAAAGCCACTGGAGAGCTGGGTCGGACTCTCTGGTACAGTACTCAATTGGTTTGAATCCTACCTAAAGAACAGGGTTTTCTTTGTGTCAATAGGCAACTTCTCATCAGAGTGGACAGAAGTCCCATGTGAAGTACCCTAAGGTTCAATCCTGGGATCCCTCCTATTTAATATCTACATGCTCCCACTAGCTCAGATTATAACAAGTAACAAGATTAGTTATCACAACTACACAGATGATACACAGCTTTATATCACAATATCACCAGGTGACTCCAAACCCAACCAAGCACTGAACAGATGCTTAGAACAAATCAATGCATGGATGTGCCAAAACTTTCTCCAGCTGAACAGAAATAAAACTGAAGTTATTATCTTTGGACCTAAAGAGGAACGATCCAGAGTCAGCGTGCAGCTTCAGTTATTACAGCTAGAAACTAGTGATTGGGCCCAAAATCTGGGTGTAGTGATGGACTCAGACCTGAACTTTCAGAGACACATAAAGACAATTACAAAGTCAGCCTTCTATCACCTGACGAACATCTCCAGGATCAAAGGACTAATGTCTCAACAAGATCTAGAAAAACTCATCCATGTGTTTATCTTTAGTCAGATTGATTATTGCAATGGTCCCTTCACAGGTTTGCCTAAAAAGTCAATCAGACAGCTGCAGCTGATCCAGAACACTGCTCCTCGTGTTCTCACTAAGACCAGGAAGATAGAGCACATCACTCCAGTTCTAAAGTCCTTCCACTAGCTCCCTGTAGCTCTGAGAAAAGACTTTAAAACACTTCTGTTAGTTTATAAATCACTGAACAGCTTAACACCAAAATACATTAAAGACCTGTTGTCATTGTCTCAACCTTCCAGACCACTCAGGTCTTCTGGTTCTGGTCTACTCTGCATCCCCAGGGAGAAGCAGCTTTCAGTGTTTATGCACCACAAATCTGGAACAAACTTCCAGAAAACTGTAAAACAGCTGAAACACTGAGTTCCTTTAAATTAAGACTAAAAACCCACCTGTTTAGAGTTGCCTTTGATTAATAGTAAGTAGAACATTGAACTATATTTGCTTGATGATCCTTATGATTTTGATGCATTGATATTTCCTCAATGATTTTGATTATTTTCATGTGCATTTGCTTGATGATTTTGATGATTTGACTGCATACTTGCTTGATGATTTTAATGTTTTTGATGATTTTGATGATTTGCTGTATACTTGATTGATGTTTTTTTGATGTGAAGCACTTTGAACTGCCTTGCTGCTGAAATGTGCTGTACAAATAAACTTAACTTGACTTGACTTTGCACCAATCTGATGGTTAACTAACCTAAAAAACAGATTAAAAATGATGAAATATCTTTGTTGTTGAGCGTATATGTCTATTTATTCAATAATATAGGAGCAAAAAGGGGTTTCGAATTGAAAATGTTGTTTATTTGTTGATATATGGCTTTCGATTAAAATGTGATTAATTAATTACAGATCTTGCAATTAACTCAAAAAAAAAATAATAAACTCCCACCACTTATATATAAATATATATTTAAACATATAGAGCAAGTGAAACTAAGCAAATAATAAATATTCACAAACTTGAGTGAAATAAATCACACAGCTGCTCTAAATTTGACAGCTGGTTCATTTTTATGTCACATCATGTATTTCTGAGCTGTCATTATCCTCACTACTGTCAGTATTTGAATTTGACAACTAATGAAAAATGTATTCCAAAAAAATCAAGCTACAGAGGAAAGCTATTTTAAATGAAAGGACTAACAAGATCTAGAGAAACTCATCCATATGTTTATCTTTAGTCACATTGATTATTGCAAGTGTCTTCACAAGTCTGCCTAAAAAGTCAGTCAGACAGCTGCAGCTGATTCAGAACGTTGATGCTCGTGTTCTCACTATGACCAGGAAGATAGAGCACATACCCCAGTTCCTTACATTGGCTCCTTGTAGCTCAGAGAATAGACTTTAAGATACTTCTGTTAGTTTATAAATCAATGAACGTCTTAGCACCAAATTACATTAAAGACCTGTTGTCATTGTATCATCCTTCCAAACCACTCAGGTCTGCTGGTTCTGGTCTACTCTGCATCCCCAGAACCAGAACCAAACATGAAGAAGTAGCTTTCAGTTTTTATGCACCACAAATCTGGAACAAACTTCCAGAAAACTGCAAAACAGCCAAAACACTGAGTTCCTTTAAATCAAGGCTATAGAGCTGCCTTTGATTAGTAGTACGTGGAACACTGATCAATATTTTTGAATTATATTTGCTGGATGATTTTGATGTGTACTTGATTGATGTTTTTATGAGTCTCAGAACTGACACATTACATACACAGCACAAAATTTACTAACGACAACAAGTTCTTGGCCGAATCTACTGTTTAATTATCTTTTTACAATTACAAAACATTTTTGCCTTTAATCAGGTTGCTTAAAAGTGGTATTCTAAGTTTGTGCTAGTTTGAATGAATTAAAATTATTAGATGTTAAAGATGGATTATTTGTCCAACATCTTTGCTGTATTCTTTTCCTTAATTTCAGGGTAGTGTCAGATTAGCAGTGTCATAGAACTAGCTTCAAGGCATGGATAAATGAGTGACAGGCAGCATATCCACATCCGTTTACATTCACAAACAGATGCATGGAGCGTATGAGCATAAAGAGACAGATGATGAGTCAGCATTGGAGTAACTGTCAACACTTCATAGCTGGCTGGCAATGTAGTTAATGCTAACCAATGACCCGTAAAACAACATGATCATCAGCTTAAGATTCTAACCACACACACACACGTGCACACACACACACACACACACACACACACACACACACACACACACACACACACACACACACACACACACACACACACACACTAAACACATTCACACTTTTGTGAATCAAAGAAAGAGTTGAGAAGAAAGAGCTTCTAATCTTAAGGCCTTAAGTCAACTACTACTTTTTTTTCTAGAGTTACTGTATAATAGTGCTTCCAGTTTGATTTGGTGGGTGAAATTTCAAAATGTGCTAAATTAGAAAAATCAACTGAAGTCAGATCCTCAAATGCGATTCTACAAATAACACTATCCAGTTTGTAATGGATAATGCACGAAGCTTAGTCCAGTTTAAGTCCAGAATGTGGAACCATTGGTCTGTTTGTAAATTTGTGACTTATATTTGCGATTTCTATTTTTTTCTTTTTTATATATGGACCTATTTGTGTCTTTAATAAAAGCGATGATGATGATAATGACATAAAATATGGAAAAGTTGCAAAAATAGCCTGCGTATTTGCAGTTCTAACCGTTTGTATCTCATTTAATTTGTCACACACATAGGACTATTCAGCATCAGTGTTACCATGCCTATTTTGTGCTTAAATGCAATAAATCCTGAGTAAATCATTGTTAGGGTACTGCTAGAATACATAGCCTGTTAAAAAGGACAACAATTAGTTACTCCCTGTTGTTGTCCAACTTGCAACTGGAGTATAGATAAAACAGGTGTACCATTATTCCCAGATTTAAGATCAGACTTCCATGGCAAAAACTGATACTTTAGCTCTTTGGCGGCATTCAGTTAATGCTGACTAGGTTTGAAACTTTAACACAGTGTAGCTGAGATCAATACTAACTTGCTCATTTTATTGCTGTGGTTGGTGATAATTCAGTATGGCTAGCCCAGCTGTTAACCTGACCTTAAGTTTTCAAACGAGTTTTGGGATCTGAAGTTAAAGGTGGAGAGGCCCTATTTAAAATGAACATGGATAAAGTTAGAAACATCAAAAATTCCCTTTATAATCATTTGTCCATTACTGAAGTGATGTTGTATTGCCAAATATACCAAGGATGATGAAAATGATCTCATTTAAGTAGGGCTGTATCAGTACATCCAGCTCATGAAATGATACACTGAACTGAGTTCACAGGAACAAGACAAGGAGCTAAGTTGGAGGCTCTGGTTCTCAACTGATAACAAATGGATTGCTCCCTCTGGGTCAGGGGTCAGTCTTTACCAAAAGTGGAGAAATTCAAGTATCTTAGTGTTCTGATAGCAAGTAGCCATATTTCCATCAATGTTTTTTATGTTTTTGAAGTATCACGTTAGAAACGGTTGATGGAAACACATCTGCCGAATAAGCTCTGATGTAGCGAACTTTCCCATCCACTGAGGCACGAAGATCAAACTTCCAGCTGGGAGGGGATGACTCTCTCCATTTTTCTGAGATGTGTGCTCCACACTAGTTTGCAACCTCTACATTTTTCCCATACACTGGTGGGTCTGTACCGTACTAGAGGCACAAAACTCTGAAAATTTCAAAATCTAAACATCCAGCATGGAGGGAAGAACTGTAGCCCAGAGTGGCCAGCGAGAGGGCACTCCAGGTTGGGATGGGAGTGGTGGGTCGCTGAGATGTGTGGTCCATGCTAGTTTGCAACCTCTACATCTTGTTTATTACAGCAATGCGTAGCATCAACATCTGAGTAAATTATGTTTTGTATAGCCTGGTTGATTCACTCCAAACCAGTAGATGGAAACACGCATAATTCACATTCTTTTTTCTTTCTTTTTTGCGACATTTCAAAAGTTTGCTTAAAATTTGCATGACACTTGGATGGAAACATAGCAAGTGTTGTCAGGATAGAGAGGAAGTTCAATAGAAGAATTGGGGCATTGTGGGCATTGATCAGGTCTGTGGTGGCCTTGAGGTTCCCCAGAATCACTAGGGAAGGAGATGGCTAGGTTTTCCCTCTGGGCCTATTACCCTATTACCCCAGTAACTTCATCTTAGAATAGAGAAAGACAACGGAGGGATGGAGAACAAGACAAAATTTTAACAATATTCTTAGGAAAACCAACAAGCCTACTACTTTGGTTAGAGAATCTGTAATAAGAGTAAAATATTTCAGTAAATACAATTCTAGCCCCAATAACCAGTCAAAGTGCTACATTTTTGGTGTTTTCACAAATAGAGGTTATATAAATCTCTAAGTATGTGTTACTTTGTTTGATTATCATTGATTCACTCTGTCTGCTGATTATATCCACAGTGTTTAACCAGGGAACTGATTTGCAATACGAACCTATGAAACATCACTGACCCTGTATGTTATTTATTCCATTTGTAATTATGGATCTAAAGATATTGAGTTTTTTGATGCCTGCATCAACTCTTTTTTTTTTTTTTTTTTTTTTTTTTTAAAGAAAGCGACTAATAATTTTTGCAACTTTTTCTGGTGTTGCTGGAGACTTATGTGAAAGCCCAAATTGTTCTTACTCTTTTCAGTGAGCAGCAGGCATAGCCTGGGCCCCTCCACTGTTCTGAACCACAGTCGCAGGCATCTTGGTCATCTTGCAGTACTCCCTACCAGCTGCAGTCGAAGTCAGTTCCTCTGTGTGGACTACTAATGAATTGAGCATGCACAAAGTCGCTGCTGACTCTTATAGGCAGGACAGGGTGCAAATGTAAAATAATCTTGATCTAGAATAAATTACTATATTTCTGCATGATCTTTATCATTTATTTAGATTGTCAATGCAGACCTTGGGAATTAAAATGATTACGTTGTACTGTGACCTGTAGTAGGTCAAAAAAAAAGGAAAAAAGGAAATCAGAAGAAAACTAATAAATAAATAAAAACAAAAATGAATAAAAATGTAAGAAAGTAAAATAATAATAACAATAATTAAAACAAATATTAACTATACCAAAGTGTCTCTGTCCATCGGCATCCCAACCCTCAATAAGGAAAGAGGTTAAAAATATATCAATCCAAAATGCACATTTTGTTTTTTCACCAATAAAGGTTTCATAAATCTCAAACTAGTATGTAAAATGTATTTACTTAGTGTAGAGTTATCTAATTTCTGGTTGACCAGTCTAAGTGTGTTAAATTTTGAAACAGAAATGATGAAGTGAAGTTCAGATTCAATAAAAAACTGGGAATAGGAAGCTCCGAAGCGGATGCTAACTTTAGCAGCTAACCGTTAGCCAGCCACTGTTCTCTCACAAGTCATTCATATGTTTTCTGTCACTGCTTTTTCTTTTTTCATTTAACTACCAAAACTGGTGAAGCAAAAGTATTTTAAAGTTGTGGAAGCTTCTACAAATCAGTCAGCCTACACAACTGACTCACTTCATAAGAAAGGCTTTACTTTGACAAGAAATATCATGGTATTTTATCGTGAGATTTCTTGGTGTGAGATTACTTCAATACGTTTAACTTTTTTATTCTGCTCATGTTGAAATGAATAAATAATAGCAATCAAAATGTTAACATTAAGCCTCAACTTAAAAACACAAATTTCTGTATTTCCCTTGCTATTCTCATTCAATGTGTGATCATTTAGCAACACGACAAGGTGCACTTCCGGCCACTGAATGATATCCATCTAGGATTACTGACATGACCAAGCAGTTCTTAGCTTGACAGCTCAGGACTGCTAATGGACACGTTGGATTTTGTAGAGATCAAATTTAGTCTCGGTTTTGCTGACTCATTGGCTGTACAGCCATAGATGCCGGATCATCACCTCAAGCAAAGTGTGCAACTGAAGCGATAAAACTCATACTGGTGTAAACAGGCTCTGTGGAGTGTACACTGTAACACTTAAGTGAATGTCTCTTGACTGTCGTGTTTCTTTAGATGCTTTTGAAACAGCAGTAATTAAACCAGCAACACGGTGACCAGCTGTCACATGAACTGTCTGCTCTACAACAAATCTGTCTCTGTCTAATTGAATTAAAGCTAATAGGTTTATGGACAACACTGTCTGTATAATTAGCACATTATCCTAATTAACCCGACAAGCATTGAGAAAGCCATTTTCCCTCTTTTGCCATTCTGTTTATAATGTCTTGGTTTATATAGCTAAAGATGTGCTTTCTTTATTAAATATTAATTAAGCTTCTGTTACTTACGAAGTTTTTTCCTTCCTGGTCTCCTTTAGGCTCTCTAAAGACAGAAGTGACAAGTTGGGAGAAGACTGGCAGTAAGGTTGCTCATTGGTGATGAGTATCTGCAGCAACGAGCTCCATTGCAGCAAATGAACAAGGAGACTCTTAATCAACATTTCGCTTGGAAAACAAATCAGGATTTGGCCTCAGTGGGAGCAGAGCTTCACTGAGAAGAAGCAGAGAGTCGGAGAGAGCGAAGTGTATAGTCCCTCTGGTTGGCCAAGATGCCAGCGCTGATAGCAAAGCGGCAGGGCTTAGGGCTGCTGAGGGCCCTCCTGGTGCTGCTGGGAATTTCAGTGCTCTGTGGTGTTGCATTAGGAACCAGGAAAGGGCATGCTAATCTGGACCACAGGAGCCAGAGACACAGACATCCAGGTATGACTAAGAAAAACTACAAATATGTACTATTCACTCCATGTTTTGTTTTTCATGGACTGCTGAAACATTTTTCTTTTACATTACATTACATTTGAACTGTTTTTCTATAGGTCACTTCTAATAGTTTTAAAATCAGATATGATTTTTTAATCTCCAAATGAATGAGTTAAAGGAACTGTTTTACAATCTGCTACATCACTTATTGATTGGGAAACACTAATTGGGGCCTAATGGAGGCACCTATTACTCTCCACCTCGAAACTGCTTTCTCCGTTAATGCGGCCCAAACCGTAGTGTGCACCCCCACAATATATATATCAAAAATTCCTGCTCATTCTCGAGATGTGTGCTATTATTCAACTTTTCGTTTCAAGTTACCATGGCGACGTAATTAGCGAAAAACTACCTCATACAAAGTCAATGAAGCGAGGTCCTGAAGACATCGTAAAAAAACCCCCACTATTTTTGAGGATTTATTGTGTCATCATGGTTTCGCCTGCAAACGCCATTCAACACTCAGTTTGTACATACGTCCGTGCTGTGTTCAGAAGTGAAGACGGTGTGTTGACACGCACACTTTGGCAGGCCCCTTTGAAATTTCTTCAGAAATTTTCTAGTGCAGCATTATTTCTTTAATCAGTTGTTATTCTGGACTGTTTGAGGAATGACTCATCAGGTTGGAACCTGGTGTTCTCTGTTCATTTTAATAATTAGCCGTGCTTCCACCAACCGTTTTTTTTAATGCGTTTTGAAGTATCGCATTAGAAAAGGTAATGAAAACAGTAAAATTCAAACTAACTTCCTCAAGTTTGCAAAAAAAGTTTTTATGCTCGCTTGAGGTGGTTTTGGCTTTTCCAAAAAAGAGTTAATGCGCTAAAGGGGAGTTGGAAACACATCTGCCGAATAAGCTCTGATGTAGCGAACTTTCCCATCCACTGAGGCACGAAGACCAAACTTCCAGCTGGGAGGGGATGACTCTCTCCATTTTTCTGAGATGTGTGCTCCACACTAGTTTGCAACCTCTACATTTTGCTTATTACAGCCGTGCGTAGCATAAACATCTGACGAAATTACGCTTCCTGGTTGATTTGCTCCAAACCAGTCAATAGAAACGCCGAATTCGCATTTTCTTTTTTTATGACATTGTAAAAGTTTATTCAACATTTGCTTGACAGTTGGATGGAAACATAGCTATTGAAGTCTTATACATTTTACTCGTTCTCTTTGACTGTTCCCCTATACCGGACTGAATAGGTAGAATTGCTCCTGGAAGTATTTAGTTGGACTTTCATTGTGAATCTAGTGCAGAGATAAAGTAAATGGAGGGAGCAAAACATCCTTCTATTTGCATCTAGTTAAACTGATGTTCGTTATTATTATATAAAAAAAACATGAAACCATCTTTTTTCTTTTCTGTTTGTGAGTAGTTGGTGAAAGTGTTGGATTTAAATGTTCCTGTCAGTTCAACCTTTTACTCTGAGCATTATCCATAAGACATCTGATCTTTCTGTCATAGTTTTATTTCATTATGCATCCAGTTTGTTGCTCTGCTAAGTTCAAACCCAACCCGCTCTTCTTAACCACAGAGCAGTTGCACTGCAACAAACAGAGGTTAAATGCCTCCCTAAGAGCCTTCTGAAACACAGTTCGTTGAAGTGTGTGTTCTTCATACAATCCGCCCACGCCGTCCCGTTTTGGGATTCGCTCGAGTGACCCAGAATTCAAAAACAGACCTTTATGCTCTCGAGGTTACAGCTTCTCGCCCACTTTTAAGTTTCATCTCTGAGAAAAAAAGTGTGTATGAAGTTCAGAATGCTTTTTTTGCAATGTTCATTCATACATTCCACAAAAAGCAAACTTAAATTGGATTTTCATTTACCTTCTGACATTTTAGATTACATCTTGTGTGTAATAATATCTTAAATGTGGTGTACATCCTCAATGCCATAATTTGCTTTGTGTTATGTGTAGTAATGTAACTGAATGTTTTGATGTTTTAGGTCACTTATCGCTGCACAGACATAGACAGAGGACAGGAAAGGAAGGCCAGGTACTACACCGGTCCAAACGAGGATGGGTTTGGAATCAGTTCTTTGTCATTGAGGAATACACTGGACCTGACCCGGTGCTGGTAGGGAGGGTAAGTATATAATCTTATCAGACTTATAACAGTATCATATTTTGGCATGCTACAAACACAAACTATGTCATTGTAAACTGGAAGAAAAGTGATATAGGGTTATCAATTTTTTATAATTTTTTAAAAATAAAAATCCTAAAAATGCAGTGAGCATTTATATTCAGTCCTCCTGAGTCAATACTTTTTAAAACCACCTTTTGCTGCAAATACAGTTCAAAGTCTTTTGGCTATGTCTCTAGGAGATTTGCACATCCAAGGACTACAGACATTTCTGCCCATTCTTCTGCATAAAAAACTCAAGTTCAGTCTGATTTAAGAGATTATAACTTTTATTAAGTCCCATTGAATCGATACTTTGTTAAACAACCTTTAGCTCCAATTACAGATCTAAATCTTCTGGCTATGTCTCTACACCCTGTGAACATCTACATGCAAGAAATTTCTTACCCTCTCTCCCCATAACTCAAATTCAGTCTGATTAGGTGGAGAGCATCTATAGATGGTGATTTTTTTCAAAGTTTTGTCACAGATTTTCAATTGAATTTAGGTCTGGACTTTGATTGGGCCATTCTTGCACATACATATGCTTTGATCTAAACTATTCCATTGTAGCTCTGGCTTTATGTTCAGGGTTGCTGTCCTGCTGGAAGGTGAACCTCCACTTTAACTTGAAGTCTTTTGCAACATCTAACAGGTTATCATCCTGTATTGCCCCACATTATAACTCTATCCATTGTCCTATCAACCCTGAAAGCCTCTCTGGTCCCGACTGAAGTACAGTAGGTCCTTATCTTAATGGTTGAAGTGAGTCCAGTGCCAGTCATAGTGCAGTGTAGCAAAGGTGACAGCTAGCTCCCAGTGAGATTTAAATGAAGTATCAAGTATTGAGAGTAAAATAAAAAAAGCAAGGGGTCATGCTGAGATTCATGTGGGGATGATTGGCAGTTTTCCTTGACAACAACACCGTCACTTAGACAGAACGCTGGCTTTCATAGAGAACTATGAATGATGTCCGCAGTGCTGTTTATTTCATAGTAAAGATCCCGTAAAGACTTAACAAGTGTCTAATAGAATGTTTAAAATTCCTCATTTTTCGTAGGAATAATCTCAATCGCTTCCTCTATTGACATTTGCTTGTCTAGTACAGAACATTCTCAGCCTTTCTGCCTCACTCTGTCAGCCCTTTGGTTTGAAGAGTTTGGAAACTGGAGGCTCAATTCCCATCAAGCTGTCAGGCAGCCTGCTTGTTCTTCCTACAGTTTTCCCTGTTATTCACAATCTCTTTTGTCTTTGTCTTTACCACAAAACCTGAAATTCAGACGTTCTTTATACTTGTGTATTTAACCCTCCTGTCCTTGTCTGACTTGTTTGCTTTCCGTCTCTTCAGCTTCACTCAGATGTGGACAAAGGCGATGGTACCATCAAATACATCCTGTCTGGTGAAGGTGCAGGAACAATATTTGTCATTGATGACAAGACGGGCAACATCCATGCTACAAAAACGTTGGACCGTGAGGAGCAGGCCCAGTACACCCTAACAGCACAGGCTGTGGCCCGAGACACCAATGAGCCACTGGAGCCTCCATCGGAGTTCATTGTGAAAGTTCAGGATATCAACGATAATCCACCAGAATTCCTCCATGGACCATACTACGCCAGGGTGCCTGAGATGTCCAATGTTGGTAAGTGATACGGAAGGCATCAGAGAACTGAAAAATGCAAGGTTTGGTGCTAAAGAAACAGCAAACTGGGATATCTTCTTGTTTTGCTTTGTTTATTGGTTAAGTTTCTCAGGGATCCAGGGTGTGGCCAATATCCCAATGCAGGGCTCTAGAGTGCGACCGGATTTCTCACTAGTGCACCGCAATAGTGCACCAATCTTAGGTCGCACTGGTGCAACCAGTCATTGAGAGGTTAAAAAAAAAAAATCTCCGACTATAGTATATAACACCACTGAAAGTCCCTGAGGTTCACAACAGATACACAGTAGGTACGTATTGCAGTATAAGCCAATCAGCGAAAGTGAAGGGGGGACCCCCCCCTCTGACTGGCTGTGGTGCAGCTATCCATCTACTGCAGCCAGAGGTGAGCAGCTAGCTAGGTTAGTCAGGTAAACGGAGCATTGGTAACGCAGCTGAGGAGAGAAACTATAGAAAAGTTAAGGTCTGAACTGTCCAAAAAAGCATTCCTAATATTCTGAGACGGAGTTATCAACATCCCAGATGATGTCAAGCTGTGGTTCAGAAGCGAGCCTATATGTTCGACTCTGAGCCAGAGCCACTGGAATTAAATTACACGGTGGATGTGTTTACATTCTGAAGACAGCAGCGCGACCAGGAAAGTTAAGCCACTGTCTTACTAAGATAAAATAAAGCCAAAAATATAATGCACCGTATTTACTGAGTGTCGTAGTTATGTCCCCTGCGTCGGGAGTGTGGGTCTATTGGACTACACCTCCAACCAAGCAGGCATGAAAATACTGATGTTTTAACCAACAAACCAAGAACGTTTGCCTAATAATAGGACAATCACATGTCTGTAAACTTGATTTAGAAATGTTTATGCTCAACATACGTAGCTCATATAAAAATAATAATTTGGGTGCACCTAACTTCTGTGCTGGTGCACCTAAGAAAAAAAGTTAGGATCACCAGTGCAAAGCGTTAGTCTAAAGCCCGGCAAAAGCCCACTTAACAAAAAAAATCTGATAATGGGAATCAGTTTTTTTCTTGGTTACACATTTCATGTCTCTTCCTATAGAAAGACACTGAAGTTTTTCTCTGTACAACATGCAGAAAAGAAGACCAGTAAAGTCCCTAACCTCCACCTATTCCCTCCACTCACTTTCCCCACATTTACCTGCTAATGCTCAGTTTGTTACCTTTAGTCAGATGTACGTGGTCCTCAGAATGGTCCGGTTTACCAGTTTAACTTGTTACCTGCTTGTCAGACGTCTTGGACATTGTGTCATTGATTCTGACTTGTGCTGAAAGTCTGACATGTTTAGAGTGAAAAGTAATGATGAGGGTACAGTCCCCTGTGGTGCTCCTTTGCTGATGATCACCTTGTCAGACCCACAACCCTTCAGCCTCAATCTGTGGTCTGTTTGTCAGGTAGTCAAACTACCTTAAGGTAGTCAAACTCTCCAGGCAATAGTGGGAGCTTCCACCTGTGTCTTCTGTAGTTTCTTGCAGAGTAATTCTGGAAAATGCACTGGAAAAATCAAACAATATGAGCCTCACTGTTCTGCCCACATTGTCCAGTTGACCTTAAGTTTTGTTGGCTTTTTTTTGGCTTTTCAACTCCAACTCCATGACCACAACCACACTGAAGTGGATCCTTAAAGGAGCTTGTTTGTATACTCAGATGGGCAGATAGGAGTCTCTCCAGGACCTTAAAAAGGTCTTAAATTTGATTTGGTGAAACCTGCAGAAACCCTGATCAAAAAAGAACATTTCAGCAATTATACAAACGTCATGCAAATTATTATGCAGCGCTTAACTGCATCATGTTGAATTAGCAGAGATCTGCTGCAAGCACAGCACATCATCTTGAAAATATCTGATTTTCCAGGCGTTGAAATAAATGGCTGTTTGAGCTCAACATCTATGCATTTTACAGAGTTTTCTATCGTTTTATGAAAGGTTTTCATGAAGCTCTGGGATCGTTGAATTCTGTCCACCCTCATAATGTTTTATTAAAACCATAAAAATCACTGACATTGGAGACGGGATATTTCCACAATGATGAAATGCTGAGAAATAATAGTGGAGAGCAGTCTTGTAGACTCAGCTTAGCGGCAGTGTGTTAGAGTATTAGAGAAGTGTTTTGCAGTCCTGTCCAGCTGGTACCGGTAGGTGAGTTGCCAAGCCTGCTTGTCAAGCTTCTGTTGAACCAAATCACTGAACAAGCCTCCTCCTGACTTGCCTGTCTCGCCTGTGTGTCCATCCCACAGGTACGTCAGTGATGCAGGTGACAGCTACAGATGCTGATGACCCCACCTATGGCAACAGCGCCAGACTGGTGTACAGCATTCTGCAGGGACAGCCATACTTCTCTGTGGAACCTCAAACAGGTGAGACTGAAAGCCAAACTAAATCATCCACCGGTGTGGTCCTGCTGGATTTATTTAATGTTGTGCAAAGCTGCAGTCAAACACCCATAGCTGTGCAAAATTAATTGCTACAAGTTAGTCCATTAAAGTAGGGAAGTGAGGGCCCAGTGGAGTGGAAGACCCTCTTTATGGTGGCTGAGGGATAAAGCAATTTAAGCAGTAGTTTGAGGCCTTAAACACAATGGAAATTGGGACAGCACTTTTGGTCCAGGCTGGAACCCCCAGTAGGGACCTTTGAAATCCGTTTTGTTCATTTTTCAAATTCCGTTTTATTTTTTCCCAAATTCCTCTTTTTCCTTTTGAATTTTTCTGAATTCCATTTTTCCCATTTTAACCATGTTTATTAACCTAAAAAGTATGTAATTATGGTGTGAATGACAAAAATTGAACATTTACGGTTACTCTGTTTCACAGATGAAACAAACTGCTGTGTTTCAACAGAAAATTGGTTTTACAAGATGTTACAAAGTGTCTAACCCTCATTTTTTTTAAACTCAAACATTATGTGCAAAACTAAGAATCTCGCTAACAGAAAAGAACATCTCTAAACTCATCCATCCATTATCCATCGCACTTATCCTTGCAGGGTTGCGAGGGGGGCCAGTGCCTATCTTCAGCCATCTCAAAATCTCCCTTTTTAAAAATGCTTAAGTTGAACTGAGCACTAAAATATTTGTCACATAAAAAACATAACAATCAGGATCTTTGTTCATTTTTATTTTTTCCATCTATCACAGACTTCTCCAATAAAGTAATTTCAAGTTCCTTCAACTGCAGCTCCCCCCTTTCACTTTTTTCCTAAAGAAATATTCGGGACATGGAGCAAGAAGCACCTTCAACTCTAGCTTTTATTGATTTATTTTAATGTCCCAGAGTTAGCAGATGTGACTGGTTGCAGCTAACCAGCTGCTAGCTAGCCGTTGTATCCTTGCGCCTCCAGTCAACTGTGTGCTGTCAAAACATACAGAAAAGTTTTCTCCCATTTCATAAAACTCACTGGTCCTGGACCTGTAAGTTAGTCAGGTTTGTCTGCCTCCTTGCTCGCACGTATTTTTTCAGATATGGTAACAATCTCTCTATGGGATGGCCATTTTAAGACTTTGTTGTCTTTATGCCACGTTGCAAATAATTTGGCTGTATGCCAAGGGTCATTGTCCCTTTAAAAGACCAATTTGTGCCCAAGTTTTAACTTCCTGCCTGATTGCTTCAATATTACACGTTAGTAGCCCTGTCACAATCACAATTCTTGCTGAATGATAAATTGTCCCAGTAATTGTTGTTTTGAAACTATTTTTATTGTAATAAATTGATTACAATAAAATAATAATGCAAGTTCGCCCACTTCAAGAACAATAAACTGGAAGATATCTTAAATATCCAAAATAAACTACCAAACACAACAAATGAAATGGAAAAAAATAACCACACAATAACCGAAACCATCATTAAAATGGATTATGATGTCTCTGAAAAAATATTAATCATCAGAACGGAAAATTATTGAGCTCATTTTAATTTATCATGTGACTCATTGATTAATTGCTTACTGTGGCAGGCTTACACGTAAGAACTTAGTACACTTAAGACCAACATTTTTCATAACCCTGGTAGATTTAGATTCAACATAAACTCATTTTACCAACATGTTTCTGCCGAAGGAAATAATGTTATAATTTGGAGAGGCCGAGTCTCTAAGTCAGCGTTACGACTTGACCCAGATAGAAAACCTGTGGAAGGAACAACAGATTGAGGTGATGGTATTAAGGTCTTCAAACCGCAAATAAATTCTCAAAATACCAGTGAAACATTAAAAACAGTTATCAGCAATTCTATAAAGGGACTGGTTACTGTATTTTTCCACCTGTTGTTAAGAAGGGTATAATGTAAATGAAATGTAAATAAAAAATTGAGATTTATTAAAAATTGATCGCTCTTTTACTTTTTTTTATTATCCTTTGAGAGATGCCTGTCTCACTACCTTTCACAAGCATACTTCTTGGTTGAATGGAAAGAGTTTTTCTCTGCAAAAACAAACTCTTACCAAGCGCTGTTGGTCTAGTTTTTAGTGCAAATATCTTGAATACACTTGAAATAAGACAAAACTAACTTGCAAGTAACTTTTCAGCATGATATAGGAGCTTGTTTTAAGTCAGTAATTCCTTAATATTGATGAAAAAGTTCTAGTTATAAGTGAAATAATCTGCCAGTGGAACAAGACATTTTTCCCATATTATAAATTAAAATGTCTTGTTCCACTGGCAGATTATTTTACATCTAACCAGTAATTGTTCATCAGTATTAAGGAATTTTTGACTTATAACAAGCTGAAAAGTTAGTTGTAAAGCAGTTTTCTTATTTCAAAAGTGTATTCAAGATATTAGCATTCGAAACTGGACTAAAAATACTTGGTAAGAGTTTGTGTTTTTACAGTTTACATGGTCACAATTCACTCCAAAATGCATGGCTTTGGACTGATAAAGGCAAAATACCTCGTAGGTAGAAGAAGAACACAGAAACTCTACTCACACTAAGACGTCAGATGATGTGACTTAATGCCATCCGCAGCAACACACATACAATATACTGATGTAATAGTTCCTTTTTCTGCCACTTTTCATGTACAAGGCTGCAGAGTCACTGCTGCAGGGATCAATCATGTAACCCTGCTTCTTTTGAGAGAAGAAGGCAGAGCTGCAAAAAAAATGGAGAAGTCCCATAGGACATTCAAGCCTGTTCCCAGCAGACCATAGGCCTAATATTTGAGTTTGCATTAAAAGAAGAAATTGGTTGTAAGGAGAGAGGTTAGGGCAGACACAAAGATCTGTTAGGTCAGAGAGAGCGCGAGAAAATAAACCGCAAGCTAGAGGTTAGAGAAGTGAAGGGAAGAGAAATTGGTTCAGAGAGAGTGAGCTCATGGAAAACGAGTGGTTAGGGCACAGAGAGTCGGAGAGATTTGAGCGGAGTAAATCTCGCTAATCAAACCAGTGTTGGGTATTTGACTGGCTCAAATCCATAGCTCACATTTCTAATTGGTTTGGAGATTATCAGCTTTTCATGCTGTCACACACATACGCACACATTTGGAGTAAAATGACACCAGAGAGCCTCTCTGCAGTTGGACATGTGGAGGAAAGGGAGAGTAAGACGGACAGAGAGTGGCGGGGGATCATTAAAATGAACAGAAAAGATTACTGCAGCTTAAAAATAGTGGATGGGAAAAGCTGTATGAAAGTTCTTATTTATCTAACAGATGGAGGGAAAAGGGTTCGCTTTCAAATTAAATATCTCAAATTAAATTTGCGGGGGTAGTTTATGCTTAGGAACTGTTTTTTGCTTTTTAAAATAGTTTTTTTTTTTTTTTTTTTTTTTTTTTTTTTTTTTTTTTTTCAGAAATGATTACCTTCTGAGTTTTTATAAACATATAAACAATATTTGTGCAGAAAAATTAGATATGTTAATAAAATAGTGTGAAGAGTTTTCAAACTGGTAAAAAAAATGTGTGGATGAACTCATTCTATTTGATGATTAAGAGCTATAATAATTCAAATAGAAATTTTTGAAGGGTGTTAATAAAATTATATCCCATAAATTCAACATAAGTTAAAAATACATTTTTTTGCACTTATTTTTACTTTTGAACTTAAAAATTTAATATATGACAGAGCTAGTTATTTTTAAACAGTATCTTAAAAGTCTAAGTTCAAACATTTTCTGTTTACCTTTTATAGTTTTCTGAACCTGAAAACACTGATATCGCAAACTTCATGGTAAAAGGGGTTAATGACCCTCCCTATATACCACTAATGTCTGTTGTTGCATATTATAAACATACCAAGATACTGGAAATGCTTAACTGACATCTGCAGTAGCTGTCAGAGTTTTCAATATCCATTGATCCATTGTCTACACATCATATTTTGACTTGTTGTGGGTGGCTTGATGTCTGTCTCCAGCTGTCATTGGGCAGATCTCCAGCCTGTCACAAGGTAACACAGAGACTAACACGACATGCAACCATGCACGTGAATAAAGCCCAGTCCTAAGAGCAGTTTAGATCACTTAAATTGGTCTGTTGTAAACAATTATTTTAGTAATCGAGACAATTAATCTGACAATTAATTGAGTAATCAATTTAAAAATTTGACAAAATAAAATATTGATAAATTTTGCCATAACAGCAGTGTTAATATTGGATATCAATATGGTCCCAAATTTTCATATCTGTTCATCCCTAACAATTACTTTTCTGTAGCTTAGAACATTAACCTGTAACAATAATACAATAATAGCTCATTTTTAAGTCAACCTGGACAAAAATTACACAAAATCTGAAATTATATTCAATTTAATAGTAAAAATAAAAAAGAAGCAGGCTGAAAAAGAAAAAAAAAGAATACTCCAGTCTTTAGTTTATGTATTCATCTTCAGTCAGTTTAATAGATGAATTCTCACTTTGCACAGCCATTTGTAGCTGTGTGGCCACGATGTGCTCCGTCATCCATTTGTTGCGACCAGGATGGTATGAAGTTTATTTTCTGGTTCCTCCATAAAGCTACACTTGAGCTCAGCATCAGCTATAGTTCTGGAGTGCAGCCTGCTAAGTTCTGTCTATCTGCATGCGTCTCCGTTTCAGCTGTACACATACACCAGCCACGCACTTCGCCGCCGTTCGCTCAAAACCAGCCACTAGGCTGCAGCTCTGGGAGGACGTCCAATAAAAGAAAGGCTTTCATATTCCATGCATCGCGCCAGTCAATTTAAGGATGCCTATTGGTCCCTCGAAAAACAATGAAAACCTGGATGTGTCCGTATTGTCTCGTATTAAAATGAACAATCTCTACTAAATTTGGAGTTAACTTGGCAGCAAAGACAGAAATAATGCATTTTTTTTAGATGTGATTGTAAATAAACTCAGGCACTAATAGATTAAATAGATAAATAGATTAAGTGTTCAAACCACTGCCTTTTTCTTTCTCTCTAAACATTGTAGTATAATATTAATGTGATTGTGGTGATATTTCAGGTGCTTACACACTATGTTACTTCCTATCCTCAAAAGACACCCAGACACAGTTGAAAGAATTGTGAACTGAGAAAAAAGTGTACTTCTTTTCTTTTCAGTCTAATTACCTAAAAAAATGGTATTTTCCTCTGCTAATTTTTTCCTCTTCTAACAATTTTCATTTATTTGCTCATATTTGCTCAACAAAAACCACAAGAAGTGCTGTACATCATAAAGGAGATGACACTGATTAGGATCCACATAGAGCTAATTATTGAGTAAATCTCAAAGCACAGAGCTAAGTTCACCCAAAATGTGTCAGTTGCTGAAACGCTTTTATTTCCCTTTTATTCAAGCTTCAAGCAACATGTATGGTGTCCACAGTCTGTGACAAATGTGACCAAACACATTAAACATGACTATACTCACCAAATAAAAACATACTTTTGAATGCCAGATTTGGTTTACACTATTTAGGTGTGAAACCAGATTCCAGTCAGAAGCTTTAGCTAGCTAAGCTACAGCTAGCTAAAATCTTAGCTAAGAAGCAATGTTTGAAAATTAATTAAATACAAGGTTATTTTTTGGTGTTTAGATGTAATAAAATCACTTTTCTTTACAGAGATAAATCCAAAATAAGATCAGACTTCAGGGGTACCCTAATTTTTTCATAGCTCTGCATTTTTTTCCATTTAAACAAAGTATTGTTTGTAAAGTATAATGCTGGCCAAGTCATGATTATACCCTCATAATCAGTTATAACAAAGCCTGTTACTGAAATGTACTGGTAGCTTTACACTATCCCAAACATTCTGATCCAGCCAACGAGTCGGAAAAAACATGCAAACATGCTTTAAATCAAGTATGTTAGCTTTCCAGGAAGCAGTTGAGGATGAAGAAAATTTTGTCAAGTTGGCAAAAGAAAGGAAAACTAATGCGGAAAACCAAACTCCAGCCTTGATTCTCAAAAGATTCCTCTGTGATTTCTCTTACAACAAATCTCCTTAGCAGAATTAAAGTGTGCAACACCCCACATGTCCTTCTCCTCCTGTGCTCAAGATAATATTCCCTTTAGATGACTTTAAACTGAAGTAATCTCCACAGTCAGCCTTATCTTATATTGTTTAGCACTCCTCCAGGCTTAAAGCTGACTGTTTTTCTCTAGCTGTTACTGGAACCTAATTTGCACCCCTATTCTGAGGTAACAGCAGTTACCAAGAATCTGGGAAAAGCTCCTCCTTGTATAAAAAGGAGAAGCTTTTTACACAAGCTCATAGATAGTTTTAGTTTTAACTATCCCCTAAGCACTGAAAAGCACACTAAACTTTTTAAATCCTACTTTAAAATTAAAGACCAGGCATTTCATGTTTTACATTCATATTTCTCCAAAAGAAGTTTTACCACTAAGTGTTACAAACCTATACAACCTAACAACCTTTGGTGGACCCCAGGGAGTAATCCTAAGACTCTCTCTTTTTTTTTTTTTTTTTTTTTTTTTTTTATGTTTACACATTTACTTTGGAAGTAGGTGAAGCTGTGCCAGAATCTTTAAGATTAGAGACAATGAGACACCCTGACCATAGAGCAACATCACCTGTTAAAGGTTTGTTAAATTGCTTCCTTGCAAGGCCATAGCCAGACCATAAAAAATACTTAGGTCCACCACTCATTATCCCCCTGCACATCAGTTACAATTAAGACCAAAACTTAATTAAAATGGAAGCATTTATTGAAGTGACTTGAATGTGTATACGACATGTATTTGTGTACGTGTGAATTCATGGGGAGCGACATCATCTGAAGCAACAGGGGACTCAGGGCACAACCATGAAGACTCACTGAAATTAAATGAATTAGTTTATATGAATGTTGATTGTTCACACTGCACAAACACATTCAAAACACAAGATTTTAGCAGACATTTCACCTTTTTATCAAATACCAATGAGATTCTCGTGTGTCCAGAGGCATCCCAGCACCCCAAAATTTGTTCAGGATCAAGTGTTCTAAAAGAATACAAATATAAATAAAGAGTGCGATATTAAATAATACACGTATTTTATCGTGAAACTGTATTGTATTCTTTGCAGTCAAATGTCACTGTAACAACTTAACACATCTATTCATGGTCAGTAGTAGTCTAAAGTGAATGGAGTAAAGCCAGTAAGTTTTTGTTCGTTTAGAACAACACAGGGATGCGAGTGTCAGCGATGTGTCCTGGCTGGAGTGGATGGACAGCATCCATTTAATCTCTCTTATCTTCATCACTTCTCTGTCTTTTCATCACACTCTTCCCCTCAAAGCTGAGCTTTGTTTGGTGCAGCCTTTTCATCGTCTGGATAAAATAAACAAATGATCCATGTTCATTTCTAAAACCAGTTAAAAAAAAAGGTCAAAGTAAAAAAAAAAAAAAAAAAGATTTTCTGTCTTAATTTATTGAATGGAAACATTAGTCTTGAAACAGAAACATCATTTGTTTGTCACAGCTGCTCACAAAAAATTCTCCAACACAAATCAAACGACGTCGTCAATGGGCTGCAACAATTCTAACTAAGCTTAACAAACGGTGTCATGAAGGGTGAAGACTACTGAACTGTTATTTGGAGAAGAACAGAACTGAAGTAGAAGTTACCTGTTTCACCATCAGCTGCATCTTCTTCTTCTTGTATCTTTATGGCAGTTGGCAAACAACTTAAGGTCCATTACCACCACCTTCCAGACTGGAGTATGGATCAGATGTTCTAATACTATTATATTCTTTTCAAATACCTGGGCTGTTTCTCAATATGCATACTTGTCTGTACTTGTGCACTTGCGTACTTGTGAAACGTCATCAACGGGTTCCAATCCTAAGTACGCATCAAGGCAAGTACGCTCAAAGTACCTGGATGTGTTCTTGCTCCACCCATTTTATCGAGGATGCATTGATGCATCCTTCTGCGAACTTGAGCCAGCAAGATATCCCACAATGCATTATGCCTCCAGCAGCGGTAAATAGAGAAGGTGAGTGCAGAAATGTATTGCTCTTATCCCACGATTAATTTGTAACAAAAAGTAGTTTTAATTTGTTTTTAGGTGAGAAAGTAGACCTCATAGCTACTAAGTGAAAAAAAAAAAAAAAGTTCTATAACGGTATCTCTTAATGATCAAACAGAGAACTTCCACTTTTGTTTGTGTATAAAAATTACAGATTTTCCGAAGATTGACTTGTCTTGTGGAGGGTGAACTCTTCTATTTTTTTCTTGTTTTAGAGCTAGACCTCATAGCTACTAAGTGAGTTATAAAGTATTAAAATATATGTGGTAGATAGCTGCAAGTAGCTGAATATAATTTTTTTTTTCAGGATATTTTGATATTTAGCTAATATGAATATTTTATAAACTATGTCACTACAGTGTTTCCTTTCATTACCAATAACTTTTATTTGCTTCCTAGCAATTTTTGGGCATGTGAATTCATACTAAGAAAAATGTTCTATAACGGTATCTCTTAATGATCAAACAGAGAACTTCCACTTTTGTTTGTGTATAAAAATTACAGATTTTCCGAAGATTGGCTTGTCTTGTGTAGGGTGAACTCTTCCATTTTTTTCTTGTTTTATGCAGGCAGCTCTGCAGGAGGAGAGGTTTGAATACAGCTTCCCAAAAGCTCCCAATGATCCTCTTCACCCTTGTGTCCTGCCATCATCTTCTTCACTGTCTCCTCATGTTCTTTTATTTGTATTCTTTTATCATTCATCTTCTTTTATATGTATTTTTTTTTTTATGGTAATATTTGGTTTTGATTAGACAGTCACAGTATCAATTTCCTGTAGTTGTCAGGCCGATTATCTGCTTGTTTGTTACAAATAAATAAATTTTACTGAAAACATCTGTCTCTGTCTATGCTGTTGGTAAGACAGGAGTTTACCTGATGATAATAATAAAAGAAAAATAAGTTTGTTAATCAGTGTTTAGGTGTTGTTGTAAATGAATCATCCAGTTGTAAAGTTAAAACTCTGGCCAAATGCAGGTTGGTAAAAATTAAATATGAAATAATTTCTTTAACTTTCCTCCTTACGGATCTTCTGCAAACCTAAGGAATAATGGAAGGAATCAAACAACTGCATAATTCAAAAGCTGGTCATCATCTACTATTTTTCTGTTGAGACAAATATTTTATAAGCGAATACCCATATGAAGGGAGCAAAGATTTTAATTTTTTAGTGGACCATCATCCTTCACTGGTAACAGAAGTCTAAAAAAGTACTATGAGGTGGTAAAACCACCATTGCTTAAGCTTTTCATAATTTATTTTACTATCCAATATAAATGTTAAAAATAATCCCATTCCTGAGTAAAACTGGACCATTCATTGAAATTCCAGGAAAGATATTAGCTGAGGAGTCATCATCAAGTACACTCTGTTCCAATTGGACAACTACCGTACTGCGTCCTTGTATTCTCTGCAAGAACAGACTTTCAACTGTACTTGCAGGGTATGTACTTACTAAGAACACAAGAACGTACTTGAGTATTGAGAAATGGCCCTGTTCTAGCTGCATCTTCTTCTTCTGGCCTTTATGTGTCCAGTTAAGTAACCTTGTGGAGTTACTCAGAGAACCATGCTGTTCAAAAGCATTGTTTTGATTCATTTTTACATACACAGCAGAAAAATACTGAGGTCTGGACCTCAGAGTCCTCAAAGGTAGTTACGGCCACACTTCCTAATATTTCAAGTGTTGCTGGAGTCTTGACCTCACCCCATCTTTGTCCATCTTCATGCATCTTGAAAGTAGTTGAAGTTGTTCCAGAAACTTTTAGATCTCAATAAATTTACTTTAGCCAGGATCGTAAAACATACAGTATTTGGTTAGTGACCACTTGAGGGAATACTTGAGACTCCCTCTAAAAATCGTTATAACTGCCCATTTTTATAGATCATACACCAAATTTACCTTAATGTGAATTAATACGCACGGTGGAAACCATCTTTGCATTACTGCAGAAGCTAATATCGACAGTGTTGCTAATTTTTGTCTCATGGTGATACAGCCAATCAGTGCCAAGGCAAAAGAATGGTGCTTCTGGACTGGCTGCTTTGAAAACCACAGCCAACAGCATCTCAAGTAGCATTGTGACTTAGCCTGGTAAAAACCAGCCCCTTGTTCTACACTTTGCTTCGTACAGAGGGTCTGGACCCTCAGCTATTGAAAGACGATAGCTTGCTGGAGGTGTTTTAAATGATTAGATCTGATTTTAGCCAAACGCTAACGTTTATCCGTGACGTATGTAGGCGCCAGCTAGATTGTGGAGGATGCTCCGCTATGAAGTTTACTGGAAACTGCGTGTGCTGTAAACAATCCCGTATGAATTAGGGCTACATCTTTGCCAGCAATAAAATGTCTTAAACATTTCTCTTGGTCTGACTTTAATTGCTCAATATTTGGAAGCATGACCAACATGGACTGAATGGCTTCATTCAGTTCCTCCGCTGCCATTGCCAAACGACATCCACCGGCAGACTACAATTCAAAAATTAAATTCAACCGGAGAAATTGAGGTCAATGAGAGAAATCCCAGATGGAGCACTGAAGGGAGTTGAGAATCGAGTGGAATTGCATAGCAAGGCAATGGCCAGACTAGTTGTGACTAGGTATTTCAGTAACAGCTGTTTTTTTTTCCCAAATTTGGAGTCATGATCCACAGAAAAATTCACGAATAGGTGAATCCACTGTATTTTTATTTCTTAAGACCCTTAAATGAGAAAACTTCCCATAAATTCAATTATATCTCTAAGGTTATATTTTTAAACTGTCAGTTTCTTTCAGTCATGCTGTCCAGTAAACTCCTCCAGAATGTTTCATCACAATGTTTTTATTTTCAGGTATAATCCGCACTGCCTTGCCGAACATGGACCGTGAGGCTCGTCAGGAATATGACGTCGTCATCCAGGCCAAAGACATGGGCGGTCACATGGGGGGGCTGTCAGGGACCACTGAGGTCAAAATCACACTCACAGATGTTAACGACAACCCTCCAAAGTTCCCACAGAGTAAGTACATTTCTTTATTGTTTTTATGTATTGTCCATATACAATGTACAACATTTCTACTTCCACTATGAGTTTCCACTCACAGCCACAGTACCTTCTTTGGAAACATAAATAAATTATTGAAATCATGTCACAAACATAAGTCACAAACATAATCTTTTTATACACTCAAGCTGCAGCCAGTTATTTTGCTTTTCTATATATTTTTTTTATCCTAATCTCTACCCATTGTCCAACACTCGCTGTTTTCTCATCTTTTTTTCCCCTTGGCTAATTTTTGCCATCTGCATGACTCTGCCATTTTCTGTTCTTACCTCATTTCTCCTTCCCCTCTTGTACCTCTAAACCAAGGAACTCCAGACAGAAATTTTGCAGAGTATCTGCAGGAATGGATGGACAGAGTGTGGAAAGGAAGAAAAAGGAGAGATGGGGGATCAGGATTTAGCCTGTGGAGAGGCTGAACAGGCGAGAAGAGAGAGGGACACAAGTGGAATCATCTAGGTAGAATGCAGACGAGAGGGAGATGCAGGGAAAGAGACTGTCAAAGCCATCACTCTGGTTGCTGCGTGCTTCAACGAGCTGACAGCTCTTCCACTGCCCTACCAAGTGAAGCTAAAATCTGATTTTGCGGGGCCGTGACAACTGGAATCCATTTTTGTTTTTCCAGCAGACTATCTTCAGAATTTAAGGTCTTTGAAGTTTTTGCACTGACATTTCTCCTTTTTTATACTGTGTGACAGTTTATAAATGGGAAGGGCTTTTTAAGCAGAAATATTGTTAACTGTTCCATCTCCATTTTGGAATTTCAATTTCAAAGGGGAATCATGCAATTTTTCCAGCTTGGAACTCAGAAACCAAACTTGCTAGGAAAGATGGAGTATACCCAAGCTATTAAGGAGGATGGCAAACAATTTGAACTAGTGCCACCTTGTGGTAGTGCTAACACTGCTCTCTGATATTTGCCACTATAAAAAGAAAAGAGACCAACAATAGTTCTCTTATTAAAAGAGAATCATATGCACAAGTCATATTTGGACCACTTAGTGACAGTTAGGAAATGAAAAATGAATGCTCATCCAACATTCTAATGCAATGATACTACACACAGTTTTGAAAAATGTTAAAACCAAGTTAATCTTTTGCAAGGTGTCAGAGTGGGTAAGAGAAATGTTAGCCTTTATAACATTTCTGGAGGTTCTTCCAGCATCATCTGGACAGAATGTTTTGATTGTGTGGTGCGCCACAACTATTGAGTGATCGGTCAAAATTTTGAAGCGGGCATTCAGTGTGGAAAAGTCTGTCACGTATGAGTGGACCCTTGTCTATACACGATTCAGTATTCACAGATTCACCTATTCATGGATTTTCTGTGTAGCACAACTCCAGATTATTTGTGGAAAACTCACCTCTTCACAGATTATTCTGCAGAGCATAAATAAAATATTTGAAAGAAAATGTAGCTTGGGAAGCTCAAATACCTAGGTGCAATGCTACTTGACACGCTATAGGCTGGTGTTTGGAAGGAAGACTGTCGATGTTAGCTTCGGCGGTAGTGCTGTGATGATTTCCACTGTGCGAATTAATCCATATTAGGGTATTTGTGGTGTTTGAACTATTAAAATAGGCAGTCAAAAGCATTTTGAGAGGGGATCCCAAGCACTCGCAGATTTTAAAATGTCGTCCGTAACCCCCACGAATATGGGGGATGCACTGGACTGGAGTGGGAGGGGCTTATGAGGACTTCCCAGGAGGTCCACATCCTAGTTCCAGATCAAGTAAAAGTCTGTATATAACATAAAGAGAGAAATGTTTGTTAACCGGAGGTAGCTAGTTAAGATAAGAACAAAATTCCTTCTGGATAGGACATTTCATACTTCAGAAGATCCTTGAGTGCAAATCTATGAAGACAGAGTGGCAGAAATGCTTTTGTATTAATCATGGCCACTTCAAAATACCCATAACTATTGTCTTTGATTTACATTTTGCCAAAAGTACCTCTTCTTATGACAGCACCCAGAGCATCTCTAGCAGTTTTCATCTGTGATGTGAGACAACACATAGAACAACAGCATGCTGCCGAAGTTGGCCCCTGTGTTAAAAAATAAGCAGAAACAGCCCAACCACCTGCAAGAACAGTCTCCCAGATGGTGAGAATGAGGACAGTGATTACTTATTTAGTAGTGGTGTTGACTGAGAGAGGGCACAGAAAGGATAAAAAGGAGATAAGCAAGACGCAAAGACAAACAGAAAAGACAAAAACTAGAATTAACACTCCCCATCGACATATCTGCGTCTGTGCTTGAGTTATGGTGATGAGTTATGGCAAGGTGTTATTTAGATATCGGGCTTTGAGTAAGCCACACTGGGTGCTTTATTCACTGAAGTGACAGCCAAAAAACATCACAAGCCTCCAGCTCAGCTTGTTGCCAGCACAGGGGTACTAATAAAGTTGCAAAAACCCTCAGGAAGAATGAGGGAGATAAAAAGTAATACATATGCAGGTTTATACGGAACGCTAGACTTTCTTATGTGATTCTAGGTTGGTTTTTTTCAGTTTCCATTAGGCTGTGGCATTTTTTCCCCTTCTCTCCGAGGCTTCTTCTCCATGTTCCTCACACCCTTGCTGTCCTTGTAATTTTCTGCCTTTCACCTCATTATCAAGCACACTTCATCCCCCACCAGAAAATTCATCACGGCACAGAAAGGGGTTATTAGAAGCTAGAAGGGAAAATAAAGACGAGAGGGGTTGTGACTCAGTGAGTTCAGTCTTTATTAGGCTTACGTGACGAAGATGGTTTTGTTAAATACCGTTAATATACACCCGCCGCAGAGCTGTAAAGCCAGTGCCGTCTAATTCTTATTTCAACAGAAACAGCGGGGAAACGACGCAGGTCATAAAAGCTGTTTGAAGAGAATATATTTTGATTGATGTCTACAGGCTTCTGTTTGAACATTTCATTTACCTTCGCTGACTTCTGAAATTGCTGTAACAGAACCGTCTTTTCTTATAAAACCCACCAGAATTAATCAATTAAAAATCCCTTAACATGACTTAAGTGTTTAAATGAAAACCATGTTGGGGCTTTAATGGAAATTTTTGCTGCGAGTTTTGACCCAGAGGAGAGAAAAAGAAAAAAAAATGCAGGAAGGACGACATGTCTTTATTCATGCCAAACAACAGGGGGAAAAAATGTCTCGTTCAACACATTTCATAAATATTGTTTTATGATAAAGCAAGAATACTGACAACTAAATAATGACTGTTGAAACATTTTTCTGTGAAGGTTATTACCTAGTGTTGAATTGACACTATATTGCTTATTTGTCTGCCTTCACACACATATCAACTCAACTGTTATCCCATTCTTATGTCATGGGGTTTAATTTGATATTGGCATATTCTTTGCAGCTAAAACAAATTCAGCTCTTCTGGGAAGGTTTTCCACAAGGTTTAGGAGTGTTATGGGAATTTTTGACTATTCTGAATCTGAGGTCAAACACTGATGTTGGACGAGAGGCCCTGTTTCACAGTCTCTTGTTCACCTCAAAGGTGTTCTCTCTGGTTGAGGTCAGGACTCTGTTTGGGACAGTTAAGGTCTTCTACACCAACCTGGCTCATCCATGTCTTTATGGACCTGGCTTTGTGCCCTGGTGTGTAGTCATGTTGGAACAGGATGGGTCTTCACCAAACTGTTCCAACAAAGTTGGGAACATGAAATGTGTTTTCATGCTGAAACATTAAGGGTTTCTGTTTTTCAAACTAAAGGTTCTCCCATACTTCACTTGAAGCTGAACAGTCAATGTGCAGTCACATGGTTGGGGAATGTTCGTTTTCGCACACATATTTCACAATCGGCACAGACCACCTGGGGACACTGCTTCAGTACATATCACACCCCTAAGCATATAGGTATCGAAACCGTCACGGAGAGAGCACCAAACTTTAATACAGGCAGCGTTCTCTATGGACAGCGAATTTGCAATTTCCATCCAGTGATTTTTAACCATTTGATAATCTTTTTAGGTATTTTTGTGAAGAATAGTACATCCATGCATTGTCTTCCACTTATCTGGGGTCGGGTCGCAGGGACATCAGCCTAAGCAGAGAGGCCCGGACTTCCCTCTCCCCAGCCATCTGGGCCAGCTCCTCTGGGGGAATCCCAAGGCGTTCCTAGACCAGCCGAGAAACATAGTCCCTACAGCATGTCCTGGGTCTTCTCCCGGTGGGACGTGCTCACCACACCTCACCAGAGAGACATCCAGCAGGGCACCCTAACCAAATGCCCAAGCCAACTCAACTGGCTCCTCTCGACGTGGAGAAGCAGCAGCTGTACTCTGAGTCCCTCCCGGATGACCGAGCTTCTCCCCCTATCTTTAAGGGAGAGCCCAGATACCCTGCAGAGGAAACCCATTTCGACTGCTTGTATCCACGATCTTGTTCTTTCAGTCACTACCCAAAGCTTGTGACCATAGCTGAGGGTAGGAACTTAGATCAACCCGTAAATCGAGAGTTTCGGCTTTTCACTCAGCTCTCTCTTCACCGTGACAGACTGGTACAGCACCTGCATCATTGCTGAGGCAGCACCAGTCCGTCTATCAATTTCCTGCTCCATTTTCCCATCATTTGTCAACAAGACCTCGAGATACTTAAACTCCTCCACTTGGGGCAGAACTGAAGAAGGCTCTCTACCCTTTTCTGGCTCAAGACCATGGCCTTGGATTTGGAGGAAGAATAGTACAAATTTACATAATTCCTTACAATGGCTAATAAATGCTCCTCAAACGTATTGATGTCACCTGCAAATACAAAAACAAATTTCTGCATAAAACACGCCAATTTCAGCGCTTAGGATAAAGTATGGGAGAGCCTTAAAAGCCAGAGCCCAATACTGACAGCCAGACGGCGTAAACCCTGATCTCAGTATCATAGAACATTTGTGGGCACAGCTGAAAAGCTGTGTGAGCAAGTCGGGTTTACAACCACTAGTTCTATCTGGAATGGACAAAAGTCCAGCACACTATTGTGAGAAGTTTGTGAAAGGAAAACTAAAATCATTGACTCTAGTAACAGTTTAAGTCAGTTGGCCTTATAAATTTCTGCTACCATTATTATCTGAACAAGGAGCGAACAAGTTTTAGAACTGCATAAAAGTCACAAATTTCTTCTGATGAATATTCATCTGAAAAATTTAACATTTTTCTCCTATTGAATGTAAATGTACGTACTGTATGTGCTGTGCCACATTTTTCGCCTATAGCCAGGTGCCCTGAGCTGGCTGTGTGTTCTGTCATACAATGTTTAAATCAACTGCCAGAAGCCACTGAAGTTAAGCTACTTAGGACAAGCAAGGATATGACAGGGGAAGAGCAAGAGGAAAAGGGCAAAGGGAGGGTGGGGGGGCAAGCATGAAATGAGCTTTTACCCAGAAGGGGACTGAGGAGAGGAGAGGCAGGCATAAGAGAAATAGGCCAAAAGGGGGAGGAGAGGTGAGGATGACTGAAAAGATTTGGGAGACCGGAGAGGGCAAAGGCAAATGAGAGATGAAGAAGAGGAGGGGACATTAGCAGAACGGAATCAGTCAACATGACGAGAAGTTTAAACGGCAGGAACATGGAGGGAGATGAAAGGTTAAGAGGGATTTGGTGAGGATCGATGCAGATGTGGTGAAGAAAAAATCAAGAGCTTGAGGGTAGCTGGTGGGGATTCCAGCTGGATGAGTCCAGTCCTGGGAATGACTCTTCTTTTTTTCTACCTGCTCTTCCTTAGATGCCTCATGACCAAAGAAATTTCATGATTCAAAGGATCGCTTCACCTGGGTGAGCAGGATAAACATGTTAATGATGCACAAGTCAAAATGATAAGTTCTCTCTGAAACCCAAGGGTGGGTGGAGATGAGGAAGAGGAAGAAGAAAAGGGATGATGGACACAGGTAAAACGAAGGGAATTATTTTATGACAGAAGGAACAGAGGTGGAGGAAAAATGAGAGAAAGGAGGGGAGAAAACGTCCGGATCCGGGTTGGGAAGAGGGAGGAGGCGAAATGAGAAGATGAGAAATGGAAGATAAGGAAGGATAAAAGAAGACATATGGTCCTCCTGCTTGCATTCTGAAAACCAGGTGTCTGTGCCCTTACCCACTCACACACACACACACACACACACACACACACACACACACACACACACACACACACACACACACACTTGACACCGCAGGAGATATTAATATCCTTTGGGCCATATGAGGCAGATGGTATATTTGGTGTTAATCCCTTGCTGCCCTCCAAAGATGACCCTGCCACAGCCAGTAAACATGCTGACAGCCGGCCACGAATTCTCCAAAGACATTCAAAGGTGTTGAATAGCAAAGCAAGCCGTGACCACCAGATAACATGGCCTTCATCAACCCGCCAGGAAACTACATTTTCTGACTCCTTTTTTTTCTTTACCCCCTACCAGGTGTGTATACCATGTCGGTGTCAGAGGACAAGGTGGCAGGAGAGGAGGTGGGCCGCCTTAAAGCCAAAGACCCTGATCTCGGTGACAACGGACTTGTGAACTACCGCCTAATAGACGGAGATGGAATGGGCATGTTTGAGCTGTCAACCAACTCGGAGACCAGGGAGGCCGTTATCAAACTGAAGAAGGTAAGGGATGAGAAGGAGGAGCTGAAGGACCAGAACAACACTTTCTAGAGTCTTCTTTAAGCATTAAACCGATTAGTTGTGAGAGTTACTACACAGCAAAAACACAAAATCTTACAAAGTACTTTTGGTCTAGTTTTAGTGCAAATATTTTGAATACACTTTAAATAAGACAAAACTAACTTCCAAGTTACTTTTCAGCATGATATAGGAGCTTGTTTTAAGTCAATAATTCCTTGATATCTAGTTCTAGTTATAAGTGAATCAGCCAGCGGATAAGACATTTTAACCTATAATATGGGAAAAATGTCTTGTTCACTGGTGTTTTTGCAGTGTATAGGCAGTCTAGAAAAGTCTGGAATTAGACGTAACATTTCTAGGTTGTACAGTAAGTTATCCATCCATTCATCCATCCACTCATCTAGTAGGGCAACACGATATATCGCAAATATATCGTCATCGATATATTAGTGTAGTATATCAATATTTATATCGATCAGGATTGTTTGGAACGAATTAGTTGCTGGCTAACATATTTAAAAGAGTTCTGAAGTTGTATTTTTCATGCTGGTGCAATATTTAGCTTGGAGAACAGAGACTCTCGGCATCAAAAGCTCAATGCCAAAATGCTAAAGGTCACATAGAGCTGGAATGACAGATTAGAGAGAAGAAAGAAAAATATATTGCATCAGATATCATCATCGCGATATTTACAAATATTATTGTACAGCCCGGCCATGCATTTATCCGTATTTATACTGTAGAAATTGGCAAAAAATGGCAACGTACTCTGAAAATGTGAATCTGGAAGTCGAGAATGGAATTTTGTCTTAAAAAAGTGCAAGTGAAAAGTCTATTTCATGACTACAGCTGCAAATTTAAGGTTTTTTCTCAAACAAAAAACCCCAACTTGAGTGAATTAAACCTCAGTTAGCAAATGTGAAGGAAAAGTACAACCCTGTCTGGCCACTAGGAAGAGAATGGCTAATAGATTATAGCTACAGTCAAAAATATATATTGAGCTTTTAATATATTTTCCAAACTGCAATGCTGCCTACACTAGTAAAATGATCAATAAAATAGCTTTCTAGTGCTGAATGAGAAAGGATAAAACAGCAGCAGGCAGCTGTTCTTAGATTATGGTTTAAAAGAACGAGGTTCTGTTTGTGCTCTCTCAGAGACCTGGAAGCATCGGTGCATTTACTCTTTCATTTCTCGACTGCTTGTACTTTAAAGTGATTACAAAGATCTTATAAGATTGAGCTGTGAGGTAAAAAAAATACTGTCACCCATCCAAGAGGTGTTTTTCTTTCTTGTTGAAATGAGTGAATTCAGTGTTATTCCTCATTGTTACTAAGCTGAAGTGAGTGGAGATTTTTCAGTTCTTTAAATGGATAAACTCGAGTTAATTCAATATTAAAACATTCTTTCACTTTCCTTTCCTGATGAAATTTACATCCAGACAGGATCTGGAATTCCAAGAAAAATCCAGAAATACCATTGCCAGGCCTGTAGAGGATAATAATGTCCACAATGGTATATCAATATTAACGTACAAACTTCCTGAATATGGCTAAAGCAAACCGAAACACACACTGGGAAGTGGAAGTCTCAGGTTGAAGGTGATGATTTATTACATCTTAGAAATGAAAAAGGAAGTGGATAACCTCTGCTAGCAAGGCAATGGTGAACCTCAGAGAATCAGACAAGACAAACTGGCATAACGGAAGGGACTGATGAGGAGATAAGGGAAGTGACTGTTGGGGAGGTGATCAGTGAGTTGGGAAACAAGTCAGGATAATCAACAAATTATAGTGCAGCTGAGTGGGGACTTGAACAGAGGAGCTGAGGGAAAATGACTAATTAACAGAAAAATTAACACAGGATTCTACACAAACACCAAAACACTAAAGTTGCAAACTGGAATGAACGGGTTCCAAGCCCAACCCAGCAAGTCTGCCCCTAGCCCTGCCCCTCCCTGCTCTCTGCCCTGTTGGGTCTTTTCGCACGTTGACCAAGTTGGGATTAAGAGCTGAAATTGAATCAAAAGATGCTTCAATGGAATATTAGTTCATTCAACCAGGGTTTTTATTTATTTCTATTTACCTCCTAGTGAATGTTTGCTTTCAGTTGAACTGTACAGCATGTGTTTCACATTAAATATGAAAAAGTTTGGAAATAATTTATCATAGTCTTGACTTTTTAGGTCACAAAAACCTGAAATTTGTTGAATTTTAGTTTTCAGAGCCACATGTATGACCCACTTGCAGCTTGGTTCATTATGTAGGGTAAAATTTTGTGCTTCAAATTCCTGCTCTTATCGAAAAGCACAGAAATGTAGCTGAAAATACATTTTCCTACAGAACCATTTGTCATATTTATTTGGTATTACAGAAAACAGAACAGGAGTCAAGAATATGAGACAAATGTTAAGCAGTCATGGGAAAGGTAAAATGAAAACATGTTGCATTTCCGACATAAATTTGTTCTGTTTTTGTACTGTGTTGGATCTGAACAACAAATTCCACAGTTCTGGGTGTACATGGGAGCAAAAAGGCATTTTCAACTCATTATCCTATTCTAGATTACAGTTTGGGTTTTTGGACACGAACTGAAATTCGGAAGTGCAGCATCTCACCACAACCAATTATTATCTAACCGACATATGTTTACTCACTCATTTCATCACACACACTGCTCCATAAGCAACACACTCCCTAATTTCTTGTTTTTGTCCCAGGCACACACATGCTGTGTACATATTGTTGAGTGTGTGGCTGCAGGTCAGAGGTGTGAGCGGAATCCATCAGGGAGCATTAAGGGTAGCCAGATATCACTGCTCTTACTGGGCTTCTTCACCCACGATCGAAAACGAACTGGTTTAGTTTCTGTAAGTCATAAATGTATTATAGAAACAGGATTCCTTAACAGCCCGGGAAATTATGGAAATTGATTTCAGTCTTCTCCAGGTCTGGATATGTTTGGAAAAAGAAATTTAGAGTATGCAACAGTATTTGTTCACCAGAGTTTGTTCATTGTCTAAATGTTGTAGCATTTGTCCATCCTTGCCTTTTTGGTGTCCTTCCTTCCTTCCCTTTTTCTGTTCTTCTTTCCTTCCTTCCTTCTCTACTTTGTTCTTATTTCCTTCCTTCCTCCCTCCATCATTTCTTTCCTTCTTCCTTCCTCCCCTACTTCTGTCTTTCTTTCCTTCCTTCCCTATTTCTGTCATTCCTTCCTTCCTTCTTTCCTTCCCTCCTCCCTTTCTTTCCTTCTTCCTTCCTTCCCTGCTTATGTCCTTCTTTCTTTCCTTCCTTCTCTTCTTTCGTTCTTATTTCCTTCTTTCCTTCCTTCTGTCCCTTCTTTCTTTCTTTCCTTCTTCCTTCCTTCCCTACTTCCATCCTTCCTTCTCTCCGTCCCTCCTTGCTTTCTTTCTTTCTTTCTTTCTTTCTTTCTTTCTTTCTTTCTTTCTTTCTTTCTTCCTTCATCCTTCCTTTCTTCCATCCTTCCATAATTCCTTTCTTCCTTCCTTCCCCACTTCCATCTTTCTTTCCTTTCTTCCCTACCTTCATCTTTCCTTCTTTCCTTCCCTCTTTGCTTTCTTTCCTTCTTCCTTCCTTCATCCTTCCTTCCCTACTTCCATCATTCCTTTCTTCCTTCTTTCCTTCCCTCCTTCCTTTCTTTCTTTTCTTCTTCCTTCCTTCCCTACTTCCATAATTCCTTCCCTCCTTCCTTTTCCTTCTCTCCTTCCTTTCTTTCCTTCTTCCTTCCTTTATTTCCTTCCTTCCTTCTTTCCATCCCTCTTTCCTTTCTTTCCTTCTGCCTTCTTCCCTAATTACACCTTTGTTTAAATAAGGACATTTTTTCAGATATACTTGATATGTATCACAATGCCCATTCATGGTAGACAAAGTATTTGTGGTTAACTGCATTTCCTCCCCAGACAGTGTTGATGTAGCTCAAAAGTGCAGTGAGCCCTAACCCACACTTTGTATTCTCTGATGGTGTGGGAAAATCTTTTGCTGCAATAATCGATTCCAGTCGTCCTCGTGTTTTTTTTCGTTCTTCTATGCTGCTTCACAACCTTCTGCATGAGTGATCCATTTTCAGCTCTGTGCTGAAGCCAGGCTTTGAGAATGCTCAGTGCTAAGGGCTCTCCTCCCAGCCATGACACCAGTAGTATGCGGGGAAATGAGTTAGTGATAATAATGAATAATGCTCCTTTCTCCTCTATCAACAACTATAATTACTCCGCCCTGGAGCAATACAGGTAACTCATAAATAAGGCATAAGCCAACTGTAGAGGGCTGTGGCAGAGCTGTGCATATCTAAAATTCAGATTGCTCTCCTGTAACCGAACGTTAAAAAAAGAGTTAAGTCTAATCAAATGAAAGTTTTATTCTTATTTTTAAGATCCATCCAAAAATCACCAGAGGAATATGAATGCAAATCATTTGATTACGCCAAAATGGGGGCTAATATGTGTGTGTGTGTGTGTGTAGCCGTGCATGATAATGCATCCAGCTCACGGGACACAACAATACAGGATTTATTTAGTTATTTACTATAAACACAGGAACTGGATAATGTTTTCAAAGATACACTTTAGGAGTAATATCATGGTGTTCTGAGTACTGGGAGGCCATCATTGCTGGAAATCCCCAAGGTTGTGTGTTTGGTGTCTTTGTGTTCAAAATGTGAAAGATTAGTCACCGGGTATTTAATATAGTATCTGTTACCATGCCAAAGTTAAGGGAAGCTTCTTCTTTTATATAGCTTTCGGTTTTATTGGAGGCACAGGCAGAACTGTCTGTTGAAAATTTACAGTAAAACCTCCACAGAAATAATGGTCAAAATATTATCTTGATTGTTGAATCCAAGCACATAGAAAACCAGCTGTGTTTGACTTTGTACACATACTCACATGTAAATGCACAAGGCAAGATTCTCCACTTGTCCTATGTATTTGGGTTGGTTCCCTTTAAAGATACTGCATAGAACCTGTTCCTAAGACTGTTCTCACTTTGTCTGTATTTCCTCTTAGAGGTTCTTGTGTTCTCAGAATCACTATAACTACAGCCTTCTTGTGCTCTTTATCCACCACTACATTGTCTAGTTGGTTGTCCATCACCTTTTTTTCAATCTGGAACCAGATCCCACAGGATCTTGGTTTTATCATGCTTTGACTGTGGGATGTCCCACCCATTGGTAGAAAATGTGTTCCTGCAAATTATTCTAACCACTTTGTCAATCCATCCAAAGTATGCTTTCCCTACTAGGATTTGACACGCTGCTGTTGGGTGCTACACTGTTTCAGGGACATATTTGCATCAGGTCCTGAATGATGTAGGAGATCATGGTCTCTTCTTCTCTGTTGCTCCTACAATCAGTGTCTCTGTGCTGTCTTTCTGTCATGATCCAGATTGAAAGCACCCAAATGCAGGCAGACAGAAGGTAGAACAAGGAACCAGAGTGACAATAAGGGAAGAATCCAGCAAAGGACAATAGAACCAGAGATCTAAAATACTTTGTGATCAAGTGACATAGAAACCAGGGGAGACTACTCAGATGAATGCAGAACAAATGGGGGGAATATAAGTAGGTTCCTGAGAAAAGGTATAGACGCAGGAGGGGGGTCCTGTCATGAAGAGCTTGATGACAGAGGTGGCACTGGGGATGATGGTGAGGGTAAGGATGATGAAGATTGTGCAGAGTACAATGGAGATAATGATCTTGAAGAGGATGCTGCTGGAGTTGACACACCTGAAGAAGAGGATGATTGCACTGAAGGCTGCAGTGGGAGAGTCTATGGAGGCAGCACTGAGAGAGTATCTAAGGGCTCCACTTTCTCTGGAAGTGCAAAGAAAACTTGGCAACAACAATGGTGGTGACTGCCACTGCTGCAGGGAGTGTAGATGCTGCAGCTGCTGACATAGCAGCTACAGCTTCTGATGAGGTGGAACCGGCTGCTGCTACAGAGGAAAGGTTGGTACATGCTGGTGCAGCTCGCTGAACAGGACAGCAGGCTGTACGTAATTATAAGGGATTTCTACTAGTAACAGGTAGAGCTGGGCGATAAATCGATTTTGAATTTTAGGTTTTTGAAGATCTAATTTCTGGAAAATATGGATTTTTTTCCACCAATGCACTCCTTGTGTTTCCATAGTTCAGAGTAATGTCAGTGCTCCTGGGGCACCCATCTTGTTTGACAAGTGTGTTTTACAGTTTCTATGTTTTGGACGTAAACAACAGTCTATTTCAAAGAAAGAACCTCAAGGACCAAGCTTTTCACATTAGATCTCAATAACTCTAGAGGCTTTTTTGATTAAAATGACTTTTTTCTTGTAATTTTAGGACATTCTTCTTGGAAAATTGTGTCTTTATTCTGCTAATACGACTTTATTCTCGTAATTAAACAAAAGTTCTTGTAGCCTGGCCCCAGTACTCAGTCTTACCAACTCACAGAAGGGATGAATATAAAAGCCACCTTTTGAAAATATTTTCTCTCATTTGCAATTTCTTCTTTAGATAAAGAAAAATCTATTAAAATCAGAAATCGGACCAGGTATTAAAAAAATCAGGAGATTTTATTTTCAAGCCATATCGCCCAGCCCTAGTAACGGGTAGTTGTGGTACTGGCCCCTTTTTAGAACCTACTTCACTGGGGTTCCAAGAGTGCCGAGTCGGGCTGAAAACGCGATGTCAGAAGACTTTCGACCACTGGCTAGAGGTCAGTGGTTGCGTTCCACAATCTCTTATACTTCTCCAGAGTGTTTTGTCCTTTTCTGACTCTCTTCTTTATTGAGTCATACAACAAGTCACAGACTGATCAGACTGTTCAACATAGCTTCCAGGTCTCCATTGTTGTGTTGCATTTTTGTTGCGTACAGATCAACTTGCACTACTTTTCAAACTCCGGGCCAATCGACTATATGGCAATCCTACCCCCTAGAGCTGCCCCTCAACTGTAGTGGGAAACCACCTAAACTGTGTGGGTTCAGTTGAGGGAAAAGGGCCATAGGTTCCAAATTGTCTTTGGTGACCCACTGAAGTATTTTTTCTCTTTCTATTTTGTTTTGCATTGTCAGTTTTAATGTCTTGACCTTAAACGTTGGATTAAAGTTTGAAGTCCTCTGGCCCTCTGTTGATTGGTTAGCTAGTTCAGGGAGGCTATCTGTAACATACCTTTGAGTTGTCACATGGTCTAGTTAATTTACTTTGATTTGGCCAGTGAGATCTTACTGATGCTGATTTGAAGACAACAGAGGGCTATAAACAGATATGCCAAAGCTGCCACACATCGCCCCATTACCACAGTTCCTTGTGTCTCTTCGAATAATAGCTCATTAGCCTGATCCTGATTAAAAGTGTGTGAGTGCAGAATGAGATGCTCACACCCACCTCTGCTGCCCCTCCTTGATCTGATGACGGCATTTTAACTTGAAAGTGTTTGTATGTACGTAGGGGAGAGGTGTGCGCGCATGCATGTGAAATTATTGGGTCTTGATTTGTCTCAAGGGAAATCAAAACCTTTTATGCCCTGAAGGTATCGTCACACGAAATTAAAAGCAAGCGCATACCTTTACACACACACACATGGCCACATGTGTGCACTTCCACCTATACACACTTTCAAATCAGCATCAAGAGTAGCCTTCACTAATCTCTATTCTCTCCTCCTCAAAGACAGACACACGGGGATGAGCTTTAATCAGCTATTCTCTTTCAACTGTGTCCTGACGAAAGCAGTCCACGGAATATTAAGGAGCAGTGTGTGTATGTGTGTTACGGAAGGCAATAGAGAGAAGGAGGAGTATTCTTGTGAATATTATTATCATTATATCAGACTGATTATAGAAAGAGGGAGAGAATAAAGAGAGGGTGGTGATAAGAAGAGAGGGAGGCAGGGACAGAAATGAGAAAATGAAAGAAGTGGGTCACAGCTATTCTTCTTCGACTGTACCTGTCATCATTGTATTAAACATGTTTATCTGCAACTGAATGAGTGTGCAACAATCCATTCAGAGGAGGTGTTACTTTCTGATAACGTGTTAGATCACATAGAACACGGTGGACTTTATTCGCTCCAAGTTGTAATCTTGATTGGATTCGGGATCTTTTATGAATGATAAACAGGATTACCTGCCTCCAGCACATATTAATGTGCCATCCAGGTTGCAGAACTCCAAATCTCTAGCTCTAAGATTGCTTGTGAGTCCTCTCTCTCGTTAATGGGTTTGGATTTCTCAAATTGAGGGTCTGTGGAGCTAACAGCTAGACAGACCCAAGACCAAACACGATTTCAAACATGTTAAATCCAGTCTTAGAAAATGGCATGTTGTTTCATTCGGCCTCTTCCAGGAACCTTTAAAGTGCTGTCCATTTTGCATTAGGTGGCTTTTTAGACACTTGTCACTACATGTACTCAGTATCTGCTTAAAGTGAGGTGATCAAGTGCCTAATGTGATCCATGTCCAATATATTGCCAAAAGTATTTGATCACCCCACCGAATCATTGAGTTCAGGCATTCCTACTGCTTCTATGGCCACAGTTGTATAAAATCAAGCACGTAGGCATGAAGACTGCTTCTACAAACATCCATCCATTCATTCATCCATCTATTGTCTAAGGCTGGTGCCTATCTCCAGCGGTCTTTGCAAGAGTTGTGGTACACCCTGGATAGGTCACCAGTCCATCACAGAGCAACACAGAGACAAACAGCCATCCACTCACACCTAAAGACAATTTAGAGAGACTAACTAATCTAACAGTCATGTTTTTGGACTGTAGGAGAAAGCCAGAATACCCAGAGAGAACTCATGCTTGCACAGGGAGACGATGCCAATGTTTCTACAGACATCTGTGAAAGGTTTAGTTGCCCTCAGGAATGCGATGAATTCCAGCATAGGACAGTGATAGGATGCAGTCTGTGCTATAATTCCAGTTTTGAAATTCCCTGGCTACAAATTTTCCAAGGTCATCTGTTAGTGGTATAACAACACAGAAACAACTGGAAACAACGGCAACTCAGTCTCGGAGTGGTGAGCCATTTGCAGTTACATAGGGGTGGAGTAGTACATTGGATGCAGAGGTCATCAATATTCTGTAGTCAACAGCTACAGACCTCCAAACTTCATGTGGCCTTTAGATTACCTTAAACACAGTCCACAGAGATTCATAGGGTCTCCTTGATGGTGCTGCTGCATCCAACCTTTTAAAAACATTGGGTACAGTTCTCTAAAGCATTGTGGATTCTAGGAGACCTGTTTTCCAGAGTGACAAAATATGGCCCTCTGTCTGGCAATCCAAGGGACAAGTCTCAAGTGTACAGTTGGTACAGAGCGTTTTGACTTTGTGGAAACAGTGTGGAAGGGGGGTGCCTGTTTCAACACAACAGTTCACCAGTGCATAAAGCAAAGTCCAGAAAAGCATTGATGAGCCATGTTATTGTAAAGAACCTGACTGGCCTTTACAGGGTCCAAACCTCAACCTGTTAGGATACCTTTGGATGAATTCAAGTGGCAACAACATTATTGTCAGAAGTCATGAATGTGCTTCTGTTATTCCCTTAAACACACTTCTAAACTTTGTGAACAGCCTTCCCCATGAGTTCGAACAGGTTTCTCCTTCCTCCCTTGCTCTCTCCTTTACATCCCTTGTTCTGTCCTACCTCTGTGGCCCTCCTTCCTTATTCCCTTACCTCTGTTCTCCTTTCTGTGTGTCCTACTTGTATTCCTTCCTTGCCTCCTTTTTCCCTTTCCTTCCTTCTTTCCTTTACTTTTTTCCTTCCTTCTTCCATTTTTCCAACCCTTTGCCTGTCTTCTACCTTCATTCCTTCCTTGAGTCATTCCTTCTTTTCAGTATGTGGTGGTTTGCTGGTACCAGAACTGCGTGGAATTCAGTTAAATGGGCTCAGTTGGGGGTTCCATGGATAGCGATCAATGGACGGGGCTGTAAGATTAATCTCATTACAGAAGCCATTGCATCAACTTAACCATAATTTGATAATTAAATTCAAATTATGTAGCTGCAGACAAAAAAACCCCAAAATGTATGATTTTTTTACTTTAAAATTATTATTTCTATTAAATTTAATGGTAAATATCAGTCTACCTTTAGAAAAGAGAATCCTGCGTAACGCCTTAAGTTAAAAAAGAGGTGAGTGACGGATGTGTTCAAAACTATTTCCAAATCTTCAGCGAATTTAGCAGAAGTGAATTCCTAACGTATACAGATATGTTGGTTGGAAGAGAGGAATAAACAAGAGCAGAAGTAGCAGCAGTAGATGGGGTGCCTTCAACAAACCCAGAGATGGAGAGGGGGAGTCAAACCAACAATGTGTTCTTTGAATATTAAAAGTCCAATGATACAACTGGAATCGAGGCAGAGCCAGACCTCCAGTGATTTTCCATCTCAAAAGTAAAGATTTTCAGATGTTTCCAGTCCCAGCACCTTAAAAGAAAAAACTCCATCATTTCGTCCAAAGAGGCCAAAAAGAAATAGATACAGAAATCTTTGCAAAATGTTCATTTTTGCCATAGTTTATCTTTCTAATAAAGGACAGCTCTTGGCAAAAATATTTCATCTTTTAAAATCTGTTTATAACTTTCTCTCAAGATGAGTAAAACATGTAAACATTGTCTCCCTAGAGTTTAAATAGTTCTAAATAATTAAATCCTAGCCAGGCAAGCTTGAATGGCAAGTAGACCTGTTGAAGTTGTAGAGCTGCTGCGTTTATGGGAAACTCTTGTAAAATTATTTTATTACCAGAAAATAGAATCCGTTATCATAATTACAGTGTCAATGACCATGAACTTCTATGTGAACAAGAGCCTAATGTAAATGTGACGACAAGAACTGCTAATCCACCTCATCTGCTTTTGCTGCTTCTCCTTAAATATGGTTGAAGATGGTTTGAACTTTTTCCTTTTCTCTCTGCTCTTTGGTCCTGCTCTGCATCCACGAAGCCTCATTTTTAACTTCTCTGGGATTATTGGTCGTAGCTCAGGAATTATTTGAGCTTTTGAGCTGCTAAAAGTTGTGAAAAACAATACCTTGTTGCCACAGTTATGCATTATAACAACTGTCAAAAGCGAGAGCAAGAATTCCTCCAACTGCACAGCATCCAAAACCGGAGGGAATAGTTGTCCAAACCAATAAAAAAGAGATGAACAAAAGTCTACAAAGAGAACAAATCAAAACTAAAGTAACAGCGCTGCTCCAAATCAGCATTTTGCAAAGGCACAGGAGCCCTGGAATAAAAGATTATGCCTGCTCTGGGATATAGCCTGTTTAGCATCACCATTTTGAGCCGGGATAGTGACGTCTAAGTGGCAAAGGAGCATTGTTTAAGACCAAACAATAACACCCAAAAGATTGTCACTTGCTATGATTACAGCTGCATATGAGGTTGCTGCCAAGTGCTGCTGGCAAAGCACGCTTCCTTACAGTCTTAGCAGAAAGCACCTCTTGGGTATTGCATCATACAATAACTGCCAGAACAATTGTTGACTTAGAAGTTTTCCCTGCAGCAGTGTAGACTCTGCACATCAGGAGAGGGGAAAGAGGGGGATCATTAGAGGCCTAACATCCAGCCTGCCTTTTAGCCAAGGGTCATTGCTTTGTAATTGCAGTGTAACTTTTTGATATGACTAGATGAGAATGTGATGTGTAAGGAAAATATGTTCGCAATGAAAAACCCCTCAGAGCACAAATCAATTGTGCACCAGCGCTACTGTATGTAGAAAGGGAAGTGATGCTGACTTAAATGTGAATAAATTTAGCACCTTAGAAGTTTCTTAGAGTTTACTGTAACAGCTAACTGATGTATCAGAAAGCTGTCTGATATGAATAAAAAGTGGATTCTTAATGTAGCAGTCTTCATTATCAAGGTGTTACAGATTAAATTCTGCCTAATTCTGCTGGCAGAAACGGGCTGTTTCGTGGTCCTGCTTGGTCTCTCAGTGTTCCTTCTCATCACGCAGTGTCCCAGACTCCCAGACCTCATCCTGGCTCATTAGAAACAGATCACTGTTGTTTTCATCTGATGATGAAAGCAGCCAGAACAAGAAACAATCACATGATTCATTCACTTCCAGAAATAATCCTGTCATATCATGCCATATCATACACCAGGAACAGTTTTAAAATCAAAGTCTCTATTTGGGTTACTGGGGTTTTTTTGGCTTGTTAACAGAAGCTCCTTTGATTCATTCATGTGGCAACAGCTCCCCCTACCTGAACATGAAAGCATAACACTGATCATTCATACATTTTTGCAAATTCAACACAGTTTCTGCAGGGGATGGATACTAGTTCTGTTCTTTGGAATAAACAATTATAATAGGGTTTGTATCTATTTGCAGCAATAATAATGAAATCCTTTGTTGGTATTTTCTCAGCAAGTGGACTTTGAGACGAAGAGGTCCTACACTTTAAAGGTGGAGGGGGCCAACCCACACATAGACCCTCGATTTCTTGCTTGGGGACCTTACAAGGACGAAGCCACAATCAAGGTAGTGCACAAAGTGTTTGTGTGAATAGGAGCAGAAAAGTCAATAATATATGCATTTCAGTGGGTGCACAGAGTGCTTAAGAGAGCAAGGCTTGCATATTTGTTCACGAGTTTAATACAGCAAACGTCACAGGGGCCCTTCAGCAGTTGTTTGTGTTGGTGTGCAGATATCGGTGGAGGACGCAGATGAGCCTCCTGTTTTCATAGCCCCCAGTTACACTTTTGAGGTGGAGGAGAACGCGCCTCGAGGCACCCTGGTGGGACAGGTTCATGCCAAGGACACGGATGTTGCTAACAATCCTGTCAGGTAACAAAAACATAGTGTATCTACACACAAAGACACACTCAGATCGGAGTGAAAGCATAAAAATATCTAACTTAAAAGTCTAGACTAAGAATAAGCAGTGTTGGGGTTTTTTTCTTCTCTCATATGGAATGATATAAAACGTGTGTTGCCTATATGAGGAGCTTAGCCATATTAATCTCCAAGTGGTAAAGTTTTGTGTTACAGCGAATGTTTTCTACAAACAGATACATGATTCCTCGGTACACAGACGTCGATCAGTTTTTCAGCATCTCAGAAGACGGAAAGATCACCACGAACAGACCACTGGACCGAGAAACACAACTCTGGCACAATATTTCTGTTTCAGCTACAGAGATCGGTACGTACACACAATCATCACAGCTTATCACAAAGCCATGCAAAAATATCTACCCTTGAACTTAATGTCCTTTAGATTTTGTTGCAATATTTGCCAAAATGTTGGTAGAATGTCTGACACCTTGTTGAGCCAATGTCATGAAGAATTAAGGGAGTTCTGAAGGCAAAGGACAAGTCTAGTACGAGTCTTTTGCCTTCAGAACTGCCTTAATTCTTCAAGGTTGTACCTCAGAAAGAGGCCAGTTAGCATCATGATTTGTAGTTGGAAAAGGACCAAAATGCAGAATAAACTGAGGTAGAAACTGAGTTCTTAAATTGTAAATACCTCTTGAACTTTTCCACATCTTATGCACTACTTTGTGTTGGTTGTTCACTTAAAATCTCAGCGCCATAAATTGAAGCAATTTGACAAAATGTGGAAAAGTTCTTGGGATCTGAATACTTGAAAAGCCGATCAGTGCATTCCCTGAGTCTGCTAACAGTCTGCTACTGTTGAAAACCAAGCCGTGCAATGACTTTAGAGAGCTTAATTCCACTTTAACACCATTAACACCATTAAGTTTTGATCAGTTGTGAAAGTTAAATGATTTTAGCTTTACCTGCTTAAGGCTTTTGGCTGAATTGGCAACATTTGCATTTTTAGTTATTTGTTTTGTATGTGTTTTTGTTCTAAAATGAGACAAAAACAACAAAAAGACAAATGAAATTAGAATTAAAGCATGAACACACTAACATTTTAATACAGATCAATGTTTTGATGTTATGTAAATGTTTTAGGTCTGATTTTGAGAAGAAACACATTGGTGGCATTCGGGTTTAACAGTGTCGATGCTCAGTGGTGCAAAAAGCCCTTATTAGTACAGTGAAAGGGAAAAAAAATACAAGTAAAAATGAAAGAGAATCGTTTAGATTGGTCAACCCACAGGCAGTTGGAAGATTTTTCTCCTTGGCTTTAACTCCAGAAACATTCACAGGCCACCGTGGCCCCACCCTGGTATTCTGTGGCCAGGGCTCAGGCTAGCAGAGCGCCATGTGGTTTCCCTGTGGCGTGCTCGACGCCAGACAGACAGATGGAAACAGACTAGCCGCCCACAAAGTTAGAAGCATTGCAGGCTATGCTAACCACATTTAGGCCCTGGGAAGCTTAAATAAACGGCCGGTAATGACAGGGTAGCGGAAAACATACCCTGACAAGTTCAGCAAACATGAAGGTCTCTACGATGCAGAAACGCTTCACATCCTTTTTTTCTTCTTTTTGATCTTCTGAGTTTGTCACATTTGCTTATCAGGGATGATGCTTATATTGAAGGGTATCAAAATGGTTCCTTGTAAAAGTATCTTTTCCTAATATTATTTTGACATTTTGTCATACATTTTACAACCACAAAAAATAGATGTATTTTATCTGGGTTTTATGTTATAGACTGAATGTAAGCAAATGAAAGGAAAACGTCATGGTTTTCAGATTTGTTTTTAAATGTAATTCTTTTAAGAAATTATGTATTTGTATTCATTTAACCAGATTCAATACTTAGTCAAACGTCCTTTGGCTACATTTATTAATGCAGATCTTTTGGGGGTCTTTCTTTACGAGCTTTGCACATCTAGAAATTTTTATTAATTTTTTTTTTTAAATAGCTTAAATATTCTCTAATACATTTACTATGCTTTGATCTAAACATCAGTCTCCTCAGCTTTCTCTTGCTTCCTTCTCCTTGCAAAGGAAAATCATTCCCACTGCATGATGCTACCACTACCTTGTATCACTGTAGGGATGGTGTGTTCAGTAATATGAGCAGTGATCGTCCTCCACCACAAATTACATTTTGCATCCACAAAAAAAAGTTCAGTTTCAGTCTTGTTCGATCAGAGCATCCTCCTCCACCTCCCTCACAGAGCTTTTGATAAACTTTAAATGAAATATCGTATGACTTCCATTCAACATTGGTTTTCTATTTGACTCTAGAACAGAGGTCAGCAGCATACAGTCCAAAAAGCCATTTTTGACCTCTTATTTGGTAAATTGTGTCTCGAGCCTTCGTGACCCTTTGAAACAATCAAGTTTATTGAGTTTTATGAACATAAACTGTATAAATTCTTTGTTTTACAGTTAAAGAACTGAAACTGTATATCTAATTTTAGGTTTCAGGAAAAAAAAAAATTCAAACAAGACGATAAAACCTTTTTCTTGAATAAAACTCGTGGAATTTTATGCAGTTTTTCCAATTTATTTTTCATTTTTCTTATTTTTAATTTTTTTTAAATACAAAAATATTTTTTAAAAACATAATTTTTTTAACATTTCTTTTAGAATATGTAGATGTAGCCCAATGACAAAACAAAAAACTAGACAAATAAGAATTCCTTGTGTCAATTCAATTTTCAATTCAATTCAGTTTATTAATATAGCACCAATTCACAACAAAAAAACAACTTTACAAAAAAAGTCATTTCAGATCAATCACACAATTAATCCTGTCATTACAGTCTGTTGTGGACATTCTATGCAAATATAGCATGAAAAAGCACCTGCAACAATGCTAGAATAGTCTTTTTTACTGTTATATTTAAAAACATTCCTTAGATCTCTATCATTTTTGGTGATTGTTATGAAGAGCCACTGTGGAGTGTCTAAAGAGCCGCACGTGGCTCTAGAGGCGTGATTTGTGGAGTGTACCTCAAAAAGAATTCCTGTCAACAGATTCTCCCACCTGAGCTGTGGATCAGTGGCAGCTCCCCCAGAGTTACCTTAGGCCTCTTGGCTGCTTCTCTGATTAATGCTCTCTGTGTGACAGCCTGCTGGTTCAGATGGTAATTTTTTAGTAGGGATGCAGTTGTGCTATACTTTTTAGTAGGGATGATGGACTGAAACGCATTCTGTTACTTTTTCAAAGCTTGAGATGTTTGAGATGTTTTAAAACCTAACTCTGCTCCAAGCTTCTCTACAACTTTAACCCTGGGTTCCTTAATCTTCATGATCCTGTAGATATTTACAGAACGACTGAATTTATACTGAGATTAAACAAGACTCAAGATAATATAATTGAATATTTCAGCAAAATCTTTCAGATGTGGATACAAGAACCTAACTTGGCACAGATGCCCCCAGGGGTTTGCTTTTTTGAAAAAAACTGTTAGCCACTAAACAAAATTCAAGATGGTCGCCATGGTTGTCAAGTAAAAATTAATTTTACACTAAATTTGCCAATATTTACCTCAAATGATTACTTTTGGTGTCAAATCATACATAACAGACCCATAGAAATCATATTTACAGATTTTTTTTTTTTTTTCAGTATGGTCACCATGGTTGTCCTGGAAAAGTAATTTTTGCACTAAAAATCGCCAATTAGATGAATGTGTTTGGTGTCAAATCATAGCCTACATATTTTGAACCGTAGAAATCAAATACATTTTCTTGATCTTGTGATTGTGGCCATCTTGAAAAAATGGCCATCATCCTGAAATTCAAGTGGCTAATGGGAAATATGAAATATACACGACCTGAGGGGTAAGCATACATGTACTTGTATCCACACTTGAAAGATTTTTACAGTAATATCCTGCACTATTTATTAATAAGGTGACTTCTAAAGATGATTTGTTGCACTGGATTGTATTTTGGGGTATAGAAATGAAGGGGCCTGAATTTGTAAAAATGAATGAAATAAAAAACATGCATCATTTTCCTGCTACTACTTTTAGTTGGTCTATCACATATTACCTAATAAAGTACAGTAGACCCCTGGTATTAGTGGGGGTTAGGGACCACAACCACCTATTAATAATCACCTATTATAATCTATTTCAGCTATTTAGAAGCCAACATCCATGGTCTTCCTTATTTCCACTCTTGAGGGTTCAGCCAATCAGTACCAAGGAAAATGAATGGTGCTCCTGGACTGGCCACTGCAAATGGCAGCCAGTAGCACACTAAGTAGCATTGCACCCAAGTATTTCAGCTTCCCAAGATGTTTTCCTTAAAATGTTTGAATATTTTAGATTTTAGATATTTTCACTTTACCAACACATCTGAGAAGAGGCAAATTTTCCGAAAACAATTTAGTCACGATCCACCAAATATTCTTCCTCCACTGTACACTAAAGTTTGTGGTTGTAGCATGAGAAAATGTTCAAAGTTCAAGGGGAATTATTTTGCAAATCACTTAAATAGATAAGAGTCAGTGAGTGGAAGACAGCAGAACTAATCTGTTTCTTGCATTCTTGGAATTCAGAATCATAGCAGGCCGAGAGGCTGTCTGATTGACAGGCCATCTTGCTAGAAAACAATATTTTCCCTCAATGCCAAGAATAGATTTCTAAACAGACAAATACACAATCACACATCCTAGAACAAAATGTTTTCTCACTTCATTGTGTTTGACACTGCTTTATATATGTCTGTTAGCAACAGGGTACTAATTATTATGTGTGGAACACAGGGGGTCACCACCAAGACACCAAAGTGCGAGTTAACATCAAAGTGAAAGATGTAAATGACAACTCCCCAGAGTTTGCCACCAACAACGAAGTCCTCATGTGTGAAAACGTGGCACCAGGGAAGGTATGACTATCTGCACCAGGCAGTGCAAAGAACACATTAGTATTGAAAGGCATAAATACTGCAAGACTATGTTTTATATCAACATCTAGTCTTCCTGTGTGTATGGTTTAGGTTATCGAAACAGTCAGCGCCATGGACAAAGACGAGATGGCTCACAGGCAACACTTCACTTTCAGCCTTGCTCCCGAAGTCGCCCACAACCAAAACTTCTCACTCAAAGACAACAGAGGTAAATCAACTTCAGAAATATTTTTTTTCCCCCCTTTCTTCAACACTTTATTTTTGCAGCCAGCCTTCCTGCTTCTTTCTCTGCAGTTTTGTATTCAACACCTCCCCCCTTCACTCAAATTAGATCAAAGCATGACCAGATGGAGGCTTACGGTGTCTCATAGATATAAGCAGGTGCTCTGAATTTTTCTCCCACACACTCATGAATGCATACATGTCCTGCGGGCTATATTAATTGTGGTGGGGTCTCTGTCCGTCTGTCTGTACGTATAAGTTGGGGACCGACTGATTGAATTAGGTTTGGTGAGAGCTGTGAGAGACAAAATAGGCAGGAAAATGAGAGTTAAGGGAAGTGGAGAGGACAGCAATAAGAGAGGAACTGTCATGGGAGAGAACCGTGTGTGTGTAATAACATGTTTTACCTGTGAAACGTAGCTTTTGAAGTCTTTGAATGTGTCATGGTTGTTGGTGTCTCATGGGCTTGTCTGAATATTTCAAAACTGATGATATTCTGGGATTCTCTATATGATGGATTTTACAAAGAAAGATACAAAAATGAAAAAATAAACTTGAGCAACAGTTGTAGGGACAAAAATACCTCATTGAAGTACCATCTCAAAAAGCAAAACATATCAAACCTACAGCAGCAGAAAACCCAACAGGTACCATTATCAGCTAAGAGCTGGAAACTGAGACCAAAATCCTTACAGGATCACCAAGGTTGAACGATAATGGATTAGAAAACGGTTGCCTGATCTGATAAGTCTTTATTTCAGCTGTTACACTAAGATGGTAGAATCAGAATTTGGAATAAACAACATGAAAGCTCCCCTGAATCTATGATATAGGCTGGTGGTATTGGTAGTGTAACGGTGTGGAAGATGTTTTCTTGGCACACTTACCAACTGAGCAATATTTAAATATCACAGCCTATCTGAGCATTGTTATGGGAACAGAAGATTCACATCACAGATGTGGAGCCAACAACTCTGCAGCGACTGTAACTGTAAAGGTTCCGACATACTTGGGCGTACTGTTCATATTCTGTGAGACTTGTGAACTCTGCACACACTGTCCGCACACAGTTGAGATTTCATAGTCGAGTATACGATTCCCTGTATTTCTCATGACTAAATTAGTCATGAGAAATGCAGGCAATCATACGCTTCATTTGCCACAAGCCAAATGAGCCAAACTAGCAAGTATGATGAGCTAGTCGGGTGCGTTTCTGGTTGCGCTGACTCTCAACTTTATCGGCTTGGTTTTGCATACACATCAGTTCCATGTGAACACCGTTTCCCACCGAGCAGTTTACTGTGCAACACCAGGTAGGAGTATGCAACCATAAAAATATACCTTTCTGCGAATGTGTCCAGTGGACAGTACACCCAAGTATGCGGGAGTCTTTAGGTCTCAAAGAGAGACCAAAACTCAACACCCAAGGATTGTGACAGTTAGTGTGTACACTCACTGAAAATAACATTTTAACACCAAAATAATCATCCAGTAGGAATGTTGTGATTTTGAAAAATAATATGGGGCACATTCAGATGGATTTGGTGCACATATGAATATTTATATGAATAAGTTAGATACTGTTACTATGAACATGCATTGGATGGCATAAACAGCTCTTGACAGGAGTTGCATTGGGGCCTTTTCCACCAAACTGCTTCTAGTGCTTAACTGGTGCTAACAAGCAGCAGCACCATCTCTTTGGATTTCCACCAAACCACACTCTGGTAGAAATGCGCATTTATTGTACTGCTTATATTGTGAAAAATTTCTTATTGTGATGAAAATTTGGATTTGTTGTGACAACAATGAATTCCAATTAATGATGTTTGAAATCCTCAAAACTGGCTGTATTGTCAGAATTGTTATTTTTACAATCTTCTTTACTATTGGTTCCACGAGAACAGCAGTAAATATAAAGAGATTCAAAAATATGACTAAATTTAGTTCTGTGTGTAGTTTAGTGATAAAAACTCCACTTCTTTATAGAACTGGTGTCCTGAAGCACCTATTTAAAAATGGGGATGTTTTAAAAAACATTATTTGTGTAAATAAATACCACAAAAATATCATGATAAAATTTTTAGTCCATATCACTCACCTCTAAGCTCTAGCTCTGTGTACTACTCTAACCTAGCACCAGCTCACCGCTTGGCCAAAGGAAAGAATCCTGTTTGTTAGGACCTAGAAGTAGACTCTTAGGGTCCAGTCAAACCAGCCCTGTTAAGTCTGTTTTAATCCAGTTTGTTTGTTTGTTAGAAAGTCCGCTTCATTTGGGGAGGTGTGAACACATAATCAAACTCTGATGTGGACCAAAAAAGTGAACTCTGGTCCGCCTGCAAACTTGGTCTCGGTTTGGTTGAAATGAACTAAGGTGAGGTTTGAATGCATATGTGAATGCCAAGCGGATCAGAGACCGCTCCAAAAGTAGGAAGCAAACTATAATGTGGGGCATTCTGGGTAAATACAACCACAAAAAACGTGTGAGCCTAGTGCTAGCAGGAGAAATGGCTCGTGGTCTTTTGCCAAATACAAAGAAATCATGTAACTCCTAAAATCTCATGTTACTCCATTTTTGTTTACATTTTGTGAAGAAGGCAGTTGAGCTCAGTTTTCAGAGGTTTTCATGGTATTTCCTTCAGTGCTTCTTGCTGCAGCGCCACCACAGGTGTGGGAATAAACAAGTTGTTCAAAGGGTTTGGTTCATTTGACACTGTGCAGCGTGAAAACCAGCTGAAAATCTAACAAATGTTGCAATTTTGGTCCCCAATCGAACCGAGTCTACCGGACTATCAGGTGTGAAAACACCCTTAGACAACAGCATCCAATCAAAACCTTCAGAGCGCCATGTTGAACTCTGGAGTTTAGTTTCTCTCTTGATCAGTACAACTTAAAACAGACAAATCTGGGCATTGTGTGGTATAGAGGCAGAGCAACCACCCTGTATATGGAGGCTATTAGACCTCGATGCAGCTGTCTGGGGTTCGATTCCTGACCCTCGGACCTTTGCTGCATGTCCTTTCCCACTTCTCTCGCTGCCGTTTTCTTATCTACTGCAAACAGAGACCACTAGTGCCAGAAAAACCTTTAAGAAAGTATACCCAGCATGCTTAGAAAAATAATAAAAAGTCATATTAGCATCAGAGAACCTCATGCTGTCTCTGATCTTCCAGCAGGTTACACTGTCACACAGATTAGCAGGTAAATGTGCTGCTTAGAGGCACTCTCACAGCTGATTATTTTTCACCAAATCCATAAACACTATTTCCGACTCAGCTCATTAACACTGTTGGTCCTTTAGTGGTTTTAATGAATCTTCCTCTAACAGTTGTGTTCAACTTCAATTTTCCGGCGCTGCTGGTGTGGGCAACAGATCGCCTGATTGGGTTCGTGTGGCGTTCACAAACACAGCTTTTTGATGAAAACTGCATTAATAAATTAAGGTAGTGATATCAGAGAACTGCTTGAACAGATACTGGGATAAATAATAGAATTTCTATTGTTAAACTGTTTTAGTACACTATGATTCTTCATGTAAACACAGAATGAAACAGGGAGGATGGAACACCAAATCAAAACCCAAGCTGGTTCTTTTACAACCAGTGAAGAACTGACTTTAGGACCAGCCCTAGTTAAGCACTGTCAGCACTTTGGTGGCAAACCCTAATTATGGGTTTGCATGAGGCAGTGTGTTTGCTACCTAGTATGTGTGGTGGACTCTTTACAACTCAGAGTAGGACACAACGTGTGTAGGTGCCATCACCTACCCACCAATTCCGGAATCAGGCCGCTGTTATTTGAGTTTTTGTGGTGAAGCAGTTTTACTGCTGAACCAGGGGTGGAGCCGGTTCTAACTGGTTCAGTCTCAGAACCACGTTGGTCTGTTACAGTTAATCTAAATCTTTCTCCACCATATTCTACATTTTACATTTTGTGCACATATGTGCACAAATAAGTAAAACGGATTGTCTTAATATTTCCAGATTAATTTATAAGCTCTGTTTTAACCAACAGGCTTTGCTGGTTAACTTTACAGTCCCCACTTGTATTTACGATCTCTGATCACTATTTATGAACAGCGCTTTAAATATGTTACACACTGCTTCAAGCAGGATTTATAGTCACCAACTAGTGATATTTCAAGATCCAATAGCTTTATGAATGAGAGTCACAACCAACTGTAAATACTGATGGTGAGCATGACTGTACTGATCCAAGTTCTATATGTGACGTTAAAACAAACAAGATTAGAGGAAGATGAAAGACAATAGCGAAGTTTCAGTTACCGATGTGCACAAAACTTTTCTGATATTCTGCTAATGTCGGAAAAACACGATTTCACAATTGTAGTGTATACATTAAATAAGAAATACAATTAAAATCACACATGAACAACTCTGTTCAGGCAATAAGTCACTAAAATTCATGGCGGCGATGGATGTAAACACATAAGATATATTCATATTTCAGGCACAGCAATAGCGCCCATCATCAGCCATCAGAGGAGACGTCGGCGTCTCATTCCAGCATTGGAGTGACAGGCTCTGTATACTTGGGAGTGGCTACGTATGTGGCATTTTGGGGAAATTGTAGTCTGCGGTTTTACAGAAGAGCTATGGATTCAACACTTTCGAATAACAAACTCAACTTCTGATGAACTTTGCGACGTCGTGAGATCTCTGGTGGAGTCAGCTGTGCACTGCCCAAGGAGGTTAGTGCCTACAAACAAGTGCATTGTTGCTGTAGACAAGCTGGCGTGATACGAAAAAAGTGTTTCCATTACATTTCTGTGAAATAACCCAATTTCGATACGGCTGAAAACCCACCTCATCCTAGCGCAAAAACTTTTCATCAGAAATTGGCGTGTTTCTATGAAACAAATTTATTTTCATGATTCCGATTTCTGCAATTTTTTGGTCAATGGAAACGCAGTTAATGAGCTGGTGTTATTCGAATATTATTGCTTTAATTATTGTTTTTCTATAACTCTGTTCCCAGCTCCCCCTGAACACAGTTCTTCCCTCTGGACCATCAGGTTTTTGGTACAAAACAGAACCAGTTTTATGGAAGCACAGTTGGTACTTTCAGCAGCTGACTTAAGAATCAAGAGACCCCATCGTCTCAGACCGATGGGTAAAATTACTGATAATTCCTATCAGTGCTTCATTTGTAAATCAAATATTGCCCAAGCAAACAGTTACCGGAACGCACCCTCTCAAAATAAATAAGTTCCGGCAGGGATTTAGAACTGATTACCATGGTACAAAACATAGTATGTAGTTTAATCATGTAGTTCCATTTTCAAATGAAAACCACAAGTTGTTTTACAATAATGTAAGAATTAACAAGAATAAATTCTATGAAATACTTAGTTTGCACAGTATTTTCTGATATTACTTATATGAAATGGAATATGAAAATATGAAAATCTTCAGATTAAGTCTAATTTTCAGTGCAGTACAACAACTGCAGGAATATCTTCCTAGTGTAACTGTTAGTTGTCTTGATTTGGAGCTTTTGGAAGTACCGTTTACAGTTTCTCCCATCAGAAATGAACTTTTTGGAAAAATTTTCACTCACCTCTTCAAATCTTTGGATTCAGGTGTTCCAACCACTTCCATGGCCACAAACAGCTCGGCATGCTGCGACAAACATTTGTTAAAGAATTTGAGCTGCTAAGCAGTTATTGGAGGGAAATCGCTTTTCTTCTTATCTTTAAGTGTGCATATTTATATTATGTTGTAGTATTTTGCCAGGTCACCAGCATGTCTTCACTTCTCTCCACAGACAGCACAGCCAGCATCTATGTGCTCCGCAAAGGATTCAGCCGTCTGACCCAGGACGTCTACTACCTTCCCGTTGAAATAAACGACAATGGCTTCCCCTCCATGAGCAGCACCAACACCCTGACCATCAGAGTCTGCTCCTGTGACAGCAAAGACACCATCCTTTCCTGTAATGTGGAACCTTATGTCCTGCCTGCTGGGCTCAGCACCGGCGCTCTGATTGCGATACTGGCCTGCATTGTCATTCTGCTCGGTAAGAAACCAAAAGGGGGCTAAATATAAATGTACACCATACTTTTTAGGTTATATATTTTGTAAAACGTTTCACCAGTTCTTAAAATACTGCAATGGCTACCTGTTTTTAAAAGTGTTGCTATTATTCTACAAATGGTCTTGGACCACAGCATGGTTCCAAATTATTCACAGAAAATTTGCAGACATTTTTTGTAGAGCATATCAAAATATTCGAAAGAAAATGTAACTTAGGAAGTTTAAATACATCAGTGTAAAGCTACTTGACAAGCTATTGGCTGCTATTTGCAAAACAGCCAATGTGGGAACACCATTTATTTTCCTTGGCACTGATCGGCTGTTCCCTCAAGAACAGATATAAGGAATGTTAATTTCTGCAGTAGTGCTAAGAAGGTTTCCACTGTGTGTATCAATGCATTTTAAAGTATATTTGAAAGCGGTGATTGCAGTTTTCTGGCCAATCACGGATCTCCAAAAAGCCTGACCTGCCGATTCCAGTTTTGGCTGATACTGTTTTTTTTGTCTGAAAAGTTGCTAAATATAGCGACAAAGCTGCTAAGTTGGCAATAGTGAGGTGACTATTGTTAACCGCACAGATGGAGACGTGACCTGGTGGGCAGCTCTGTCAGTCAGCCCTCTCTCATGGCGGAGCAAAAGGGGACTGGCTGATATTTAGACCTTTGCAGAGGTGGATAAGATTGGTGGATAAACCAAAATTAAGGAAATCTGGGCCAATTTACCAGTACACCGCAAATATTTGGTGTTTAAACAATTAAAATAGGGAGTTTTACACATTTTAGAGGGATTTTAGCTATTTGTGTGCAGTTGTGGTCCCTAACCCCCACGAATACTGGGGGTCCACTGTAAAGCTTGATTTAGTTGATCACTGAATTTTGAATTCAAGTTATCAGCAGCGGTGAAAATAATGTTGCATTTCATCCTTAACTCCTATCCCCACATGGTGGTGGCATCATTATTGTATGGGGATGCAGGTAGCTAAATACAAGGAAATCCTGCAGAAAAAGCTGGTAGAAGTGGTGGGATAAAGAAATTCAACTATGAAAAATGTTGTAAACCATTAAATGCTTTCCTTTCACTTCACAATTATCCACTGCTTTGTGTCGGTTGATTCCATAAAAATGTATGGATCTGTCATCAAATTACACTAATCAGTCTGAGCAAACAAAATCTTACTTTTGTTCTATTATTGATTTTTTTCACCCATATCTTCTGATCACAAATCCAAAACCTCAAAGAACAACTTCGAAATGTGTTTTCAGATGAAATCATTTCATGTTCCTGGTCTTTGGTGACTGATTCAAGCTACTGTACATCATCCTAATTAGAGCTGTGACTGAGATATGACACTGCACTCTAAGATTAGCAGTGCACATCTGAAAACCTTCAAAAGACATATTCAAAAATTACAAGCAATTAAGCGAGTGTGTGTGCATCACAGTAGTATAAATATGAATTACACTCTTTAATGGGCTTTCCCAAAGGGTATGCCAATTATCTATACTCATTCCAGTGCAGTATTTACTCATTTGCTGCTCAGATTTGAAAGAAGTGGGGATGTACGGATTCAGTGCCAAGACAGGCTGTTAAATGCTGTCTGTCCTTTCTGGCAGCGATCGTGGTTCTGTTTGTTGCACTGAGGCGCCAGAAGAAGGAGCCGCTGATAGTGTTTGAGGAGGAGGACATCCGAGAGAACATTATTACATATGATGATGAAGGAGGCGGCGAGGAGGACACGGAGGCCTTCGACATTGCTACACTGCAGGTAAGAAGGAGTTATAGTTTCAGCCACGAAACGTCTTCCCCGGCTTTCTGTCAGTGTTTGCGAATTAGTAACGCTTCTCTTTTTATGGCCAGAACCCAGATGGCGCCAATGGTTTCCTGCCGAGGAAAGACATCAAACCGGAACTTCAATATCCTATCAGGCCTGGCATTGGTCGTCCAGTGCCCAACAGCGTCGACGTCGATGACTTCATCAAGACTCGGATCGCGGAGGCCGACAGCGACCCCACCGCGCCGCCATACGACTCCATCCAGATCTACGGCTATGAGGGCAGAGGATCGCTGGCCGGTTCGCTGAGCTCGCTCGAGTCAGTCACAACAGAGTCCGACTTGGATTATGACTATCTGCAGAGCTGGGGGCCGAGGTTTAGGAAGCTGGCCGATTTGTACGGGACGAAAGACTGCTCGGTTCTCGACGAGGATGATGGCGAGGACTCTTAACAGCCGGTCTTCTCCGGCAGCGGACGACCCCCTGATTTCCGATTCATTGATTCCATGAGGATGCGTTAACTGAGGGTTTATTCACGTTCCAGTTATAACCAACTGATTAGTTCATGCCAATCTTTCGACAAACATTAACAGCGGTTTCCCAGGATGGTTTGTAAACAGATGCTGACTTGAACCGCTCCCTCTTTTTCTTCAATCTCTTCTGTCTCTTCTATGGTTCATTTTTTCCACTGTTTCTATAGACTTGAGCGCTGCAGGGCTGGGGAGTTATGTCACCAGTTTGTCTGTTTAATGATGGGAACCATGTTAGCGTACCATCTTGGATATATCATCTACTTCTGTGGACTAGATACATGTACTTCCTCAATGGTGGCAGGGAGATATTTTATTCTCTTAACAGTTCCCTTAACAGCGGGGCATACTGCATTCTGTTTCTGTCTCAAAGCAGACAAGGAAGTGCTAGAGAAAAAAGTGTTTGGGGGTCTGGCAACAGCCTGCAACGAGTTGAAATCTGAAGAAGTTTCAGTGAAGTTTAACATGCTGTTCTCTTTCAGCTGAAAACAGCAGGCATCACAGATCAGATGAGTTGACCGACTCTGGGTTGTTGATACTCTGAAGGTGAGCAGAGCATCTTCACAGTATGGTGGCCTTATAATAATTTAACAACAACTCCAGGGGTTAGCACACACAAAAACCAGAGACTGAAGATCGAGACCACTAGCTTCAGTAGCTACACGCAGACAAAACGAACACTTGGACTGTAGGAGTATCCGTGACATGTGCTTCACAAATATCACCTTTTTTTTCTACTCCCGAAACAGAGACGGACTGAAAAGGTAATTCCGTTTTTTATTTTCAGTCTTCTCTAAGAAAAGAAGACCTTTTTTTCCGCAGTCCCAGTGTGTCCCAACTGCTGCCATCAGCAATCCTCTCCCATTTTGACCGAGTCGACCAACGAATGATCACCGCCATATTCCCAGTCCACCGATGATGACGATGGGTAAAAATCTGTGAGCTCTAAAAATCGCCTTAAACTTAAACAGAAACTCTTGCAACCCAGTGCATTCTCTCTTGTTTTCCCTTCTTTTTAGTTCTTTTTTTGTAATTTGAAGAGTATATTCAGAAAGCAAACTCTTCCGCTTGTTTAGTGTGTACAGAGCAACTTGCGGACATATGATGTATCTCTCTGACGATACAACCTGCGCCTCGGCCGCTCTTAAACAAGGATGTGCTGTTGATTTTTTTTTAGCCCAGCAAAGTAAATGTAAACTGGTTAAACCTCCTTCCCAATCTGATGTATAGTGGCTCTCAAAAGTTTACACACCCTTTTAAAATGCCATGTTTTTGTAATGTTCAAAACATGAGACTTTTCTATTAAACCTTAAAGCCCAACTAAAAAACAAGCTGTTAATAAGTGTGTACAGTCTTAAGCTTAGACTGTCTTGAACCAACTTTTCAGTTTAATTCCACCGTTTATAATTCTTTGTTGGGATCAAATTAGGAGGCTACGTCTTATCTTCACAATATTTCCTCTCTGCTTTGGAAAACTTTTCCAAATCTCTTAAATTCTAAGAATATCTCTTGTCTACAGATCTCTCTAGGTGAGGTCTGTTGAATTTAAGCTGCAGCTAAACAGAATCTGACGATTTTGTGTCAAAACTGTCTGATATTACAAACTGTTTTAGGGAAAATCAAAAGTAACCACTCAGCATGATACTGCCACCACCGATTTCATAGTGGGTGTGGCTTTCTGTTGTGCCAAATGCAGAATCTTGAATTGTGGCCAAAAGTTAAAATTTGGTTTTATTACACCATAACACATTCCATCACAAGGTTTTGAGAGGCTTTAACCAGGCCTAGATGTTTTTTAAATATTAGTCTTTAGTTCAGACATATGGAGAATAGGGCAAATTGTTGTCTCATGTAGAACAGAACCAGTTCTTGAAATTACCTCAGCTCCTTTAGTCATTTTGTTGGGTTCTTGGCCAGTTTCAGTATTTTTGGATCTTTTTAAAAAAAAAAAAAAATTAAAATAAAGTCCCTCATGTCCCATTTTTTTCTCCAGTTATGGGTGACCACCCTACATTGTGCCATGGTATGATGCAGTATTAGGGCAATTGCAGATAATGATAGATTGATAATCAGGTCAGGGAGATGACATTTCTAGATTAAGATTATACTTTTACAAGAAAAAACGTTCTGTGATGTCGGAAAGACGCAAATGTGAAAAAAAAGAGCTTTCTATGATTAAAGGCTGAAATTTACATCAAAATGTTGATATTTTGTGACTTTGTAAAGTTAGATTTTTGTGAGAAAACCTCCCTGAAATTTATCAGATTTTTATTTCTGAATGTAAACTTCCGGGCTGTTTTGTTGTATCAGAGTGACCCACCTGAGATGGCGAGGAAGACGCTGCAGCCAGGAGATGTTGCACTGATAGAGAAAAAGAGCCTGGAATCTTCCACTTACACTTTAGAAAATATCCAGATGTGCAGCTCATAAATTGACCACTTCAGTCTCAGAGGACTTCTGATATTTTTGTCCCAATTGTCTGACTTTATAATCTTAGTAAATTTCTGAGGGTTTTTTTATGCACAATTCTGACTTTACAATGTCAGAGAATATCTCAGTTTTATTATTGTAAATTTATGCCTTTAACCATTGAAGATTTGATGTTTTACTTGCAAATGTATGACTTTTCAACATCAGGGAATAGATATGTTTTTTTCTTGTAAATATGTAAAATTAATCTAGAAATTAAGAGGGGTTTTTTGGTGAAAATTTACTTCTTAGTATGTTTTTCTTTGATCTACAATGACCCTGATACTCTGCCGTAACCGTGGTGCTCCTATATAAATAAGGTTTTGTTTTGGAATTTGTTGTATCTTCTGATACCTTTGCCGAATGAGATCCTTTTCATCCTTTGTAACCTGTCTGCAGACCTTAGATAAAAGATGCTAATGAGCAAATGGAAGGAAAATCCAGTGATTTAGCAAAGTCTCCTTTTGTGCATCACAGAAACCTGGGATTTTAACAGGGGTGTGAACACTTTTCAGAGCAGTAGTATGTTGCCTGCAACATATGTTGCATCAACATGTGTTGATTTTAAACATAAAATGTGCACATGGGGGGGAAATCCCAGAAAGATTGAAAACAGAACATCCTTTTTAAGAGTGTGTTTATGTTCATCTTCTTTTTAATGTTATGATATTATGATTATTACTGTTGTTTTCTATTATGAATAATTGTTATCATTATTATTATTACAGTAAGAGTTCTTTCATTGCCTGCAGCTACAAAATAACAAACTGATGTTTAACTGTATGCAGATGACACTCAAGTGTTCTCATGAACACACACCAAATAGAAGATATTTGTTTTTCTTTTCTTTGGAAAGTTGTAAGCAATTCCCTGCCTAAAGTTAAATATCAGCTTTGATTACTTTTTTTTTTTTTTTGCCTGAGTGCACTTTTTTTCCCTTTCTTGTTTTGTTTCTTTGTATTTTACATTTTTCGTTCCATTATTTAGCGTTTCTTCATTCCTTCTCCCTGCTCCTGAGGAAAAACTAGCAATCTGTGTTTGTTGCAGTGAGAGAACGCCTCGTTTTTAATTCTGTCAAGTTTTATGGTACAGATTTGTACAATTTTAAAAGTTATTATTTTAGTATACATGCAGAATATTCCAGTATTACAAACAAAAACATGTTAAGAAGATTTTAAAAAAAGTTACAACATCACACTTATATTTTCAGAACATTGTATTGTTGCTTTACTATGTGCTTCAATCTCAGAAGCAGAAAAAAAAATTTGAAATAAATGCTCTTTTTATAAAATTTTTATGGAGGGTGTGTGGTAGTTAATTTTTTAACAGTTTGGGGAACAACAATGCTTTAGGATTCCATGAGTTCTATTCATGGGGATTAAGAAAGAGCTGTATGGTTTTATATATCAGAAAAAATTAAAAATGATGTGGTTATTGCCAGGTTCAAAAGTTCTTTAAATCTAACCTCAAGTAACCTCATCATACCAGATTCCACACAGTTATTATTTATTAAAGAGAACGAAAGTCAAAAATCAAAAAGCAGTGTTTGGAAAAATGGCTTTAATTGGATTTAAGAGTCCAACAGCAGCCGGAACATAGAAGCTAAATGCTGCTAATCAAATACATTTAATTTACTGATCATCAGCAAGTATGACCAACACTAAATAAGCAAATATTTTGACAGTTTGCTGATATGGAGCATACAATGCTGTGTTAACACAGTTCTGCAATTCCACCGAGGAGAGTAAATAATCAGATTCTCAGTCCAAGCAATAAAAGAAATAGAAATATCAAAAATTCAAGAGCTACTTTTAGACACTATTGCAATCAGGGCACATGTAGATCAGTTGGAGGAGTAATTGTTTGGCAAAATAAAAGTTGTGAGTTTGTTTCAAGCTTCTGCCCATCAGTCAACCAGCAATTCCTTTTTGTATTTGAGAGTAGTGGCAGTTCTAGACCAAATTTACCAGGGGGGCCAGGGTGGAGCTAATGTTTTTTCATGGGAACACAGGACAAAACAATAAAAACAAACAAAAATCAGGGCACTAGTTCATTGTTTAATATTAATATTAAACATAAACAGTATGAATATTAAGTGAGCCACGGAGCCAAGGAGCCTCTTATGGCTCTGGAGCTGCAGGTTGCAGACCCCTGATCTAGCAGATGAAAACACTGATCCTATCTCAATATGGCTGAAGCTTAATTTCTAATTTATTGGTCAAGTAAAACTCTAAAGGTAAAAAATTAAATTGGTCCAAGGGACCAATTAGTTGCAGTTTCTTTGCCAGCGCATATCATCATGAGAAATAGATTTAGTATTATCTCTTCAGTCAGAGGCATAACCATCATCTCAGAAGTGAGGGGGGCACATTTTTCAGAGGTCTGTCTAGTGAGTTATTGTCCTCTAGCCTCTCCATATTGGCTCATGGCACACATTATCACTAAAACCCACAGTTCAGCACCAGGGGACCCACTTTAGTTCTTTAAACTATATACTAATATAATCTAAAGTTTCAGCTGCCAATCTGTGGTTGAGTTGACAAAATTATCCTACTCTAAATATAAATTGTGCAAGCCATAACACAGACAAAAACTATTTAGGAGTGTGAATGAGAGTGATTCTGACAGATGTGTGAAAACTGCCTGGTTACTCCCTGCATCAGATCTCTATTTCTCAGCAAGTGCCTTTTCCTGACTGTCTGATTGCTGACACACACTGCAGCTCCTCTCATCAGCTCTGATCAGCTGCATGTCTTCCAGCGGTGATTAACAGGTGACACCAGCGTTACCCTCAATCTACACTGCTTGAATCTTTGCTCCGCCATGGAACAGACTCCGCAGTAGTTCAGCACCCATAGAGTCAAGGAGACTGTTTACACTGTCTCCGTAGTTCGCCACGCCTCCGCACCACTGTCCGGCAAGATTAGAACCGATCCTATGGCATGTACGCTTAAGGTGCGTTTACAGACACCTCGGTAGAATACATTACCGCATGTTAACAACGGATTAAACAGTTGTAATGCTGAAAGGAGTGCTTCGGGGAGGGGGCACAGAACTGGGAAGTGCAGGTGACATGCCCCACACATATCACCTGTCCCATAATATGCCCATGTCTTCTGCACAGGGGCCATTACAGGGGCCAGGACCATTTCTACAGGGGTACTGGCTCATGTTGACCCCTGTGTAGAACTGCCCATGTTTGAGAAGAAGCCAGAGTACCCAGAGTAAATCCAGACATACACAGGGAGAATATTCAAGCTCCATGCAGAAAAACCACTATGTAACCTGATTTACTAATCCATGGAAATAGCACATTTTACATGGTGTCGCCATATTTTCACAGACAAACTGTATATAGTGTCAGTGAGATCATGTAAGTCTGGACAATAAATGTTATAGTTTCTAAAGAAAAACCAGAATCTTAAATGTTTGTGTTAAGTTTTTTTGGCCAACTAGAAGAAATGTACTGAGAAAGCAGATGAATGGATTAACGATTTTAATGTACAATGAAGGAAAATATTGATCTGCAGGAAGTGAGATCTTTTGGACTGCAATCTGTTGAAGTTCTATGAAGAAGAGAGCAAAAATTCGTGAAACTACTATTAAGATGAATTATAATGAGATGAATGGTTTCAATTGAGCCTTAAGGCCAAGACCCAGCAACTGTGTCCAACCTTTCACACTCCAATTTTTTCCCAACATAGAGCCTCCGACACGACAGCACCTCTACGGAACACCAGACTCGCGAGATCAAGCATTCATGCAAGAGTATATTCCGGAAATCCAGCCAGTATAAACAAGCCAGTCCAGCAGTAAACTCAAAGCTGCTAAAACAAAATCACTGTTCCACTCTTTCATCTTTTTCTGCACTTCTGAGCAGCTGTCATGGCTCATTGCACTGTTTCTTCATGAGCAAAAGATATTAGTTTGTATTTTCCCCCAAATCAAATCTGTTTTACTTTGCCACCATGTTTCACTTATTATCTCACTCATAACATTCTTGTTACACAGCTGTGTAGTTCCAACCAAAACTAACCTGGTAAAAACCAGCCCCTTGTTCTGTGCTTCACTTTGTGCAGAGGGTCTGGACCCTCAGCTGTTGAGAAATGATTGCTTTCTGGAGGCGTGGACTCTGTTGAAGTTTGAAATGATTGGACTCAAACTGATTTTACCCATTTGCTAACGTTTGGCTGTGACGTATGAATTGCAATATTTGGCCAACACGGACTGAATGGCTTTGTTCACTTCCTCCACTGCCATTGCCAAAACTATAGGCAGACTGCAATTCTAAAACAGCACAGAAAATCGACATCATTGTTCACAACTCCTCCTTCTGTTTGCTGATTGGCCCGGTTAAAATTCTTCCAAAGGAATTAAGCTCAGTGGTAGAAAGCCCAGACAGAGCATTGAAGGGAGATGAGAATTAAGCGGAATTGCATAGGAAGGCAATGGTCAGGCTAGACCAAAACAGACCCAAGGTTTAGCTTGGCCGTCGGGGACGGAATTTCAGGGAAACGCTTGCGGTTCTCTGAGGTCCCGACCTGATTTTCCATCGAATCGCATACCAAAACGGATCTGGTGTCACTTGATCTTAACTGGAGGATTTGGCGATGACTGAGTGGATGCACTAACCTTTCTGAGATTGTGTAGCTGAAACTGGTGGAATCGGGTCTTAATGACCTGGTGAGGCTCTGTGGTGTCTGTTAAGGCATGAGATGGGCAGACAGGCAAGAGCGATGGAATCTGTACCCTAGATAGAGATCCAGGAGGAAAAGCTCTGAAAAGAAGGTGTGCCCCAGCAGAATATCTGCAATCTGTCTGTGCAGAAGTTGAGACATTGATCTTCTCCAAGTAGAGCAAACACAGGACTCACTGGATGGCAAGAAAACACAAAGAAGTAATCAAAGGGATCTGATTCATAGGACAAGAATATAGACTGGTAAGTCTATATTGTTGACCGACTCCAAGAATCCTCCCAGATCTTTTATACTGGTTGCCTGATGGTCTGATGGGCAACAGGTGAAAGAGCAGATTCAAGCAGTGGGCATGCCCATGAAGTCCAGTAAACGCCACAGACATGGAACTGAAGCAGAAAATAAAACAGCTCCCAATCATCCCAAAAGCAGGACAGAATCAATTAAAAACTATGGAGAGGTCAACACTACAAATTAAGAAACTGACTTTAAATCCTGTTGCCTCAAAGCCTTGTTAGAATAAAGTGTGGAGAAACTCTCCATAAAAAATAAAAACACAAGCACAGATACAGGATTCATTAAGTTACACTGATGTAGCCAGTGCTGAGAAAGGTCAGACTGCACTTTGGCTAAACTACAAAAGAGACAATGTACTCCAGAAAGAGACAGCGAGAGGATACAAATGGAAAACTAGATGTCAGTGATCCTCATCAGAGTGAAGAGTACTAAGGGGGAACAGGACATGAAAGGTCTAATGCAGCAAAATTGCACCTTTGGCTTTGCTGCAAGGTTATTATGGAAATTATACTATCCTTATATTGGGAGAGACATTTGTGATGGATGGGTTTTTTAAATGACTTTTTTTTCAGTAAAACAAAAAAAATATATGGAAAAACTACATTTTTATGTAAAACTACTGAGATATCTGTTAATTTCCAAAATTAATTGGCAAAAGTATTCCGTTAACAACCTTTTTCTACATATGAAGACTAGTCTAGAAGTAAGTAAAAAAGTAAAGTAGAAAGACAAGAACGACGTGAAGTGTAATATTAGAAACAGTTGCAAGTCACTGACTTTAAACCATTCTCGCTCCTGTTCAATAAGTCTCACTGCCTTTCATGAAATCCTAAGCCAATATTTTCCCAGTCATTAAGGTCATTAAGGTGTTATTAGTGAGATTTATGCCATCATTTCCTACATCCACTCCTTCCGAACTGTGTTCCGGTGGTATCACTGAAAAATATTCTCAAACTACAATGATCGAATATTGGGTTGCTTTTACATTCTGGATTCTTCCTGTTTTTTTTTCTTTTTCTGGCTTAAATATGAGACCCAACATGTCTCAACATTTGAGTCTATAAACATGACTCCTCTTGGCTCTGCACCCATTTCTGCCCAGTTAGTGCCCTCAATGGACACAAAGACACTTTCTGTAAAGGACTGTGCTTCTGCGGAAGTGTATGAATCAAATCTTTTTGTACCAAGGTGTAGTCTTTTTGACTACATGTAGTCATATTAGAGTTTACTTTGGGACAGTTTTGGATAATCAACCAATAATCCTAAATGTCTGATTCCTTTCTGTGGATCTCAAAACAAGAAAAAAGTTTGATTATTCGGTTCAAGTATTTCTGAATTTCAATTAAAAGAGGAAACACATGGTGATAAAGTATTAATATCTGATCATTTTGATGATCAGATATTACTATCACTATCTGTGGGGTTCAGATCAGTCCAGTTTACTGGCCAGTTAAGCAAAGTGATTCCCTGGTCATTAACCAGGTTTTGGTACTTAGATAGGCACTTACTAAGGCCCAGTAACAGGTACACTTATTAACCACCTTGTGTTTGAGGATGTTCCATGTTATAGACATTCTATACTTCACACAAAAGTCCAGTAACCAAACACTGCTTGGGTTCAGATCCCAGTCACACCCTTCCAAGTAACACCATCATTAAATGGTAAATGGCCTGTACTTGTACAGCACTTTCACAGTGAGAACCTAACCCCCTTGCAACCTGAAGATGCAAAGTGGTGAGACCCTCTACCACAGGAGTGTACAAAGTTGGTCCTCGAGGGCCGCAGCCTGCATATTTTAGTTCTCTCCCTGGTGGTAGTAACTCCCTCCTCAGCATGTCAATGTTCTGCAGAGGCCTGCTAACCAGCCATCATTTGATCCAGGTGTGTTGAACCAGGGAGAGAACTAAAACATGCAGGATCCCAGCCCTTGAGGACCGACTTTGGACACCACTGCTCTAGCCCATTAGGGAAAACACCAAAATCAAGGCATCCTCTTGCCCTGCACAACTCTGGAGTAGGACAGAGTCCACCTCCTCTCCAGGAGTTCAGTTCCAGAGCCTATGTGGTGCACAGAGGTGAGTCCAAATAGTCCAACAGTTCTACCTGCAGATGGTGGCCCCACATGGATAAGACTTCCTGTAGCTTCTCTGGGCTGAGTCCCCAAGCCTGTCTCCAGGAGGGTGCCCTGATTTCCCTAATCCAGGTGAGCTTCCCCTCTGAAATACTGAATGGATAAATTTACCATGGGAACCCTACCAGGAGCTCTCAGGATCAGATGGGTGCACAAGCCCTCCATGACGTTAAACTGTAACAAACCACTAAATCTTTTTTTTTCGCAGATAAACTGTCTATCTTTATGTTTCTGTGCAAATTTTGAAGATTTCATGTAAATTACTTTATTTCTGCAATATTTCACCTAAAACTGTCTCAGTGCTGGCCTTCTTGGGTCGAACGGTGCCTAAGCAGTTGAATTCTCCTATTGGTTACAGCGGTACACCTTGGTACAACTTTGTCACAGTCCTGCGTTTTGGTATAAAACCATCTCACCAACTGCAAGCAGTGGCGAGCATTGATCAATAGTGTTTTTCAGCTTTGTCCATATGTGATTCATTTGCAATGTGACACAGAGTGGAATAGGTATCCTCTCTGCTCTGACTGCAGGATGACTATGAGACTGACTACACTGCTTTTTTGGGGGTTATGCATTCACAGGGGCTTAGTTCCACTTTAAGGCGTCAATTCAACTGAGGGAATCACTGAACGAGCTCCTGTGATTGGCCAGTATATCAAACAGATGGTGTAGAGGATTGTCCAGTGTTGTCCCTCCACTCCTACAAAGTAACTGGATTTGGACTTCAGTCATATCTATGATCTTTGGATCTGACACAAGCCATGGATTCATCTCACCTGCTCCTTACAGCTCTATTTTCATCCTCTTTCATCCTTCTCCTCTCTGTACATGTGTCTCTTCCTTTCCTGGCTCCTCTGTTAAGATAATTAGAGTTCAGTCTGTGTCAGTGTGCGGGGGTATCCCAGTCTGGCTGAAGCCTGATTAGTTTTTAATCATGAAGTGGCACTTGAGTAAACAAGGAAATATTCTCCCTGTCACTCCAGAGAGACAGAGTGTGAGTGTGTATGTGAATGAGACAGTTTGTGTACAAACTGAATGGATGTCCTTGGGTGCACAACAAACAGACACACGGTAAGTTAATTAACCAGTCACTCAGCCAGTCAGTAATGTAGTTATTCATTTAGTTCGCTAGAACGTCTTTAAGTTAGTGAGATGTATGGGGAATCAGCTTTTCTAACAGCCCTTGAAAACAAACCTAAACCTGGTTTAATACCTTCCAATGGAAAATTAATATTTACCCTACAGCACAGGCTCCTTTAAGTACCAATTTATGGTTTGCAGATATGGCAAGGTAAGTTACTACAGTTTTCTTTTTTAACAAAGAGTTAGTTCCCTATTAGCATAGATGTAACAAAGGCAGGTAAAGATGAAATTGACCTTCATTTCACACGAGATTGTCAAAATATTGCATTTGTTTTACTCTTATACATACATGACACAGGTTTTTTAGACTAAGAGGAAGTCATGATCAATAGAGGTGTGTGTGTGTGTGTGTGTGTGTGTGTGTGTGTGTGTGTGTGTGTGTGTGTGTGTGTGTGTGAGATCAGGGGGGTTGCCTCTCTCCCTGACTCTGGGCGAAACCGATCCTGCTTGCCTGCAGCCTGTTTGGCTGCAGCAGGACAGAGGCGTTGAGATGAGGTCTAAAGATATCCATTTAAACACCTCATGCAAAGGTGAGAAACCCTAAATATTATTCTTATTAGTATATATTATGATTGCTATCGTTAATAGTGTTTCTCTAACACACTTCTACTCCATTATTTTCATTTGATAGTCTAGTCATATATACTCAAACCCCTCCACGGATCAACTTTCCCCACAAAACTCATGACAGCTGCTTCTAAATGTAACCTAGTTAAAGTAGAAAGAGTCTACAGGTATTTTATGAATGTGTTTTATGAAAATTCCTGTTTAAACCTTGCCACAGAGAAAATTTCTGGGTATTGTCTCCAGACAGCTGCCTTTTTAGTTATCTGGTCACCGGATATCCAGTGACGTAATATCTGATCCGGATGTTACCCCAAGGCCATGACAAGTCAAAGGTCACCTGTCAAAAAAGTTTGATCAAAGGGTATAGATGTACTTTTTTTATGGGGTCCCTCTTACTTCAAACATGCTTCAATCAACTTCTCTAAGGGGGGTATTATGTAAAATCAACTTTTTTGAGCTTTATATCCAGTGGTGAAGAAAGTATTCAAACACTGTACTCTAGTAAAAGTAAAAGCACCTCACTAACATTTTTACTTAAGTAAAAGTAAGTAGGTACTTGCTTTTAGAAATACTTAGTATAAAAAATAAAAGTACTTGTTGTATGTATTCCCTAGTCTAGAATATCATCAAGTGTGTCCACTGTATGGATATTTCCTTTAATATAACAATAGTGTTGTGCCATTTTAATGAACAATACTGCAGATAATGCATGTTTTCATTGTGTTCACTCTCTGTGACACAGCTTACACTTGGACTTGTGATTCTGCGCATCAGAATTTCAGGGGTGACCTGCAGAGTTAAATGCCATGAAGCAAAATAAGAAAGAGGACTGATTTTACCTTTGAAAGGTTTTTATTTAACACAAAGCAAAACCAATGTGTTATTTTAACTGCAGTAAACACAAGTAAAAGTTGTCTGTTAGGTGTGTCTAATGTCCCGTTTTTCAGACAAAGGAATAGCACATCACTGATCATTTCCAATGACATTTAAACTCCAGTTAGTCATCAATTCCACAGAACTGTATGTTCAACCTTGTAATGGGTCATCAATAACGAAGAATATTTTAATTTCCTGACATCATTTTCAAAACTTGGGACCAAAAGTGGTTTTTTGAACTCGAATAAGTAATTGATTACTTTCAAACTAATAAACAAATTAAAAAAAAAAACAAAACAAAAAAAAAAAAAAACCCGTAATGTAACGCAGAGAGAGGTCACACCAGACTTTCGTTGGACTTTTTCATTTTGACCAACGGTCTCAAAAAAACACGGTCATAATCTATTTTTACCCATCAGTTTTTAAGATGACATTTGCATTTCATTATCATTCTGTTTAATTAATATTCAATAACCTGAACTGATAATCCATAGTGTGTCATCATCAAGCTGAATACATTTAACTTTTTCTCTGCAGTAACAAAGTTTTGAAAGGTAACATTTCACCAACTGAAGTGTTCAGAAGTCAGCAAGACTCTGAACATTACCTGATCCCACAAACACTCCCCTTAGCAGGAGAATAATCCCGCAGCAGTGGGTCAGCTGCGGTAGACACGCTCCAAAGCCTCCTGTCTATAACTCTTCAATGCGCCGCCGTCAGCTCTCAGATAGCATCCAGATCAGAGGTGATACGCTGATGGAAAGTTTTCTTATATTGATTGATTTATGATGTTTAGACGTTCTCTGTACATAAAGTTGAAACTGATTGTGCATCTGCATCAAGTGGTCAGGTGTGTGTAATCTGTAAAAAGGAGGGACGCTGTCAGATTTTTCCGTGACCGTTTAAAAAACCCCGGAAAATATTCTGTTAATGCGACCCCTGATGTGACGTGAATGTAACACGAAACACAACACATAACAGGAATGTGGTGGATATAAAGTACAGATAGTTAATGTAAAATGTAGTGGAGTAAAAGTCGAAAATACTCACAATTAAATCTACTGAAGTAAAGTACAGATAAACGAGAAATGTACTTAAGTACAGTAACAAAGTACTTGTACTTCGTTACATCCAACCACTGTTTCTATCACATTATTCTCTCATCAAATACATACCTGGCGTTTTGCCAGGTATGTATTTGATGCCTGTTCAAACATGCATGAACATTCTTCATGTATGTTTGAGAAATCCTTGAATCTTCCATGGCAGCCATTCAGGGGTGCCTAAAGGCTTGCTCTCACAAAGTGATGCCTATTTCTGCAAAGCTCCTCCTCGGAGATGCAGTCCCCAGACGAGCTTCTGCTTCACAGAGCACCCTTCCCCTGTGCCTCCCACACTTAGCTCCTCCAGACTAACAGCAGCAGCAGTTAGCAAACATTTGGTGAAACTGCTAGGCTGCTAAACTTATACAAATTACTTCTCTGACCCAATGTTCCTAAGTACGGTTGTAAACTGCATAATGGAGGAGTATTGTTGTGATGATGTGCTGAATGTGGCGTGTCGAAAAGAGTTGGAGCTTCTTAAGGAGAGAGGCCAATTTCAAGGCATCAAATTGCGAAGTAAAATTTCTTTTAAATTATGTTTGATATATACAGCATTTTCATAACAACTAAAGTTAACATAGTTACTTGATTTTTCTATAAAATTTCACTATGTGCCTGGAAAATACTGCCCCTTTAACTGCTTGTCGCTGTTGGTGAAATTTGTATCATTTGTTGTTGGAGGGGGCACAAAATCACTCTCAGGGTCACAAATGGTCTCCTGTCGCACTTTGGACTAGATGTGTGTGATACTACGAATTTTTGTATCAATCTGATACAAAGTAAATACAAGGCCTGTATCGCCGATACCAATACCAATACATTTTAGTTACGTTTGATATATCATCAAACTACTGACATTTAGGTGTTTTTATGGTTTATCCTTTGAATTATTTTATTAAAACCTCCTACAGAATTTGGATACCTATAGATGTCTACAAAATACTTTCTAAACATGTTTTGTGTGCATTTTTTCTACATAAACAAAAAAAGTTACCATTTGAAAGCAAATAAAAGCAAAATCATTTTCATGGTAGAGTTAAGAAACTACGGTAGAAAAATAAAACAAAATTTCAAGAGGGAATGTGAAACTAAAGTATCAATCTTACCATGCCAGTGTTGATCCAATACCGATACTGACTTGGTATCAATATTACCAATATTGATACCAATATTATCTATATTTTCTATCCGCCCACCTCTACTTTGCAAAAACCTGGTTTAAGAGATGTCTCTCTGCAGCTACAGTAGTGTGTTTGCCTTGTTCAGTTGTTGATGGGAGTGTTGCTCACTCTCTCTCTGTAACCGTGGAGACACTGAAAGCAGAAATTGGCACTAACATTGGCCCATTTTATCAATGCATTTGAATTCAGACTCTGTAAAACACTGATATTCTGAAAGGATAGCTTTGTTTAAATGTTGTGTTTGCACACTACAATACAGAACTCCAGTTAATAAGTTAAAGTAAACAGAAATTTTTAACATCAGAGAATATTGCTTGAAATAAAATACTGGGGATATTCATCCAGTGAGCATTCTCTCACTACAAAGCATGTTGTTCAGGTTCAACCCTCAATAGGTCCTACTTGCTTACCAGGGCTGTTTTAAGGGTAGGTTTTAGTGTAGAAAAATCACCCCAGACACCTATCTGGGTTCCTGAAAAGGTCCCTGCAGTGGGAAACGCGTCTTTTCATTCTTTCCTCAGTGCAAAATCATCAGTGAGGTCAGCATCACTTGTGTCGCACGCTTTTCACCCATCAAATATGTAAATTTAAATGATTCCCTTTTGTGAATAATGAAAAGCTTTAATAGCCTTTTGGGTGGTGATATTTCAGAAAATTTCTGCACATTAAAGTTGGACTTTTTTCTGTCCAATCCAGTCTCACAGTCTGAATTATTCTAACATCAGACATAGAAGCATCATTGAAACAATGAAAGGCTTGCACAATGAGGGTAATTGAGTCTGGGGCTGGATAAATCAAACTGCAACTCTTTGATGTCGCATCTCTAACTGTGCTTTCCTGTGTGTGGTTGACATAGGCGAAAACAACAAAATAAAGCACCATGAAAAGGACTGAACCTGTGTGTCCTTAGCAGGCGTGTGGCTGTGAGTAATAGTTATGTAAAAGCAATCAGAGACCTGTTTAATCTTTCAGAAAGAGAGCTTGCTCATTTCCATAATCAGTATCTCTTTTTCACAGATCCCCCACATTCCTGCTGAAGAGCCGTCACTTGTGGCAGTCTAAGTGGGGGGAAGTGACACCACACTTCTTTGGTCCTCTCCTTTCTTTTGTCCTCATGATGCCATGATTGAAAGCATTCAAACAGATTGTTTAAGCATCTGCTAAAAATCACTTATTAACACTTCAGAAATGATCATTTCATTGCAGTTCCCTGAAAAACATTCATACCTCTTGAACTGTTACACATTATGGCACATTAGAACCACAGGCCTATTTATATTACATATATTATGATAGGCGTATCATAGTGAAAATGTGCTGTTAGAAAATGATGTCCTATTGTGTTAAATTGAACTTCATTATGAATCCAGACCAAAGAACACAACAGACATGTCAGGTAGGCATGTTTGTTAAATTACATGAACAAAGTCATAATATCAAAATAAAGTTAGAATAAAATGAGAATAAAGTCACAATATTACCAGAATAAAGTCGTAATATAAGGGTAAAGTCGTGGTAATACGAGAATAAGTTGTAATTTTATGAGAGTTCCTACATGAAACTGTGTCAAAATGAGGACTGTTGAGAGTCTTGTGAAGTTATGCTTGGTATCGGTTTTACAAATAAGGAAATACTTTTTTAACACATCAGAATCAAATTATTATCAGTTGCAGGACTTTGAAACAATGGTGTCTATTTCAAAGAAAGAGCCATACAGACTTCCTGAGCTGGTCAAGTCAGCTCTTGATAATGCTATCCAAGCTTACTTCTCTTTAAAACAACTTTTTTCTCTCGTAATTTCACGAATTTCCACTGGTAATATTGCATCTTTATTCTCATAATATTCTGACTTTATATTTGTAATTAGAAAAAAAATAAATCTTATTTTCTTTTCACTCAGACCTCTCTCTTTCCTCCTCTTCCGTCTGCTCTGTTGATTAATTTGAGCACTGCTGCCACCTAGTGACGGGAGTTTTATTTATCGGTCAAGCATGAATAAAAACAAAAATAAAGTCCTCCTGCCTCTTAAGGGCACATCTGGGTCAGTTGGGATGAGAATATTTGAGAAGTACTGCTGTAATCAGTCCGTACTTTGACTGGACATTTTGATTGAAACTGCTAGACCCTAGCAGCACGGCAAGGCTCGACTTGACTCGGCTCAACTCTGCTCCTCACAGTTTGACATCATTATTGAGTACCAGCTTTAGTGGATGGGGCGCCATATAGCTGGGCAGCCCCAGAGTCCGAAAAGTAGTGTGATGTGATTTGTACCCAACAAAAAGACAAAACAACACAACAATGGAGGACACCAAAGTTATAATGAACATTCTGCTCAGTGGATGCTGTGAGTTTCTACAAATGCCAAATATCCATGGTGCTATCTTCTAAGCTGCTGCACACAGCCATTTTCTTCATGAATTTAGTTTGATTTGATTCTTTGAGAGCCCTTTTATTCTGCCTTTCCTTCTTTGTCTCTTTTCAGATGTTTTACCTTTTTTTGTGCCTTCTCCAACTCCATCTTCTCAGATGTGTCGGTCATGATTTTTGACTTTAGTTTCTTTCTTCTAATGCTGAACATTCTTGCTGTAGTTTTTGATAAGAGAAGAATGGCTTCTGGAAATACATGACCCAAAAGGTCAGAAGAAGCAACAATGCAATAATTACATTAAAATAATATTTTTAAAATATTACCACTTACCCCAGGTCCTTTGGCACAAATCAACCCAACCCCACCATTTTGGAAAAATATGCATCATCCAGCAGTTTTGAGTTAACATCATGCTAACTGTACAGACTCATAACGTAGTTTAAAAAAGCACCAAAACATGCGTGAAATGGTTTCAAACTTGTGTATTCAAGTTCAGACACAACAATCAATAAATCTTGATCATAGAAATTTTTCTTTGAAAGGCATGAAATTGGTTTTTGAACTTAAATGTGCCTTCATGTCATGCAATGAGGCTCTCTTCTTTGCAGGATGAGTTAAATGATTGACTTTTCAAAAATGTGTGGTCACATGACCAATTTCTTCTATGGTTCCATAGAAACAGGGGGTAGCACAACTTACCCTCAGGCACAAATCACCCCACTCGCCCCTATGCTTCTTTAGGACATCAGTCACACACAGAAGTGATTTGTATCACTAAACTGCACACAGTAACTGCATTTAATCATATTTTCAAATTTATTGTTATTTATTGGTGAACTCTTTTAAGAAACAGTAGAGAAAATACTAAAATTAACAATCCCGACGATACGGACAGTTTGTGGGTTTTAAACATCATAAGTTGGATTTTATTGTGGCAACAATAAATCAAAGTTCTTATCATGACAAGAAATTTATCACGATAAATGATAAACGATACGATAAATGCCCACCCCTAGCACGTGGCTGTTACTAGGGTGAAAATCCTTATAACCGCTTGGAGCCAAGTTGAGCCGTGTTGAGTAGGTACCAGTGGAAAAAGGGTTATTAAGTAACACTGTGGGGATGGTGTTTATAGGGTGATGTGCGGTGTTAGTTTTCCTCAACAGATAGTAGACCTTTCCTCTTTTTTGTATGGCTTGTGGGGAACTTCAAATAAAACTTCTTAAGCCTTTCTTTCAATAACAGATTTCTTCTTGCCACTCTTCCATAACAACAAGATTTCTGGAATGTACAACAAATTGTTTCCCTGCTGACAGATTTATCCAACTGGAAAAAAAGGGGGTAGTTTGTGGCGTTCTGTTCGTTAAGTTGGGTAGGGAATGGAGATTAAGTATTCCCCACCTCTACCACTAGTACTCAGAACATCTTCTCATATTTCAGGGTCCTTTAATGAACTAAAGTGCTTTGAATCTGCTGGTGAGCCAACATGCTAAAGCTAACGGTTACTGTGGTAATACAGAGGAGATTACTGCAGTGATATGTATGTTTGTGTGAGCCAGTTGTTTCTGTGTGTGTGTGTGTGTGTGTGTGTGTGTGTGTGTGTGTGTGTGTGTGTGTGTGTGTGTGTGTGTGTGTGTGTGTGTGTGAGCACACACTGGTACTGGCTCTGCCATTCCTGTGCATGGCTCACAGATGGGTTGGATACGGAGGCTAGGCACAGAGGGGCTGGCTGAGCTGCATGCCATATCAGCCAATAGCATCATTACTCACAATTAGACCCTAAGCAGATTAAAGAACTCCAACCAGCCAACCAGGCAGCCGCACAGAGAGAATCAAACACTTTCAATACTTACCCTGTTTTCAGCACCTTTTTTTCTCCAAATGTGTTGCTACTTTAAATCAAATCCCTGCATCATTCTGCTGGCACTTTATCATTTTAATGTGTTGACATTTTATTCATTAGATTTTCCAAGATAGCACTGAATTTACCGTCCTTGAAGTTCTTTTACTTCTGTTTGTTACACACAAATCCCAGCTGAAACCCTCTTGGTATTATTTCCATCAGGGGAGGCTGGTAATTTGGTTTTGCCTGTACACAACAGTAATTTCAATCAGTCATCCAGATGGTAAAATAATTTACTCAAGGTTTATTGCAAACCAGAGACAGTGCACACCACAAAGCACAACAGCAAAAAAAAAAAAAAAATCAAAGTTCTGTATTATGTTTCCATATTCATTGCATGGCAAGATGATACACTGCAAAAACACCAAATCTTACCAAGTATTTTTGTCTAGTTTCTAGTTCAAATATCTCAGTACGATTGAAATCAGACAAAACAAATTTAGAAGTAACTTCTCTGCAAGATAAATACCCTAATTTTAAGTCAATAATTCTTGAACATAGATTAAAAAAAAATACTAGTAATATGTAGGTAATTAGTAAAATAATTGTTATTAGTAAAATACTAATAACAACATTTTTCTGTTTGAAGTGAAATACAGAAAGGAGTTGAAATGTTGGAATCAAACCCTGAGTTCAAACCATGGCTGAAGTCATTTATTGAGGATGATACAAGGGCAGACTGCCTGTATAGTAAGACTGATTTTTATGCTAAACTTAGTGACATTAAAAAACACAGGGGAACTGAAAAACATGATCAAAGGTACAGCCTTAAAAGAGCTCTACCCAAAGGAAACTTCCACTAATGATTAAAAAAGTTGACCCACTGCAAAAAAGACTGAAGCCACTATGGCATTAGCTATGGATGGCATGCCATTCTGGCATGCGATCACTTTGGGGAAGCATGTAGTGGTGCTTTTTCAGACTCCACTGCTGTGACTCACTTTAAGGACTCATTCACACCAGCCCTGTTTAACCCGCTTTAATTGAACTTCGGTTGGTTTGCCTAGAAGGTCCAGTTCATTTGGGGAGGTGCAAATGCGCAATCAAACTCTGATGTGGACCAAAGAAGCAAACTCTGGTCTGCCGAAAAACATAGGTTTGGTCCGGTTGAAGTGAACTCTCGTGCAGTTTGAATGCATATGTGAATGTCAAGTTGACTGGCGAGTGCTCCAAAAGCAGGAAATGGACTCTAGTGCAGGGCATTCTGGGTAAATACAGCCAAAACAAACATGCGACTCTCGTGCTAGCAGGAGAAATGGCTTGTGGCCTTTTGCCAAAGAAAAGAGAGAAAACCTCCAAGAGGATTTGATTAAATTTCGTGAAGATGGAAGTTGTGCTCAGTGTCTTCAGAGGTTTTTGTGTCATTTCCTTCAGTGGTTCTTGGTGCAGCTCCACCACAGGGAAGGAGGTAACATGTTTTTTAAAGGGTTTGGTTTGTTTGACACAGTGCAGTGTGAAAGAAAACCGCACCAGCTGAAAATGTAACACATGTTGTGATTTTGGTCCCCAATCAAACTGAGTCTATGGGACTATGAGGTGTGAAAACACCCTAAAATACACAGGAAACAAGTGCACAGAAATGATTAATGGTGTTCTCGCACCATATTTTCTGGAAAAGTTGGTTGCAGATGTGGGTGACCAGAGTTTCAGTGTACTCCTTGATGAGTCCACTAATGTATCTGTAAGTACCTGGGGGTTGTGATAAGGTACTATAGGATGTGGTTGCTAGCACAATACCAGCAAAAAAATCACTGGTGGAAATGGTTGTCACATCGTCTTCATGGTACAGTTTTGTTGTTCATTTATAAATACATGATGTGTTACAAATAGACTTCTTTCTTTTTAGCCAGAAAATTGGATAGGACATTTGTCAGGAAGACCAGCTACGGCCAGACACCACCTGATGTAGTGCTCAGGGCAGTTCGTGCAGTGACATTGCAGAAAAAATTTCACAGAAGTACAACAAAGGGATTTCACATAAATTATTAAAGACTGGCAAGATACTGCAATAAAATGAGTCTATCAGAGGTTTCTGGAGATGTAATTCATCCATTGCTACCTGTAGGATACATAAGAAACTGCCAGTGAGTAGTAGGAAAATCAGCTCCCAGCTGGTGTTGTCAGTTCATGGCATAGGGAATGTTGTCACGTCTATAAAATGTTGTTTCAACTAATGAATGAAATTAAGCCTTATAAAATTGAATCTGGATACACTCTATGGGTTTTTGTCAGACTCAAAGTGAAAGAAGAGATCCAGAAAAGTCTGCGGGTGGCAAGACGAAGCACTCCAGATAAGAACGGGTGAGAGTAGGAAGCCATAGAGTGATATCAAACACAATGTGTGAAGGGAAGCTAATGGTACCAATGCTAGCTTGTGATAGTGCTCTTTAATATACACAATACACCCAGTGTACAATGATTTAATGATTAAAGGTATTAGTAATTGTAATCCTATTTGTCTTTAAGATGGTTCCTTTGCAAATTTATCACTGCAATCTGAAGATACAACTTTCAGTGACTGTATACCCTTAAAGAAGAGAGAGGCCATTGCACTGAGGAAGCTAGCTACTGGCTAACAGGAGTATTTGGACATCTTTTTGGAGTCAGCATCACAACTGTATGCTGCTGGTTTTTACTGCTGCAGATATAAAAATGTTCTTGTTCCTTTTCCAGCCATGAGCCCAAGCATGTATCTTTGTATCTCATTTATGAATTTAACAATAAAACTCATGTCAAATAAAAACATCTCCACTTTTGCTTTGTACATACTGAAAAAAAATTATGAAAATTAAATGCAGAAAGAAAAAAAGCTAAGAATAATCCAACAGTTGGATAAATCCCTTTTGGTTTGGTATGATTTAGTCAACAGAATTATGAACCATGAAGTAGTTGATTAAAACAAATTAAATTTAATTAAATACTTGCCCAGAAACGGGAAATACAGATGTCAGTATAGCACAGAATTCCTTAATATAGAAGTGCTATTGTTACCGGCGCCAGACCTTGGGAAAAACTGGACCGGCAGCAAGTGGCACACAGGCTAGGGAGCACTGTGTAGCCAATACACTGAATACACTGTGGATCACAGAGAAGAGACGGGTTTTAGTGCATTGCCTCGGTCCGAGGAAGTTTATTCTGAGCTTCATTCTTCATAAAAAAAAACCACACTTCTCACAGAAATACAAATCAAACTATGTCCTGAGTGCTCATTACTGGCAAATAAAAAAAAATTTAAACCTTCACGAATAAAATAATAAGCTATTTATAAATAAAACATAAATATCATAAAAATGTTCATTACAAAAAGAAAATCAGTACAAATTATCTTAAACTAAAATAACAAAACAGACAAAATCATTACAATGACTTTATGCACGTCATGCCAAAATTTAATGAGATATAATTAAATTGGGTTATCAGTCTTTTTGGACAAAAGTCATGTCAAACTGTCGAGCATGATCATTAACCCTGATATGACTCGTTGATTTCTGCCATCTTTACATCTAGTTTATTGGAGATAGCTTGGTTCCCATTGTGTATTACTTAGAGTGTGAGAGCGTTGTCCTCAGTAGGTTGCCCTTGGCCATGCGACATTTTGCTGTTTTGACAGTATGATATGAGACAAATAATCTGTGAGAAGATCAAGCTCCTCCACCTTTTCCCTGAGCTACTATTGTCATCTAAAGAAATGCACTGCTCCTGAACTAAAACAACCAATCAGAGCCAGGAGGAAGGTATTAGTGCTGTCAATCATATACACGCCGCTAAATGTGTTAATGGTGAAAAAACAACTTACTGTTCCAGGAGACCCATTTATTTGCCATTGTCGGTGGCCATGCTAACTATCCTTAGCATTAGCACAGGCTATGTTATGATAGACCACCTGTTGTGTAGCAGAAAGGAAGGGTGATTGACACCGCTAAAACCCTCCTCCTGGCTCTGATTGGTTGTTTCTGACAGAGTGGTGTATTTCTGCAGTTAGTACTGGGAGCACTGGGAGGAGGCAGAGGAGCTTGATTTTTTTCACAGATTATCTGTCTTATACTGTCATGACATAATGACAATTTTAACATATATGTAAAAATATACTTTTCATAAAAGTTATATACTCCAGCAAACACATAATTGCTTAACTTTTACCATTCCAGTATTAGTGCTATGGTGTGGTCTAAACCCTGATTGGAGAGCACTTAAAGGATTACTTTTTTATTGTAAAGGGGTCAATTTCTTCATAAACTGTCTTTTCAGTGAACTGTGCCAAAATATTAGATTAATATGGGCGTATAATTACTTCTTATTTAAGCATCCAGCTTTGGCTTCTTTAAAAGACATTTCATCAGGACAATTTTACACGCCTGTAGAAAATGGCCTGATTGAAGGGAATCATTTGTGTGTGTGGAGGTTGGGGGTAGGTCGCAACATAGAAAAAAACTGTTTTAAAACCCCTTGTGGGCAGCATATCTATTAAGGCAGCAAGTTGTGGATTTTAAGTCATGAAGCGTTTCTGTCAAAGACACAAAGACACATAATTTGGTTTGTTAAACTCATTTAGATGCGGTAATTATAATGTAGGCACAGGGGGCTGTCAGAGCTGAAGCAAGATACCACTCGTCTTATTCTCTAAATCTTGAATTTGTAAAAATCTTCAAAGTCATTTCAAGTTTTGTTGGAAAAAGAGCTCAGCAGCACGAGCAAATAAAATCCAGGTATTGTTATATTTTTATTTACAAAAGCAAAAAATATGTGTCCTGTTCTTTTTAACTCTTGATTATAGACATTATGCCTATATTGATAAACATCGTAATGAACCTGAAACTTGGTTTTTCTCAGTAGGTGTTCAGCTTGTCAACATTTTGTTTACTGAACTCTTACCATAAACAAAACTTTGGTTTTTATCAGTACAACTTCACCAATAGCCATGAGTTAGAATTACCAATACCATTTCTGTTTGCTTAATGCCACAATAATGAGAGAGAGAATTTGTCAGAGATTTATTTGTTTATGTCTTCTTTTTTTTGACGTCTTGTCTGAGTGTCAAGGTGAGGCCCAACAGATTTACTTTCACAAGTGGAGCATTACAGCTTTCCCCATGATGTTCCATGTGATATATATGAAATTTTATTAGAAATTGCTTTGGGTTTATTTCAAATTTAATAGACACAAAGACACAAATGAAAGGAGAAAGGAAAGAGAGAAAAGTGGAGAAAAGGACTAAAGGGAAAGAAGGAGAGGAGAGAAAGAAGCATAGAGAGAACACAAGTCATCACCCTTGAAGTCTGCCTCTAGGCCTGCAGAAAGAGAAAAAAACAAAACCAAGAAACCACAACAACAAACTACATATGCCTATATAATAATAACAGTTATAACACAGGCTCCACCGGCAACTCGCTACACCAGAGCAGATCTGGGCATGGACAAAGAGACTCGAGCCCTGAGTACACACCACCCTCCAGCAGAGGCCCGAGTGAGCCAGGGCACCCAGGCCCTGGCAAGCAGCCACCAGGGTGAGCCGGCACCCAGCCCCAGACACCAAGAGCCACCAACGCACCAGTGGGCGAGGCACCAGCCACCAAAGTTTTCATACATTTCCTCAGTATTGGGTAGCATTGGATTTGAACTGGATGACTTGGGTCAAACATTTTGGGTTTCCTTCCACAAGCTTCTCACAATAGTTTTCTGGAATTCTGGCCCATTCCTCCTAACAGAACTGGTGTAATTGAGTCAGGTTTGCTCCCACACACCTTTTCAGATCTACCAACAACTTCTCCATAGGACTGAGATCAGGGCTTTGTGATGGCCACGGCAAATCATTTACTTTGTTGTCCTTAAACCACTTTATAACTACTTTAGCAGTATGCTGAGGGTTATTGTCCATTTGGAAGACTCATTTGTGCCTGAGCTTTAATTTCCTGGCTGATGTTTTTAGATGTTGCTTCAATATTTCCACATAATGTTCTTTCCTCATGATGCCATCAATTTTATGAAGTGCACCAGTTCCTCCTGCAGCATAACAGCCACACAGCATGATGCTATCATCCCCATACTTTACTGGTAGGATGGTACAAGCATTCCTATTTTCCTCCAATTGTAACAATGGGTCATTATGGCCAAACAGTTGCACTTTCATTTCATCCAACCACAGGGCATGTCTATTTGTACAAAAACATTAATATTAATCATTAATACAGCTTACCAGTCACCGATACTGGCAAAAATGAAAAGATTACTTTAAAACTAAATCAGCCAGATGTATGAAGAACTTTAGGTGTAACTGTATAGGCTACTCAGACCTGAGCTAATTACAGATTCTTTACCACATAGTTTATCATTTGTAAAACCTTCATTCTATTTGTGAAAGCAAAACAACTGGGGTAAAAACATTGCTTAAATGTCATCTTGATGTATTGCTACAACCCTATTGTTTCATTATAACTTTTTATGTTGATCCACATACTCTTAGCATAAAATCCCAGTATGAGCTACACACAGAAGTCAGTGTGAATCAGAATTCTCTGTAGCATCTATAATGCAACTTTTACAAGAAGGTATGACACAGTGACAAGTGAGCATGAAGGAGACTTAGATTTCTTTTCTCATTCCTAGTTTTATCAGTTGCTGTTTTCTTTTTCTCTTCCCGGTTAATTTCTTTCACTCTTCCTGATGGTCTGAGATCGTCACTTTTAATTTAAACTCTTTTAATTTTCTCTATCATCCCCTCTGTCCTGTCTGCCCATCTGCACTTCGTTTCCATCTCCTCCCCTCTTCTCCATCGTCTGTTCTTTCCACTCTTCCCTGTCCCCTTCTCATTCGCTGCTCTTCTTCTCCTCCACCTCTCCTGACACAGCTATGAATAACAATTAGAAGATATACAAGACAGAGAGAAACCATTTAAAAGTTTGGAATCGCTTCTCTGTAAAGTATCAGTCTGTTTCAGTTTAAAGAAGGGGGAGAGGGGGACAGTTAAACCAGGTCTGTTGAAGAAGATCCTGAGAGAAAAGTGGGGTGAAATTAGTATTATTTCTGCAACACCTTCTGCCAGCCCTCAATGAAGACAAGATTATTTATCAGCTGTTCCTGTCTGCTTGCCAGGAGAGTTCTATTTGCCAGGTGAAAGGTGCTGAGGAGCAGCACAACAAAGCTACTGGGACTCTTGTCTTGCTGCCATTGCGTTAATACCAGGCCATTAACAAAGTAGCATTTCTGGCTGGCTGCTTGTTAAAGAATCTGCATTGATAATGTACATGAAATGGAGGTGTGGCAGCTTGATTTTATGTTGGGTTCAGGTCTGTGATTGAGCAGTGCAGTTTTTACCATTCAGGGATCAGTTGTAGAACAAAAGAACTTCCAGAAAGAGGGCATGAATGTGGTACAATCAAATAACGTTGGTTTGGCTTCAGTGGCAAAGCTTGATATTTAATTCAAAAGTACTTTATTCATCCCAAAGGAAAATTAAACGTTGTTGCAACTCATATTATCCAAGTTGTAGATGTTTGGATTGAAACAGTCCCCTGTGGTGTGCCTTAGCTGCTGACCACTTGGTCAGACACACACACCAGCCGATAAGCAGAAGTGGACTATCAAAATCAAGGCTGGGTTTTGTGGACCTATATATAATTCCTATTGCTGACTTTCTGGTTACTCATTCATAAGAGAAAATGATTTATTTAAAAATGAATCAAAATATTGTTTCTGTAAAAACTTTGATACACACTCTAAAGCAACTTAAAACTGAATCAAACATGAACAGGAAGTGTTCTGGCTTGACCACAGTGGATGATGCCAGTGTAGTTGCTGTTGCTGTAGATCCATGAGTAAACGTCTGTACAGCCATCAAAACGGCACGTCCTATGTTTTCCACTAACACGTTTGACATGTCGAATCGCTGATGAAAAAAAACGTTGCTTGAGCGACGACTGAAGTGATTCAGTCTCACTGGCAGCAGGAGTTTATATAGAGGTCCGCACGACCTAGGTGTTATTTTGTTAGTCCATTTCCACTTATCGGCAAGCTAATTTGCATATTAGCTAATTATTTAGCTTGGACCTAGATATGTAGCTTGCCAGTTAATCATACTAAATACAAGCAAGCTAAGTATTTAGCTTGATTGCTAACTAATTTTGTAGGTTGCTCGCTAAACATTTAGCTTGGTAATTAAATTTTTAGTTTGGATAACTTAAGTTATACATGCTGTCTGTTACTATGATACTTTCCACCCTCTAAGACACATGTCAAACTCAAAGCCCAGGGGCCAAATCCGGCCCACCATAACTTTTTATGTGGCCCTCTAGACTGTAGAGGGACATATAAATAGAACCTTCAAGATAAAAGTTGTATGCTTAAATAATATTTTATCAATCAAATCAAAGCAGTTTTCATCTGTATACTGCCATATTACATCAATGTGAAAAGATGTTCAATATAATTTAACTTTAAAAAGTACTCATCAAGTGCAGAGACAGCTACTTATTCATATTTTAATGGTTTGTTAATGGGTTTCATCAATACATTCTGCCACAACCTTCGTAATTCAAATTCTTGATATAGCCCAAAATGAAAATGAGTTTGACGACCTTGCTCAAGTTTTTTGGTCCATAAACTAGCTTGATGTGCACATAGGCAGAGATCTTAGTGACAATGGATGTTCTGGAAGTGTTTCTGTGAAGCACTGTGACAGATAACAGTGGTCCTTTGGCAGTAGGACAACAGTCTCAAGTTTAACATGTATTTTAATCTATAGGGTGTTCTGTCAGTTAATTAAGTTTTAGCTCTAAAATAACTTGGCATGCTTTATGTGCTTTATATGCTTTACTGTGCTTGTAAAACGTATATCAGTGTAAGAATTTTTTTGATCATCAAACATCACCAAACTCTTATTCTATTCAACAAATCTCATTCAAACAACATCCCTGACCAGTTTGTTACACTTGTATAGTAGTTTTACAAAATAACAAAATCTCATGAAAACTCTCACCAATACATTCAGGGGCAGTATCTTGTTAAAACAAGAAACATTATCTTTATAACTGGATACAAAACTCATTAAAATGAGAATCTTTCTCATTAAGACTTCTTTAAAACAGGGTTTCTGTTGGCTTCACCAACTCAAATTTAAGACTTTTTAAGACCTTTTTTAAAAGACTATTATGAATAAAATTTAAGACCTGTATTGTGACAGAAATCTACAAAAGACAATAACTTAGCGATAAATTTGCACTTCCCCATGATGGATGCAAAAAAGCTGCTATCAAGGGTATATTAGTAACTGGTTAGTGGTAGCCTCAACCACCTCGAGTCACAGAACACAATGAAGATGTGTGAGGGTAACTCAAACTTTAGCCTGACACAAAAGTCCCACAAGAAAAAAACCCTGCATAGAATATATAAGATTAAATAGTTCTGCCATGACAAAATTTAGAATTGAAGACCTGTGATTAGGGTATTTAAGGCCAACTTACATTTTTAAAAATGAATTTAAGACATTTTATGGCCTTAAGTTTAGACACTTGAATTTAAGACTTTCTAAGGATGTGCGGACACCCTGTAAAACCCATCAAGGGGCTCTCTCTGACTCTCCATCTTCTCACTCTGTTTCTTCTAGACGACACTCAAACATCCTGCGAGGTGTTACCATTTTGCTGTTGTGACTTTTGTCATTTAAAAGACAACATATTTTGGTTTCAATGAGATACAAGTTTTGTTATAATGAGTTTTTTTATTCTCATTAAAACAAGAAAGTTTCTCGTTATAATGAGATACTGGCAGATAAATGCTTCTGTAAGTCACTTTTAATATGCTAGAAAATATTAAAGGATCAGAAAACCACAACACATGCCGTGTTTCCATCAAAGTTTTTAATGTTCATTTTGGAATATCGCATTTGAAAAGGCTGAAATCTCAAAATCTGAAATAACTTCTTCAGTATTCCAAAACGGTTTCTGTGCTCACTTAAGGTAGTTTTTGGCTTTTCTGAGAAAGAGTTGAAGCAACAGGGGGGGATGGAAACACATTTACCAAATAAGTTCTGATGTAGCAAACTATTCCATCCACTGGTGGGGTCCAAACCTCCAGGGGAGGAGTGTCAGCCTGGAGTGGTTGGCCAGAGCCACTCCAGGCTGGGATGGGAGTGATGGAACACTCCCATCTACCAGTGGTGGTGGAAGGCTTAGAAAATTTCTAAGTCCAAACTTCCAGCTCTGAGAGAAGAACTGTTGGCCTGGAGTGGCCAGTGAGAGGCACTCTAGCCTGCGATGGGGGCAGTGGAACGCTCTCGGTGGAACGCTTCCAGCTACTGGTGGGTCTGTGAGTCCAAACCTCAAGCTCGGAGGGGAGGGCACTCTGCATTATTCTGAGATGTGTGGTCTGTGCTAGTTTATTACAGCCATGGTAGTGTCAACATCTGACGAAGTCATGCTTCGTGTAGCCTGGTTGATTCGCTCCAAACCAGTAGATGGAAACACACCTAATTTGCTGGATTTGAATTTGGATATGCGAATAATTAATAACAAGGTCAAAGTGACAATCTAGTTCTATGGCTGGCAGCACCTCTGAAGGGTCTAGTAGCAGCACAAGACTATTGTTGTTCAATGTGTTCAGTTAAGGCTCCCACATACTGTGCACATTCTGTAAGGCACACAGACTCTGCCCACACTGTCTGGCTGAGAGTTCATAGTCGACTGCCCCCATTGCATACATTTCTCATGACAAATTACTTTATTTCCCACCATGGATACTAGTATGATGAGCTGGTTGGGCGCGTAGCCCCATTTCTTCTCCACCATGGCAGCCACTGCACACCCGTTTGTGTGCTGTGCATCCTGGCGACTGTTCGATGTGAACATTGTTTCTCCCAGAGCAGTGTACTATGCGACACCGAGTACGCATGTACGGTCGTAAAAATTTACCTATGCATTGGCGTGTCCAGCAGATGTCCTCTTTGAGTCCGCCTTGAGTACGTGCGGGGTGAAGTACTCCTCAGTATGAGGGCCTTAAATCTCTAGATTTAGCAACACCTAAGTTTGGTGACAATTTCAACTAAGTTTCTTTAGTCTTCATTAAAAGCTTAAGTTCGTAGGCCTGGTCTATGGCGAATTAGAAAAAAGATACCTTAAAAAATTGACTCAGGAATACCCATAGAGGAAAGCATTAAAAGACAAATGTTGATGACACTAACAGTCTTTAGTTTTAGAAAAGCAATGTGTTGATATTTCCAGGTAAATATAAGGTTCTATTACATTGCAACATTTCAAATATTCCGAAGGTGACTGGAGTTTTGGTAAGATTTCATCATTTAACAAAAATGTACAAACGTAAAACAATTTTAAAATGGTCAAGGACATTATTCAGGAAGTGCTTAATAACAACTTGGTGACATTTAGATCTAAAAATACTGGAGTTATTGCAATATAGATATTCTAGACTGAAATATGACTGAAATACACCATGGAGTTAAAAGAACTGTAAAAAAAAAAGAAAAAACAAAAAAACCTGCAGATGTGAAACTGGCTGAGAAATTTGGTTTGTCTGCTGGACAAAACACTTAGAAATTTAAACCACACTTCTCAGAATTCTATTATTTTGAAAAACTGAAAACTGTATATCCTTTTTGTTCTATCACCAACAATGCACTAGTTTATATTGGTTTATCACATGAAGCCCCACTAAAACACAGTGATGTTGGTACTTGTGGTGGCAAAATAAAAAACAATTTAAGAGATGTTAATCCTTTTTGAAGGTGCTATAAATGCGCCAGATTGGCAAAGAATCAAAACTCCACAACCTCCACCCTTTATTTTTGAATCTCTCCTCTCGACTAACCAATTTCCACCACAGTCACCTCTGTCCCCTGTGCTGGCTCACACTGGCTAATTGAAATTGACACATTTAATTTTGCCCCACAGCCAGCTTCATTCCAGTGATGGATGGCAGTGGATGAATGTAATTGAACTTTGGAGAGGAGAGGAAGGAAGCAAAAGGAGGAGACATCGATTAACATAACCTGACTGGCTATTTCATTTATCAGGAGAGACAGGGAGCTTTGAATAGAATAGAATAGAATAGAATAGAATAGAATAGAATAGAATAGAATACTCTGGTAACACTACTTGAAATGCAGTACCTTATCAATACCAGTAAGTGGTGACAATGTAAACATCAGCAACATCAGTACAAATCATATCAAAAGAACATCGTAAACAAGGCTAAAAGAAAGATTGTCTCTAAACAATAGCAGCTTCAATTAGTCAACAATATCTCCAGCTTACATTTAAAGTTGAATAAAAACAGAGATAGGATACAATAAAATATGTGTTGAAAATCCCCTTGTTTTTATAGGAGTGTTTCAAAACCCACACTTTTCCCACAGATGCAATTCTACACCCACAATTTTACAATTTTCAGGTGTAGAGGTAAGCAAAAAAATCAGTTTAGGTATAAAATAACAATATATTGTTTTTAGCTACAGAATGTGCATATAGGCCTATATAATATTCTTGACTTCATTTTAAATGTTTAAATAGGATTTATGCAAGGATATGACCAAGAACTAGAAGGAAAGAGATGAAGAGAAAACACAGACAACTGGTTGGCAGACAGGAAGAACAGTGTGAGCTAGAGGGTGGAGGTAATAAGATGAAATTTAATTGGCTGAAAGATAGTCAGAGAATCTAAGTGGTTCAGTAATCCTAATCAGAACCAAAATTTTCTGTAAAACAGCCCTTACCCAAATACACTCTTAGCTGTCATTGTCAGCAGCACTTAATCTGATGAATTTGGGTGGGTTTTATATGCCAGTGAAAAATCCCACATGCAGGTTGTCTACTCAAAGTTGACCTTGTTTTTATCTTTGCTGGACTCTTTTTCAGTGATCCTTTTTGCGGAGTTCGTGGACAGGGTACTCCAGGTTTGACCAGAGACTAACCTGTCTGTGCTCTCCCTTGTCCAGTTGCTCTCCCTGTCCGACTCGCACACGATTTTTGCCTCTCTGAACCCGATTCTGACCAGCCCAATTTGGATTCCCTGGCAACTGGGACCGCCCCATCAGTTAGATCAGAACATCCGGACCTGACCTTTGCTTGTCTGACCAAGAGAAAACTCCCCAATAAACTCGAGCTTGTTCTGCACCTATTGCTCAGTCTCAGTGTCCATCCGTGCCTGAACTGTTAGGATCCGATATTTTCCTATCCGATATAGGATATTTTCTTTAGGCAAAAGATATTGCTTGGTTCCACTCTTTAAGCCGTGATGTTTTGTAGACACTGCCCTGCTAGCATTGAACGCTCAGAAGGGTAGTGTCGTTGAACATTCAGTTGCTAACTGGGTGGTGACAAGTGTGAAGTGGCCATCATGAGAGTGAACTCCTCTAAGTCTAAGGCAATATATTTTTTTTTATTGAAAAACAGTGAAATGTTTCTTTGTTTAAAAGAGATAGAAAGATGAAGCAAGAGATGGAAAGACAGATCAACGTTTCACCTACAGTGACAAGAGCAGTGCTGTAGTCTCCCAATGTAAGGAAGAAGCAGAGATATATGGTAAAACTCTTGAATGAATGGTACACCAGACTCTTACTTGTTGTCAAGAACTAGATCCTGGACCCCAGCAGCTGAAAATAGCTTTCTTCATAAGGTAACTAAGGTCTAACCAAGGAAAAAAGGACCTTAAACATCCTGCAAGACCTCCTTATTTAAAGAATTTGATCGATGTGCTTCAGGCATACTGATTGCAACTTGCTTTATGATTAACCAGAAAAGTAACGAAAGTTTGTTTAAATTTAACTATTAGACATATACACAGGCATATATTATCCACATAATTCTGTAGATTCAGAGAGCACATGACTTTAAAGCAACTTGTGTTTGAAAAATCTTCACAAGGCTTCCAGGCAAAACATTAATTCCAGTCTTCTGACTTCAATTTCCTGATAATTTACATCCCTTTTCTCACACAGGCTTGTTTCAGTCCTGTTGATCTCTAATCTCTTTATCATGCTCGCTCCGTCTCTCCTCTAGCTAATTAGATCAAGACATATAGTGGCCACGTGACAGTATCCTCCACAGAGCGTTGGGGCAATATGAATAATTGAGGAGCTATTATTCCCTGCTATTATATCCCGAACAGAGCAACAGAAATTGCCGAGATGGATAATAGCACAACCAACATCATTTGTAATCATTTTAGTCTGCTGTTAATAAGTAGCCAGGCATATGTTTTTTCTTACTCACATTATTGTCATTAGCAGCACTGGTAATTCTACAACTGGACATTTTACATTTTCTATATGTAACACTGTCATTCTATTCTAAATAACAGTTAATGTTCACATTCACACTGTTAAAAGACAGTTTTTTTGGGGGAAAAGATAAATCTTTTAAAAACTTTTTCCAAGAAAATCTGTTACTGTAGATGGAAAAAATACTTTAAAAGGGTGAACTAGGCCAGTTCCATAAGAGGGCACAAACTTGTGAAGCACTGTTTGATTCAGTTTCACCATTCAGTCTTTGGTATGAGTCTATCGGTATCCTACATCTTGACTTGAACATTTGCCCACTGGATTTGTGAAAGCAGAACTCAAATTACCAATCTGTGTCCTTATAAAACAAACCACAATCTCTGGGCCAATGATCAGAAACCCCTTAGGGTTTATTCACACCTGACACATTTAGTCCACTGTAATCAAACTCTAGTTTGTTTGCCTAGAAAGTTTGGTTCTTTTGTGGAGATGTGAATGCGTAATCAAAGTCTGATCCAGACCAAAAAAGCGAACTCTGGTCCATCTAAAAACATAGATCTTGGTTTGCTTAACAGTGGCGGTTCTAGACCAAATTTACCAGGGGGGCCAGGGTGGAGCTAATGTTTTTTCATGGGAACACAAGACAAAACAATAAAAACAAACAAAAATCAGGGCACTAGTTCATTGTTTAATATTAATATTAAACATAAACAGTATGAATATTAAGTGAGCCACGGAGCCAAGGAGCCTCTTATGGCTCTGGAGCTGCAGGTTGCAGACCCCTGATCTAGCAGATGAAAACACTGATCCTATCTCAATATGGCTGAAGCTTAATTTCTAATTTATTGGTCAAGTAAAACTCTAAAGGTAAAAAATTAAACTGGTCCAAGGGACCAATTTGTTACAGTTTCTTTGCCAGCGCATATCATCATGAGAAATAGATTTAGTATTATCTCTTCAGTCAGAGGCATAACCATCATCTCAGAAGTGAGGGGGGCACATTTTTCAGAGGTCTGTCTAGTGAGTTATTGTCCTCTAGCCTCTCCATATTGGCTCATGGCACACATTATCACTAAAACCTACAGTTCAGCACCAGGGGACCCACTTTAGTTCTTTAAACTATATACTAATATAATCTAAAGTTTCAGCTGCCAATCTGTGGTTGAGTTGACAAAATTATCCTACTCTAAATATAAATTGTGCAAGCCATAACACAGACAAAAACTATTTAGGAGTGTGAATGAGAGTGATTCTGACAGATGTGTGAAAACTGCCTGGTTACTCCCTGCATCAGATCTCTATTTCTCAGCAAGTTCTAATCTCTCCTTACCTGAGAAGACCCTGCATCATCATTGTCCTGCTGCTGGCCTCTGTTCTAATGGCTCCACTCTGACTCTTTGCTCTTTCAGTTGTGGCAATAAATATTTATTTTAAATATGTGGAAAGCAACAGGGAGGAAAGCATATATGTAATTGGAAACTTAATATTCAGAACAGTTGGAGCATAAAGTATACTTACAAAAATTAATAATTATTTTGTAGATATACCCATAATTTTATACAAAATCAATAACAAGGACTTAGCAAAATGGATTATATACATTGCATCTGGAAAGTATTCACAGTGCTTTATTTTTTCCATCTGTTTCAAATGCTATCACCCCATTAAATCGCCGTCATTAGTTGTTATTATTATTATTATTATTATTATTATTATTATTATTATTATTATTATTATGTTATTATTATCCCCATAAGTTACCTTCAGACTGCCCCCATACCACCTAGCAGGCTCAGTAGGTCATTATCACCAAATAATAAGGTGAATTGTTGTTTGGTTGCTGCTTGAACGGAGCATGGAGAATCCAGCTCCGGTTCTGATATATTTCGGTTCAGGACAACGTTGAAGCAGGTAATAACAAAATGTGTATTTAATTCGTTTTAACATTGTTTTTTCATGAACAAACATGCTTATTATAAAGAAAAGGTAAAATTATTTTATGTTTTTGAGACATATTTTATGCTAGTGTAGCAGGAAAATTGTTACTTTTGTGTTAGTAAGCAAAGTAAGTGTTAATGACGGTGGTATATTTAAAAGATGCTAACGTTAAAGCTACATGTGACTGTTTTAATAACTATCTTCATGATCCAATTTATGATTTAGAAGGTAAAAAAAATGCTGTTGTCACTTTTATTTGGACTTTCAAATAATAACCTGCTGTTAGAGCTTGAAACATACAATTTACACATAAGAGTAAGAGATCTTTCCAAATGATCAATTTTAATAAGTGTAAGTGCTTTATATTGTTCTATTCTTAAAAGAAAATCCAGAACTTACTGACAGTGGTGGTAAGCTACAATTCATCACACCTGCCAAGTTTCTGCAATGGATCACAGGCCATAGTCAAATTCCATTGCTTCCAGAGGAAATAAAAGACTTTCCTGTAACAATAAAGTTTAACCATGACTGCAGTTAAAACTTTGGTAACCACAGCATTTGTTACCCAAACTATTGCATTGCCTGCAAAACACCTGAGTTTCTATGATTAGGTCATGGCGATTTTGATGGAGGCTTTTCTTCTTGGCTAGGAATTTAATAATGTCTGAAAAAAAATCTAATTTCTTCACCTGAGGGTTCTAAGGACAAGTAAAGAATAATCTACCAATCGGTTCTCATTTGGTTCTCATTTCCCTATCCTCATTTGATGTTGAAAAAAAAAAAATCTTTTTCTCAGTTTAAAAAAAGCGACTAATTGTATAAAATTGACTGTTACACAGAATTGTGGACTTTGTTGCAGCTGGTCAGAAGAAGGTAGCTAAATATAACTTCTATAATCAACCATGTACTGTGCTTGTAAAACCAAACTGTTAAATAAATCTCTACATTAAATAGTACCTTTTTGAAGTGTATATTTCAAAAAATTTTAATGCAGATTTTATGTTCACTACTGACGTCTTCACCTTCTGTTGTCTTGGACTGCTAGCATTTTTGTGGCAGCTCAAAGCTGTGTGGAACAATGCTGTGCCCCTTTTTGATTTATGAAGGGCTAGAGACAAAGCTTAACTGATTCATGACGGAAGCGTTTTGTGAAAGAGGCTCAAGAAACACGATTTAATAGGAGGTTTAAGACATCCAATTAAAAGTCACAGCCCTGGAGGGTCCTTCAACATCAATAGCGTCTCTGAGCACAGGATAGAGGGTATTCCACAGGTGGAAGAATTACTCTGACCAGGACCATCAATGTCACTGTCATTGACAGGGTGTCCACATATCCTTAAAAAGTCTTAAATATATGTATCTAAAATAAAGGCCTTAAATTGCCTTAAATTCATAAAATAATAATAATAATAATAATAATAATAATAATAATAATAATAATAATAATAATAATAAGTTGGCCTTAAATCTGTTAATCACTGATCTTAAATTTTGTTGTGGCAGGACCATTTTTTAGTTTTTTTTTTTTTTTTTTTTTTTTTTTTTTTTTTTTTTTTTTTTTTTCGTGGAACTTTACTGTTAGGCGAAAGTTAGTGGCGGTTGCAGCTACCGGCAACTAGCTGCTAATATACTCTAGCTAGCTAGCTTTTTAACGTCCATCATGGATAAGTGCAAATTTATTGCCAGTTGGCTGGACGATGTTTGTCTTCACCACTGGCTCACTTCTGTTGCCAACCCATACGATATATTTATTTGCAAATTTTTGTTTGTACATATCTGTCATATTACTTAAATTCCTTTCTTAATGGTCTTAAATAATCTTAAATTTGAGTTGGCAAAACCTGCAGAAACCCTGATCAAGCTTGGCATTCTCATCTCCCTAAAATAAAAAATAAAATGCTGTCAAAAACTCAGCAATAGTCAAGTAGATGTAAGCAAAAGTTGGATGGATGGATGGAGATCAGTATGTTATATAGTAATCCAGGTGAAAATGAGGTGTGAAGCTGAGTTATGAAGTGTTTTGGTTGGCTGGTTGTATAAAATATGTAAATAATACAGATTTCTAGCTGTAAATTATTATGTTTTGTAAAAAGGGGTAGTAAGAGTAAGTTTTCTGCATCTAACTTTTCAACCTTTTCAGACACTTTATGTTGTTTACTTGTTTTGTGATTGACTATTTTAATTTGCGTTTGAAATAACATCAGTCAAAATCTTTACATTTTTAAACAGTTACCATGACTAGAACTGAATTACTTGCATTTACTAAAGATTGGCAATCATTCTTCATTCTACATACAGTATAGGCCTTTGAATGTGACGACTAATGCCAGAAAGAAAACTTCCTCTTCCACAGCCTCTAATTGTGAACATGCATCATCCAGTCCCAATGTTTTCCATTCCCTGGTCACATCAGACCCTAAAACAAAATGTCATGCAATTTAAAACTTGTGGTGGCTGTTACTAGGGCTGCAAGTTGGTCTGCACCAAATTGCAGGTAGAGGTTTGTTAGAGAAGATTAGTGAACTAATTTGACAGGGTGGGAAACTACAACACTAATCAGAGAAGCAACCAAGAGATCAATTCTAGCTCTAAAGGGGCTGCTAGAATCCACAGCTCTGGAGGGACAGGACAACTATTCGTTGTGTACTTCACTAATCTGGTTTTAATCGTAAGGTTGCAAGAAGAAAGTTATTTCAGAAGGTAAGGCATAAATATTTAAATTCACAGTTTGCATCAAGCTTGTAGGGAAAATAGCAAACATGTAGAAAAAAGTTGTCTTTTAAGATGGGGACAAAACTTTTGGCCAACATGTAAACCTATGCGTGGTTGAATAGCAACATCGTATCCTGAACACGGCATCCTCTAAAATCCATCCAAGGAAACATGGTTGTTGTGGAACTATCACACTATGGGATTGCTTTTGTTCAGTTGGTACAGAGAAGCTTCTGAGAATTAATTGATGGGAAAAACAGATAAAGATAAACACACAACAATACTGGAACAAAACCTGTTGAAGGCAGCAAAAACCTTGAGACCATTATGGTAAGTGTCAAAGCATTTTTATTTCAGAGTGACCCATCCAAAGCCTAAGGATAAGTTGAACTGAGAAACACTGGCAAGAACTGAAAACTAATTTTCACATGTGCTCTTCACTACATCTTGAAATTTTTCACAATGTAGAATGGACAAAATTTTCTGTCTGGATGTATGAAGAGATATACTCCAAAAGCAGCTATAGCTGCAGCAAAGTGTGGTTCAAGGTAACTGAGCGGCCGCTGTTGGCAAATGAAACGGAGGATACTCACTTGCATTAGCATCACTGCTAACATAAGTGAGTAGCCTCCTTTTCATTTACCAGCGCCGGCCACTTAGTTACCTGTACCGGCCAATCATTAGTCAGATCAGTAGCTGGCTTCAGAATGGATATAGTCTCCTGCGTCAAGGAAGTATCCACCGCTGGGTGCGCAATAGTCTTAATCTTGGTGCTGATACCGCACCATAGGTTACTGGTGCTGCTTGGACCACGTTTTGTTTCAGCTTTCATTTTTTTAAGTTTCAGTTGTTTTGTTTGTTTTTTTTTTAACTCACAAAAATTATTACCTTTTTTGATTCCATATAGTAACAGCTTATCATACATTGAACTTTATCAGCTGATGTAACAACAAATCTGTCACGGGTGGCAAAAAATTATTTTACCTACTGTACATCAAATCTGCCTTCAGCTTTGTAAAATGGACTGCCCTTTGGAGATGCTTCAAGTAATTTAACCAGCCTGGTTGTGACTGAACTTGTGTTCTCTGTTAACAGATTGTTCTAGAAAATTTTTCACCCACTCTGTCCAGCCTTGTGGCCTCAAGCTCATAGTGGACAAGACTGAGGCTGTCACAACAAATGACTTGCTGGATATTAATCATCAGGAAGGCATTCAGAATCAACTGAACCTTGAATGTCTTGGCATGTCGAGTTGTGTCAGTGACCTCGACACACCCATGCCATTGATGGTGCCCTGGATTCTCTGCTTATTTTTGTGTTCTGCTCTCTCTGTATTGGTTTTACTTCTCATGCTTGCATTAGCTTTTAGTTTCTGCTGGTTGAAGAAGTGTCTGACATCCAGGAAAACCTAAACCACTGATCCAGTCACGAGGAACCAGAAAAACTATCTTTATGGGCTTTTTTCTGTTCCATTATAAGGACCAAACCCTGATATAGCAGTGTAAAACTTGCATAGCATGTGTGTGTGCATACCTGCTGAAACCCATGAATCAATTTTGGAGCAAACTAAAGTAGGGCAGCAAACTCTCACTTGTAGCTAACTCTGACTTCTGAACAGAAAAACACAAAAAATGTAAGAAGTAAAAAGATTATTTCTGTCGTACCACAAGAGAGTTGCCGTATGAAAACAATTATCTCATTTCTGCAGGTTTGATTAACACTGTACCTAACATTTAAACCCACAGGCCCTGGGCCACAGGAGACTGTACTAATTAAAACATATACCCCAAATCTTTTATTGCCAGCTAATTAAAACATATAGCCCCTTCAATCATAAAAAAAGATCAAATTTAATCTTATAAGACTTTATATGTTGATTGCTGTCTAATTAGCGCTTGTTACCCTCAGTCACCATTGCAGACTAATTAAGAAATATACCTTTGTTCTTCACATTTTGTGTGTTCCTATAGAATACTGATGTTTTTATATCCAGAGGCATTCCAACTTTTTTTCGAGTGTAAGGATCCATTTTCTTCAGTAAGCTTTCTTTCCTTTTGTAAGCTTTCGTTTCTGGTCTATTTCCAGAAGGTGGAAAAGCTTATGAAACTGTTCCACACCACATCAGCTGTCCACTCTGAGGGGTGTACACTATCCCTCTAGTTTATAAAACTTCTGTTTAAACATGATCTATAAAATACTGACGATTGCTATGCTGGCATACATAGAAAGAAATTGGTCGACAGTAGATGTTTAAGGAGTGAATGAACCCAGCACAACGACGTGAAAGCTGTTCTTTGGCAATGGGACAGCAGTGCCAAGCTTGTTTTTGGTCTAAAGGATATTCTTACTTTGGTAATTATGTGTGAGCTGTAAAACAACCTAATTGTGGTTGGGTGTACACTGTCAAGATATCTTTGCTACACTACATATTATAGCCATGCTGATAACCTGAACGTGCATTAAAGCACCCCACGTACATTAGCCTATAGAATGATCTTAAATTATACAATTTATGTCTTTTATCAACAAATGTCCCCACAGTCTTATTAGTTTTTTAAAATAACATCTTTGGCAAATTTTTAAACTTTTATTTTGGTTTTAATAAAAATAAAAATGGACAAAATCTGCTCAATTCTAAGGTGCCAATTTTGTAAAAATTCTTTATAAAATCAAATCAAAATGTTATCAGAAAACTTTCAAGAAATTCAGAGTGTACAGGAAGTGTCTGGTCTCTGGAATACTTAGGGTGTTTTCAAACCTGATAGTCTCAGACTCAGTTCAATTTGGGACCAAAATTCCAACATTTGTTACATTTTCAGCTGATGCAATTTGCTTTCTAGTTGCACCGTGTCAAACGGACCAAACCCTTTGAGCAACCTGATTACCCCCTCGCCTGTAGTGGCTCTGCACCAAGAACCACAGAAGGAAACAACACGAAAACCTCTGAACAACACTGAGCACAACTTCCTTCTTTATGAATTTAGATTTTAGCGGTTGCGGGATTTTGTCTTTGGCAAAAGACCATGAGCCATTTTTACCAAATCGATGCTGGCCTGACAAAGTACATATATGTTGTTCAACAAAGGAAAGAAATTAGCCTATCACATGAAATGAGAGTTTAGTGACTTTAAATTCTCACACCTGGTCAGTGATAATGCAGAAGAAACATCTAGTAAGAAAACAAATAAAAGACATAAAACAATGTAATCCGCAGCAATGGTTGTTTATACTGTGCAAAGGATTGTGTTGACATTTTCTGATAATTATATTTTATTACAATGCAGCATTTGCAATAGCAGCCAGTAAAGGTGACTAGACTTTTGGTCAAATTTTATCATTTGAGAAAAACAGTGTAGAAAAGTACAAATATTTGAAAATGGTAAGGCATGTGATTTAGGAAGTTTTAATGAGTCTGGGTTTACCCAGTGTGTTTTATTCATTCTTTCTATTTTCAACGGATGATAGAAAATCCAAAAATGATTGTTGCAACATTTTTTTTATTTGATTTTCTTTATTAATTTAAACAGTTTCCTAAATTTTTGAATAGAACAAAAAATAACAATATTATGAACAACAAACAAGTTAGCCAATGTTTTATGATTATTTCACATTATTGCCATTTCTAATTTTTTTAATTGTTTTGAGCTGTGCACACACACACACACACACACACACACACACACACACACACACACACACATATATATATATATATATATATATATATATATATATATATATATATATATATATATATATATATATATATATATAGTGTGTGTGTGTGTGTGTGTGTGTGTGTGTGTGTGTGTGTGTGTGTGTGTGTGTAAATAAAATGCCCTATTGTCAGATCATCAGCAAAGGTTTCCTAAAGGCTCTAGCAAGCTGTATGTATGAACTCTTAGAAAAGTCTGTCCTGCAGGAACCCTTTGGTCAAGAAAAACACCTACAGCATCCTGATTGTCAGTAATTTAAATGGGAGCCAGTCACTATACTAATGTACACCAAGTATTGTGTTATGTGATTGCACCTTATAGTAACTTTTCAAAACATACTTTGGATTATTTTAACAGGAAACGCCAATGCCAGTTCTTAAATTATTCAGATTAATATCATGGACAAAAAGAGTGAGTCTCTTCTAGATATTCTTATCAGGGAATATTGTTATAGTAAAATCTAAAATATATAAATACAGCACCTATCTAAATGTGGAGGAACTGTGATGTAACTGTCAGCTGTAAGAATACTGGGGTAGAAGTATACTGTCTTATCTTAGAGCAAAGTATGAGAAATTTTGTAAGTGAAAATATTGTAGCTACATAAATGTCATCTGCAAGTAAAGTACAAATATATAATCTTCAAATTCTTCCTGATAAGACCCATTTTGCTAAAAGTCACTAAGAAAACAACCATTTGTGCAAATGTTCAAAAAAAAAAAAAAAAAACATTTTGAAGACATATAAGTCTCCAGAGAGGGTCTTACACAGAGTTCTTACTGTGTAAAATGTCCAAGTATAATCATAAAACACAGGTAATGTGACTAACTGTATGACTGCATCAATCACTGAGACGTTGGCTTTGAAAGAAACCTTGAATTATTCAGCAGTTTCTATCATTTAATACCTCTAATGACAATTCTGGCATTTATTCATTATTCCTGTTTGCTTTCTGGGACGAGAAAATTCACTGTAATTCACCATTCACTGTATTGATATTAAATTGCAAAGCATATGCGATTATCTCAGCTCTCCCAGATAGTTGGAGGGCTTTTAGTTCTGCAACCATGCTCCCCATTTATCAGCTAATCACAGGCTGTAAATCACAGCCATTCATTCTAATACCAACACCGTCCTCATGAAAAATTGAGGAGCAGTGTTCATCCAGAGACTCCAATGTCCTTGGTAGTCATGAACGTTTGGTTTGAGAATTCGCTGAGGTATAACCGACTTTGCACCGCAACAAAACTATGCATTTATTAAAACAAGTAACATTTTCAAAGCATGTAATTTATATATATTAAGGCATATTCTCCAAAAAATTAAGGGCTATTGCAGAGTTTTAATTTAATTTCACAATGTCTTCATGCCTTTCAGTAAGACAGTTATACAAATGAGAGATGGAAATGTTTATTATTAAATACAACCCATTAAAATAACTATTTTATTATTACTTAGAACACAAAGACAGAAAAGACAACAGGAGGCTGTGGGATCCTGTGTAGTGATAAAGATGAACAGTGCAGTGGGGTTTCAGTAGCTAAAGTCAGGATTAAAAATGGAAGTTTTGATTCTTTCATTAGAAGATAAATGATAAGGTAGCATTGTACCTGCAGTTTCATTCACTGAATTAAACAACTACTCCTCAGTATAAGGAGTTAATGAAGACTAAGGGTGTTTTCACACCTGATAGTCTGGTAGACTAAGTTCGATTGGGGACCAAAATTGCAACATTTGTTCCATGCTCAAACCCCTTGAGCAACCTGTTTAACCCCTCGCCTGTGGTGGTGCTGCACCAAGAACCACTAAAAGAAACGACATGAAAACATCTGAACAAGACACTGAGTGGAAGTTCCTTCTTCACGAAATGTAAACAAAAATGGCATGAGATTTTAATTGGAAGATTTCACTTTTGACATTGGTAAAGACCACAAGCCATTTGCCCTACTAGCATTAGACACATGGAGTTGTTTTGGTTGGATTTAACCAGAATGCTCTGTGCTATAGTCTGCTTACTGCTTTCGGAACGGTCTCCGATCTGCTTGGCATTCACATATTCATTCGAACTGCACCACAGTTCACTTCAGCTGAAAATAAACTTTTAGGCTGACCAGAGTTTGCATTTTTGGTCTGCATCAGAGTTCAATTGCGAATTCACACCTCCCCTAAGAAACCGGACTTTCCAGGCAAATGAATTAGAGTTTGATTAAAGTGAACTAAACAGGGCTGGTGCGAATGCACCCTAAAAACATGCTTAATATGACTATGAGAGCAAACCGTTTTAGGACTGTGTAACATTTTGCATGCCTTGTTTTCAGGCCAACTGGACCATGGCAAGATAATTATGACCCAATATTTCTCCTCCAACAATGTAAGGATGCCCTGATTATCATGATGGCTCTAAATATAATCTTATGAGATATTCATGACTTGTGTGGTGTGTTAAGAGTGCTGGGAAGGACGTCAGGACTGCTCCAACCTCAAATTGAGTATATTCAACGTGTTGGATTGTCTTGGCCCGATATGTTTGTTCCCCTAGGACAAACGAGCACACAACCTGTTGAATGTGATGTGTAACCAATCAAAAAGTGAGATGACAGAAACACAGATTGGAATCCAAAATACAGAAAAGAAAACAATTGTAATGGTGAACCAGAAAGTCTGGTGGACATTTGGAGACGACTTCTTGTCTCATTTTTTTCTCTGTTAAATATAGTCCACAAACCATTGCCATTGCTTCCTCCTCCTCAGCCATGTTTAATTCCTCTGAACTTACGTTTGATCTCGAGAGGTTTTGTGAGATTTCTCGTCTGACATCGCAATGTTTGTAAGTGAAATCTGTTTGAGTGGTGTATTGTCTTTGCTGTGTGGCTGTACACCGCACACTGTAGGACCAAACCTGTTATATTAATGATTTTTTTTTTAAATGTCATGTGTGGGGTCTCTCAGGTTTTGACAATCAACTGACAATTTTAAAGTCTTGCCCCGTGAACCAGGCTTAACAGACGGTCCGTCCTGTGCATTCATGGTGGTTGGTGTCATCATTTGAATAACAGTTTCATTGCCACTACCGGTGCGTGCAGTTAGTGGGGTCAAAAAAGTTTGACAAGTACAGCGTTGGCTGCAAAGGGACTGTCGTGGGCAGGTGTAAATGATGACATTCATAAAACACAATCTTTTGCAGTAAAGCAAACTTAGAGGTCTGATGAATAGTGCCTGAAGGGCATTGTCCATCAGGAATGCTCTGGTACATCTCATCAGTTTACACAAGTCTACTTGAGCAATTGTAAAATGGATTTATGCTACTATCTCACTGGGACAATATGTTGAACCTACCTACATCAGAACATTACATTAAGATCTAAGGAACTTGTTTGATGAGTGCTGTGAATAAGTTGATGGATGACGAACATGGCATAAAAAAAACCTTTCAAGTGGTTTTATGTGCAAAACAATTGACAATATACTGTGGACCCGTGATATTTATGGGGCTTAGGGACCACAACCCCCTGTGAAGAGCTGAAATCCAGGAGTACATGACATGAAAATGAATGGTGCTCCTGGATTGGCTGCTTTGCAGACGCCAGCCAGTAGCATATCAAGTAGCATTGTGACTAGGTATTTCAGCTTCCCAAGCTGCATTTTCTCTCAAATATAAGTGCATTTAGACTTTTGGTCCATAAACATTTTAGTTTTAGCTTTCAAAAAAGGTCAGCTAGTGTCTCACTTCATATAGCTCAAAATTTAGTCTGAGTGAAATTAAATCTCATCATCACCTGGTTTTGGTTTAAGATTTTTATGACAGCCAGTGATCGCAGTATATCCATGTGGTAACAGTTTGTCAAATTCAACCTTCACTGCTGATATTCCAAAGTAAAAGTGAAAATATCTTATGTTGAGATTGACAGAGTGAGTACAAGGTCCCATTAACATCAACAAGTGTTAAATAGTTTAATGTGGGCTGTGACTGAATCATTAAATCAATTACTCATTCTGTATTCCAGATATATATTACACACCTTAATATCCTTCCTTGAGACACCTCTGGGAACTGGGCTCATTAAAGCAGAACTATTGTTGTGCAGACAGAAAGAGGTCTGTGCCTTTAATATATTATTGGTCCCAAGCCAGATGAAATCACCTCTGAAGAAGTCAATCTCTCTCTGAAGTGTAGATTCCTAATAGCAGCTGAACTCAGTTTCCTTCCAATTAGAACTTTCTTAAGTCACAGATCTAACCTCTTAAATGAGGTTAATTAATTCAAGGCTCTACCTAATTATCCAAAGGGACATGTGCCATCATAAAACATCTAACTTTTTTTTTTAAATTGCTGGTTTAGTAACAGATACAGGAAGAGTCCTGTAAACTTTTAAATGAACTGAAAAGCTGAAAATCATTGGGAGGTTTTTTTTACCAGAATTACAGTAGATTAGTGGTGCAGCAATAAATCCAGTTCATGAGATGAGATGGTAACACACTGGTTTCACAATAAAGAGTTTTGATTTTATTTTTTCCCCCCATTTTTTTGGAATAACAAAGAGCCCCATCTTTTTTGTTTTCACAAATAAAGCAAAAGCGTCACAAAACACAAATATTGTTTTTTTTCTAATTATGGTGGAATATTCAAGTCCAGGACTAGTTTATTTATCATACTTCTTTTATATTCCTATTTTAAGTTGGTGAAAATGGCAAACATAAAGCATAAAATAAAAACACCCTCTTTTTTGTGTTCAGAAATTAAGTCTAGGCATAAATTCAAACTGGAAGACTCTCTTCAGCCTCACCTGCATCATCCAGTCACAGCATCACGCACCTCGGCAACAGCCTATCAGCATCAGTCCATGCCTCATTGTAGCCAATCACTGAGCAAGACTTCTCTTTTAAGGCCCTTCATCCATGGCTTCACCAGTGTCCGGCCCCGGGGGAAAGACGTCAAGTTTATTGCAGTTCACTGCGTCCGTGTCTTCTGCCGGGATCTGAGTGCCAAAAACTGTAATCCATACTTGACTAATAAAAGGTTTTAATTGCTGCTTTGTTTTAGTGTGAGTCTGTCCAGGTTGAAATAGAATTTCTTCAACCTCAAATCATTTTAACAAATTTACAATCAGTGTAGAATTATCCAGCTCAGGTTTGATCAAACTATAAGTATTTGAAATTTTTGAACCACAGATGATCAGTTACAGTCCAGGCTCATTAAAAACTGGAAGACAGACCCTCCTTCAGCACTAAAATGAAGCTATGAAGCACTATTTTCCATTGTTCGTAGCTCATAAATTACCATTTGCAATCTTCTTGTAGAGCTTTCAAACCGTTTTCTCTTGTCATTTCTTTTTCCCACCGTGTTGCTAAAATGCTGCCACATAAACTATTTAAATGTGATTGAGGCCTCGTCAATGTTTTCTACTCACAACTAGAATTCTTTGTCAAACATAACAGGACAACTAAAGAAATACAATGGCTTTCAAACGTGTACACACCTCTTGAATAATCAGGTTTTTGTAATGTGAAAAATGAGACTGAAAAAATGTCAAAACTCTTTCCACATATAAACTGAGATTTATTCCATACAAGACTTGTGCATAGGGCCTTTATCAGAACATTTCACTAAACTGAGATAATATTTTATTCTACAAATCCTGATCTGGCAATGGATAAACCATGCCCAGAACATTCAACATAAACAAAAGGGTTTTGACATCAGGATTGGGTGACTTCAGTGTTATGGTTAGTCCTGAGTGCGGCCAATGAAGAGCTACAGAAAATGATGGGCTCACACTAAGAGAAACATGGAACCAGTAACATCAAAGAAGAGGCCCAATTGAAACAAGAAGTCTGATCCAGTTGTGTTACTCTTTAAAAGCATCAGGAAGTTTCATTTTGTTTTTGTCTGCATGTACCTGCAGTAGAGACCAGAATCCAGTTGACAATAGCAACTGAAAACATTACAGATTTGGTTCTGAATTCCAAAGAGAGGAGCCACCAAAGATTCAACACCTGTGCCAAGATGAAAACAGCCGATGCTGCCCTGGAGAAACAAATTTGAGTCCAGATTGAACAAATACTCCCTCTACTGCAGGTCAAGGGATTTAAGAGTAAAGTGTCTCACCATTTTATCTGAGGATGCCGGACCTTAAGGCTTCACTGAATGTGTTCCAGTATTTTTGTGAAAGCTAGCTCAGGTGTTCGGAACTCTGTGTGAAAACCTTGAGTTTAATCGAAATGTTAATTTTCAATTCCCTACAAATGCCTTTTAGTTGTTAGAATTTTTTGTTTCTTAATGTAATCTACCATAGAACTATATTACTGACAGAGTAGTTATTGATTCTGTTAGTGACTAAATCAACTTTAATATTTCCATTTCAAATTGAATTTTTAATATTGTGAGAATGAGCATAAATATTCTCATACCTTCCACTCATTCATTGCATGAGGTACTGTATTTGGGCTCCCACAGAGAAGAAAAAAAAAACTTTCAGATAAATTTTGAGACTGTTAAGAAATTATATATTTTATTTGATGAGACTATTTAGTTTTATGCATAAATATAATTAGGTAGCTCCAGTTGCTACAGTGAATGAGCCATTATAAAGAATGGATAAATTCTTTATATGTATTTGTACATTTTTCAATTATGGACAACCCTGAACATCCTTTTCATGAGACCGTCATAGAAAAACAGAGTGTCTTTAGTCAGAGGCTTCCCCAGATTCGCTGTAATATAGACTGCTATGGAAGATCCTTCCTACCCACAGCCATCAGCATCTACAACAACTCTGAATAACCTTGAATAATATGAGTTATAACAACATTTTTGTTCCCTTTAGGATCAATAAATTATTTTTGAATTGTTTTACTCAGTTTTGGATTCACTCTGAATGTACAACAGCATTACAGACGTAACTGGCATCATCTCATATTAGAGAGCCAGCCTTTAAGGAGAGAGACAGCCTTTATGCCCATGTCTCAACGGTTCAGTGACTTTCACATCCTCTTGCCTCTTGCACACAATTTCCCTTAAAAGCATGTTGCGGCTTCTCGCATCAGATAAAGAACTTCTTGAACAGAACATCATTTTTTAGCAGAATAAACTAAACTTTCCTCTGAACATTACACAACATTTCTTCAGTAACAGAAATCTGAAATTTAAAAATTGCATCTTACACTTTATCTAGAGCTGTGCTGAGAAAATATCAAACACACTAAGTACAGTAGGTTTGATTAGGGTTTTTTTTCTATAGTTTAGTACAATTGTCAAATTATTTTAGCTTTTTTTTTTAAATGAAGAAACAAAAACCCAAATCTTACAGATGAATAACCATATTTCTGTTAGAATTGTTCAGAGCAGTGAAATCTTGCTGGGAACATCAACAACTTTTTTTTACTTCTTCAGTCTATAACAGCTTGTAAAAAGATTTAAATCCAAACATAAGTGCAAAAAACTCACAACAGATTTTACACTGTCAGTAAACAGTCATACTCAATAACTTAAAATATGAAAATAACTTAAAATGAAACACATTATAGAGATCAATTCCATACAAAGTGGTTTCCAAGCCCTTTTTTCTGTTAATTATGATGATTTTCTGCTTCCAGCTAATGACAACACATTTATGATTCGAATATTTCATCAGAATAAAAAATAAAAAACAAAAAATATTTTCAATACAGAAATGTGGGCTTAATGTAAGGTATGTTTAATATGCATATTTTCATTTACGATTATGACTGTATTCAACAGAGATAGAGTCAAAATGTGAACACAGTGTGAAAAACCAAGTACACCCTATAATTGAGTAGGTTGTTGAACCATCATTGTTAAAAATACCTTGAAGTAGATTTTCCCTATTTGACTTCAGTCTCTTACATTATTCTGGAGGAAATCTGACCCCTCCCCTTTCATTGTCCTGTGGATAAAACAGCTTTGGTGAAGCTTCAGCTCACAGACAGATGGGCTCACATTTGACTCTAGAATACCTTTGTATACATGGGAATTCATGTCAACTCCATGATGGAAAGGGGTTCAGGTCAAGAGGCTGCAAATAAGCCCAAATCATAACCCCTCCACCTCCATGCTTGACTGTTGGTATGAAGTGTTTATGCTGATATTCTCTATTTGGTTTTCTCCAAACATGCGTTTCATTGTTGCCCAGTCTCTTTACTTTTACTCAATCTGTTTAGAGATACAACACCTGAGAGACATTACTAATACAACCATTTTAATGTTTAGAGAGAAGAGGCTTTCTCCCTATGACCTTTTCAGAAAAGTCAAACTGGCTAAGTCTTTTCCCAATTCTCTTGTAACCAGGCCGTATATAGTCTGAAATGGCACTCCAGGGTTTTTTGCAATTTATCTGAGCAATGCATGGTGTGATGTTGGGGTGAAATAGCTGGGATATCCATTCCCAGAAAAAGTAGAAGCTGCCCTACATGTTTTCTGTTTATGAATAATTTCCTTCCACTGTGAGATCAAAGAGTTTCAATTTCTGTGTAATTGCCTCATAATCCTTTCAGAACTGATGGGCAGCAACAGATGTTTCTCTCTCTGTCATCTTTCCTCCTTGGCATTGTGTACACACACACACACACACACACACACACACACACACACACACACACACACACACACAAATGGTCCATATATCATGTTGTGGTTTAAGGCCCTTGAGTGAGCTACAACTACAAACATTCAAAAAGCAGTTTTAAGTTGTTTATTGAAAGGAGTGCAAATGAACAGGTTCTTCCAGGTTTCAGGGGAGGAACTTGGGACAGCACTCAGGAGGGAAGGTAACTAATTATTATTATGGGTAAGATTATGTCCATCAGGTAACAAGATGGGGAAGGAGATGAGTTTACTGGTTGCTGGATGGCTGAGTTTTTCTGAGGGAGGAAGACGACAAGGTAGGTAAACACCGAGTAATGCAACATCACAAGGACAAAATGAGCCCCAATTACCACTTGTGGGATAGAACTAGACATCATCTGCTTCATGGAGACCTGCTCCTTTTAAGCTCCTCCTGATTACAGCTTATGCGCATCAGCTGTGGGAGTCACATGCCAGTCATACCCTGCCATGAGAGAAAGTAGGAGGACACATACACACCAACCCATGCACAACTATAAGGATATGAAAAACTGCCAAATCTCCTCATTCTATAGAGCTGATTACTCTTCCTGGTGATCAGTTAATCAAGTACAACTGAATGCTTTTCTCCCTCTTACAGTGGGGAAAATAGGTATTTGAGACACCACCAATTTTTCAAGTCTCACACAAAAATTGGAGTGCTATGTTGGGTAAGTTTGTGGCTGGACCAAAATGCAGACAGGAAAAATGGATTGTCATATATTTCATAATTTAATGAAGATAAGAGAAAACAAATGGACAACAATGCGGGGTAACAAGATGACATGGAACCAAAACAAAGGACAACGGAAGGAGCCAGTGGGGAACAATGTAACCAGAGAGCTTAAATATACTGAGGATGGAGTGGAATTGACAAAAGAACCAGAAGAGCTAATTTACAGGCAAGTGGATGATGCTGGGGAATGGTAGGCAGATGGTGAGTTGAAAAACAAACATAAAGAGAATGAAAGGGGAACGAAAATCTGAACAGTAAACAAAAATGAATGCTAATCTTACAAAACAAATCCAAAACATGAGCATTGAGAATAACTGAACTGACACAAGGAATAAACTAAAATGGCAAGATAAACAAAAACAAACAATACAGAAATGATCAAAACAGAAACATAAATGACATCTACATCTACGGATCATAACATGGAAAGGTCTCTAATTTTCATCATATGTACACCTCAATAGTGAGAGACAGAATCTAAAAAAAAAATCCAGAAAATCACACAGTGAGATTTGATACAAAAGCTGAAACTCTGTGTTGCCCAACGACAGCCCTGAAACCTGAAAGATCAGGAGAAGATCTGTATGGAAGAGTGGACCAAAGTCCCTGCAGCAGCGAGCAAACTTGGTCAAGAACTATAGGAAACAGTTGACCTTTGAGATTGTAAACAAAGGTTTTTGTGCCAAATATTATATATATATATATATATATATATATATATATATATATATATATATATATATATATATATATATATATATAGATATATATATATATATAGATATATATATATATATATAAGTTCCATTTTTCTGTTTCATCAAATGAAGTGCTAAGTAATTATTTAAAAACCTACATCATATCCTGGATTTTTTTCAGTTTCTGTCTCTCACAGATGAGGTGTACCTACCATGAAAATTACAGACCTCAACATTCTGTGGAAGTGGGGAAACTTGAAACATTACTTATTTTCCCCTATTGTAAATCCAATGGAAACATCTAAGGTACTTCAAAGGTTTTTTTTTCATTTTGGCTTTATTTTTGAGTGTTTTGAGGTTAGACTGAAATATTTTTAAAACTTGTTGAAGATTATGTTATTTGTATTTGTTCCTTATTGGTAAAACCCTCAAACTGAAAGAGGATTAACTTTTATCCTACCGTGACACCATGACAGTATAGACAAATATGTCAACACAATTTTTTTTTTTTTGGGTGGGGGGGGATAATGAAAGAAAAAATGAAATCAACTCTGAAAACCTAGTTAATTTAGCACAGTCTGGTTTTAGCAGTTCTTAGTTCACAGAGGTTTTGAATAAAGATTTCTGTTTTAAATCAGAACTGGGATGGCTTTATGAGTTTTCTTTGTAAGCACAGAGCAGTATGCTCTGGAGGATGCCCATCCCTCACACCATTCTCCAAACACATTTGTCTTCCATATGTTTATATCCCTGAAACTCCTCGCATGCTTTTATTCCCATCTTAAGAATGTTAACAAGTCTACTAAATCCCCAAACAGATGATGTATTACAGATTTTCTTCTCTCCATTGATCTCTCCCTCAACAACTATACTCCATCATGCAGTTTTGTCCCCTCACACACCCTCGATTTCTCATTTATTTGATCAGCTCCAACTCTCTCCCATCTGGTTGAACCATGAAACATCAGACAGACAGAAATATCTCGCCTCTTCATGTTGACATCTGGACTGTACTCTGTGTGTGTGAGAGAATGTGTGTACTCATTTACCAGTAATAGGCTACATAATAGTGAGAATAGACCTCTGGTGTATTCTCTAACCTTCTGAAGACCGATGGATGTTGAGGCGGCCAAAGTTCAGTCCTAATGTGGTGAAACCTCTCTTTAATGGTTAGGGTTTATATGTATGTTATCAATTAAGTTTTGGTTAAGGGTAGGGATAGGGTAGAGGGCTGAGGAGGTTAGGGTTAGGAATATACTGGTAATGGTTAGGGTAAGTGCTAGGGTTAGCCATAAATGTTTTTACTTAAATTAATGGAAGCCAATACAAAGTCCTCTGTGTAGAATCTTATGTTGCCTATTTAGGACCTTCTCTGGTATATTTACCAATCTTCTACAGACCGATGGGTCTTATGGGGACCAAAGCCCAGTTCTAACGCAGCAGACCTCTTTCTTAGTGTAAGAGATTGGTTTTTGGGGTATGTTGTGACATAAATTGTGATTAACGTAAATGTTAGGAATTGGTTTGGAAATCTCTAATGCTGAGAGTGAGATAAAGTAAAGCTTGCAAGTGAGAAACTGAGTTAGGCTGACCGCAGAAAGAGGGCATCAGGGACACACCACTAGGGCTTGCTAGAGATGTTGAGCTTTAATGGCACCATATCTACAGTACATTGACTCCCCCTAGTGATAATCTATAGAAGTTACCACCCCAGTGATAAAGCAATAAAATATCTTCTTTTTAAGAGTCTACAGATTGTAGGAATTACCCCCAGTTGAAATTAAGTAATTGTAAAAAAAACTAACTTAATAATAACAGTAATAAAAAATAATTATATTTATGATTATATCCATAATAAAGATAATATATAATTTTATTTATTTGAATGCAATCACTTGAAAGCAATTAGTTGTGCATGGGCAATGGCAGCCCCAGATCTTTCTTCAAGAAACTGTGTAGAAAAGCAATAAATAATCATGAGACAGTGGAAACCATGGAGCATAAAGCTTCCTGGGAAAGAGCAGGAAAGAAGAGTTCTGTACAGGCCAAGTGATTGCTTGTCTCTAATTCCATCTGAAACATTGGGTGTTACCTAAGGGATAACACCCAGTGTGATCTGCCCATTTAAAGAGGAAGACAGAGTCCCACAGCCAGAAGAACAGCATTCTGTATTAGAAAATAGTGTATCATCATAACCATCAGTACCCTTCCCATATCCATCCCAGACATCTAACAGTTTTCTAAGCACTTCATGAAAAATTATAAGTCCTCCCAGGTTCCCAAGCTCGTAACATTTGCAGGCTGTAAACAAGTCTTATTTAGCTGGTCTGATGGCAAAAGATGTGGCTTGGATTGTAAGGATTGTAGACCTTTGGTCTAACCCTTACAAACTCCCAATAAGTCTCCTTACTATCCCATGGCAAAAATAAATGAACTGGGTGCTGTGGGTTGTAGGCCTTCCACTGTTCCCACCACTCAACAACTGTACATTTCCAGGTGACAAACTCGCTCACATACACCCACTCAACACAAATGCAATTATTTCTACACATAGGCTCCCCCCACACACACACAAATACAGATTACTATTACATCAATGTGACCTGCCTACTTTGATGCTGGATCCAATCTTAATTAAATAAAGTCAATGAAGCAATTAGGATTCCGTCTTCAGATATCCTTTTTGTGGAGCAAATCTGCCTTGGCATATGTAGGCAGCCATCTTCTCTATATGATATGCCTGAAATGCCAAAAAAAAAAAAAAAAAAAAAAAAAAAAAAAAAAAAAAAAAAAACAAAAAAAAAAAAAAATGAAAAAAAGAAAAGTAAATCTGTTGATGTACCTTTCTTGAAAAATCAAAACCTCCCATGGAATGCTGGTATTCCTCAATTTAAGGACATTTGGCTTGTCAGGGCAGCGGTAGCTTAGGAGGTGCTCTGTCAATCTCAGTCACTTTGCCATTGTGTCCTTCAACAAAACACTTTACCCGCCTTGCCTGTTGGTGGTCAGAGTCCGGTGGTGCCAATTGAGCCTAATTTCTGTCAGCCTGCCCTAGGCAGCTGTGGCTGCAATGTAACTTACCACCATCAGTGTGCGAACGACTGATTGTCGAGCAAAGTGCTTTGGAGTCCTCGGACTTAATACAGGGCTACACAAGTGCAGGCCACAAATCATTTTCCACCCTCAGATGTTTTGACTCAACTACACAGAACTTATTTTATGAAACAGGTGGGGTGACAATGGCACAAGGATTGAACTCAGAAGATCATGAACCCTATGACTGTGAGTTTGTCTTACAAGGAAACGTGAAAATTGAAAATGACCCAAGGACTCAACCAGGGTTTCTGTGGGTTTCACCAACTCAAGACTTTTTAAGACCGTTTTAAAACCATTATGAATAGAATTTAAGATCTTTATCTCCACAGAAATGTACGAACTTCATCCAGCCAACTTGTGATAAATTTGCACTTACCGATGATAGATGCAAAAAAGTTAGCTGGCTAGCAAGAGTACACTGGCAGCTAGCAAGTGGTAGCCTCAACCGTCTATAGTCACAGGACGCAATGAAGATGTCTGAGTGTGACTCAAACTTTTGCTTAACAGAAAAGTCATGTGAGGAAAACAAAATACATAGAATATTCAAGATTCAATAGTCCTGCCTACTCAAAGTTTAAGATCCATGATTAACATATTAAAGGGCAACTTACTTTTTAGATGAATTTAGGACATTTTAAGACCTTTTAAGGATGCGTGGACACACTGTGAACCCATCCCACACTGCCATCATTTCTATACAATAGTGGTGAATGTTAACAGAAAGGAGCGAGAGAAAATGTCACATGGTGCAGCTGAATGGAATAAACATCCAGGAGCAAGAGGCTGGCAAAGCGGGGGAGGGGGGTATGTGGAGCAACTGGTTGTATTAACTGGAAATGAGCTCCCTGAGTTAACCATAGTGGATCTCAAAGAAACAGAATAGGAAACAGGAGCTTATGGACATGGGAGCTGGGAAAGCTGTAAAAGGCTGTAGATATTTATACTAGTCAACCAGTTCACCAAATGGGTAGAAGCAATCCCCAGTAGGGGGGAAGTGGCAAAAAAAATTAGGTTATTTCCTGATAAGAAGTGCTTAGAACTAGTAGATCAGATGATGGTATGAATTTTTTCAGCCAGAATTTAGGAGAAGTTGAGCAGTTCCTGGGAATCACACACAAGCTTGGGTCAGTCTATAACCCAAGTCAGTTTATAAGGCCTGGTTAAACAGGCAAAACAAACTTTAGGGAGAAAAATAGTAAACGTTTACCTTGGAGCTGTAATGAAAATAATTTCACATACTTTATGTAGTGATATTTGAGATTCAGTAAACAAACAGTTATTACATATCCTGACATTTCACGTCAGCATATGTAATAACAGGTTCTATTACTAGAATATGTAATAGGGCCTCATGCAAGTTACAACAGAAGTCCAGCTTACAGAAAGATGTATTTGTTTAAAAATACTCACAGTGCAGGGAAATATCTTTATTCCAGTTATTAGTTTAGTTTTCTTGATAAATATATGCTTGGTCTTTCTACTACAGTGATATGAACTGTGACTTAGCAAGATCAGTGAGACTAGTATGACACCTTTTACTCTTGTCAAAAGTAGGAATGTAACTTTTTTCTTCTGCACTTTTAATTACAACCAAACCCATTTCTTCTTCTCTGCTTACATACACAAGGGTTAGCTTAAAAACACATGTGCACATTCTCTTCTTTTCTTCCTCAACCATTTCTTTCTGTCTGCCCCCTCACCTTTCTTCTTTGAGTGCTGGTTCAAATACATGCAAATGAAATATTTCTGACACAAGCACCACTGAATTTAAGCTCTACCAGCATGTCAGGCTCTCTAATGTGGCTTTTTAAAGTCATTGCCAGCAGTGGAAAACAAACATCCCTGATGTTGTTGGTTTCATAAAAAAGGGGGATTCAAACAGTTTATTTTATCTGACTTATTTCAGTGCTCACAGCTAAATATTTATTGCTGTCTGGGAACCTTTTGCTTCTATTTCCTGTGGTTGCAGCATTTTTTGTTTGCAGTGTTTTTCTGTTGCATTTGGTTTTTGTGTTTGTGTGTTTTGGAGTTTGCATCATTCATGTGTCTGCAGCTTGTTTCGCCATTTGCTGTGCATTTCCACCTGTTGGGCACCATAGTTAACCCCCTTACTGCATGATTTTAGCTTCAATTTCATTAAAAAATTAATTTTTGCTGTCAAATAGATGCTAAAATAAGTAAAGATGGGTAATTTGACTATAACACATGTGGTATATATAAATTTAGGAAAGATGTAAATTAGCACTATATTCATTAGACATTGAAGTAATTAACCAGGTTTTTCTCCGGTTTGTACATAATTCATGTACATTCATCCTGCTATTGCTGGAGTAAGCCTTAGAAATTAAATGTAATGTAATGTAATTTGAAAATAGTATAATTCAGCAAAATTGCAACCAGTTGTAATTCATATTCTAACCACTAGGCGACAAAATTTGTTTAATCTGGTCATTTTAATGTGCTGAAAATGCATCAACAGGCATCTTGGCAGAGTTAAGCCTGGAAGCTTGAGGCAATTTTACAGTAACTGTCTCCAAGGCATTCTGGTGGAAAATAGTTGTACTTTACCATTTGGTAAGGAAATGAAGATATTTGTCTACATATAAAAAAATGTCTGTGTCATTACTGTTGTCATAATACCAGCATGGAACTTTACTGCTTGTGAGATGAGTTAATTTTGATCTTTGCCATCTCCTGCTAGCTGTCATTGGTGGGAGGCTTGCTGGGAGAGGATGAGAGTGTGTCAGCTGTTATACATGAGAAGGCTGAGCCAAATGCATGTTATTGAGACCACAGAGTGATCTCTGCAGACTCCCAGCTGGAGATTCCTCAGCTTTCTGGGGAAGCATGGTAAAGTTAGCCAGACTGCTGTCAGCAGAAATGAATGCATTCTTGTTTCAGTGATCCTTCACAACAATGCCTAATTTGATGATGATGATGATGATGATGATGATGATGATGATGATAATGATGTCAATGATGATGATGATGATGCTTGTTAACACAGACATTCAAAAATGAGGCATATTTTTTACATACGATTCTGTGTTTCTTGCCATAAATCAAAAAAGTAGAAATATAACATCTGAATATTTACTGTATTGCTTTGGTGCAATATGGTGGAAATCTCTCATTTTAGTAGAAAACAAATGAATACAAATGATTGTTTTGCAAACATTGTACTTAATATAAAACTCATGAGCCCAAGTGACTTGTATTAATATTTTTGGATTTTTATGAACATAAACAATATTCAAATATTGGAAAATTATGACATCATCATTGATTTCTTTGGGAACAACACTGAGTTATTGTCCAGGGAAAGTATTAAACCTACCATGCATTGTGCAACATGAGGAAAAAAAAAAACTCCAGAAAAAATAACAGTGGATATTTAGCCAACTTCACCAAGCCTATGCCAGAGTCAAAATGGATAAGGTTTTAGTACCTAAAGCTACAATGAGTGAGAAGACAGAGTCTGTGCCAAGCAAATAACAAAGAAAATAAGGAAGTATGACCATGGTTATTTAAAGTTTGGATTTTCTTGGGCTGGATCTGAAGATTTTCCCCTGCCACAGTGTGTTGTCTCCCAGGAGGTGCTAGCTAACGATGCTATGAGAAAAAATGTTTAAAAGGCACAATCTGGGGGCATCAGGTGGTGTAGCTGTAGAGCAGGTGCCCCATATATAGAAGCTACAGTTATCGATGGTTCAATTCCTAACTATGAGACCTTTGCTGCATGTCTTCCATCCTTCTCTCTTTGCCAGACTTTTCCTGTCTGGTGACTGTCAATAAAGGCCACTGATGCAAAAAAAACCCAAAACAAATCTAATCCCCCCCCCCCCCCCCGGAAAACACACTCTGTAAAAAGAAAAAAACTGAAGTGTACAACAACCATTTTTAAGTGTGATTGAAACATGAAGTATAGCAACTGCAAAAAGTTTGGATTTTTTAAATGTTTCAGTGTGAGATTATGCTGCAAAGATTAACTCATTTTTATGACTTTTTACGTGTGTATCAGGCGTGCCAATAAAGGTACCCTGCACTGCACTGTCTTCTACTTGTTGAATGTACAAGATTTCAGCAAAGAAATAACTGGATGTGAAGGAAGAGCATTCACTTTGTTAATCTGATCAATCACTGATCATTAAATTGAGCAATGCATTATGAAATTGGATTTGCATGCGCGTTTTATTCTCATCACTAAGCGTTCAATCAAGTGGGTAATGAAGATGATGAGAGAAGGTTGGCACAGCGCAGAAATATTCCACATGCTGAGTCAGCACTGACACTTGCTCGAGACAAGTGGGAGAGAATGATCAAAGCCGTCAACAACTGTATTAAGATCTATAGGTAAAACAGCAGTGTCATCCATCACTTTAAGGCAAGCTGTCTCACTGTGATGAAGAGCTCTGCAGATAGATTGGAACTCCTCAAATCATTCAATTTAGCCAAGCTCAAACCTTTGTATGTTTTATTTGATATAAATGGAGCGTTCACAGACACAATATGTGGACCATTCGGAGAGGGCAATTCATCTTCCCTCCCCTTGCTTAGTTCTATGCATGTTCAGGAAAAGGAATCAAAAACAACAATGTGCTGTTCTTATTGATGTTGCCTCTGTTGGATAGTTACTTAAGATATAAACGGAGAACATGTTGGTAAAAATTCAATAATATCTAGTTTCCACACTAGAAAAATCCAAGGTAATCTCTCTGCGTTTGGGCTGGAAATGCCAAAGTACCAAACTGCCTGGACAATTTCATGCAGTCACAACAGCTGGTCGTTAGAGGTGCCATCATACAAAGCTGCCCACTGGGACCAGCATGTTGTTCTATGTACACTGTGCAAAATACAGCTGTACAGAAAATGAAAGGGGACAATGAGAGACTATGAAGTGGTGATGTAGTAACACAGAGGATTTATGTTTTCAGAAAACATATATATCTGTACATCATGTTTATAAGAGACCACAAGTATTATCTTTCTCCTGTTGCTTTCTGAGTGTACGCCAAGCACACCAAGGCTCACTTTCACATCAACCAAGACCCAAGTTTTTGAGGGGACCCATGTTAGCTCATTTGACTTCCACCAGATTTCAGATGAGCTTATATGACTTCAGAAACACAGCAGACTATCTGGGTAAACAAATTCTGGTCTGCTTAAAGAGCACAGAGGATCTCTGGTGTAAAACACCTATAGTGCTCTAATTCACCAGAAAATGGAATCCTTAGTCTTCAAATAGAAGAGAACTGGACTTTGTTTCTTGTCTTTGCAGAACTTTTCTCATTTGATATAGATAGACCTAAATTATGATCAAGGACTGGGAAATTCAGTCTTAAAAATTATGTTTAAGATGATCAGACTATTATGCCTTGTCTCCTCTGAGTGGTACGGCACGTGTCGGTCCAGTTCTTTAAACTACTTTATGATCTGGTGTATTCAGGAGAGCCTTTTCACTCCCAGTTGGAGTCTCACTGGACAGGAGGGGTTAAAGTCAAATGCCTAATGTGGCGTCATACTAGTGCGACAACAAACTCATTGCAAGCAGTGACCTTTTTCTGTTCCCCAGTCAGTGGACTGTGGTGTGTGACGCCAGTAGCTCTGCCCTAACCCTACTGTACCATTGTCCTATGGAGCTATAACTAAAGGAGCTACAGGAATGGTGTGGCATGGGTCAGTTCTGTGGACTGCTTTTACAATGAAAACAGACAAACAACAGTACCACACTGACCCACGCCGTACCACTCAGTGGAAACGAGGAATTTGTGTCAATATGGTCATATGAGTGACTCACACCTCAGTCCATTCTATCAGTCATTTCCATTGTTGTCACTTGTGAGTTTTTCTTTGACAGACCCACACTTGTTTGAGTGTGAGGGCCCCAACACATTTGAATGAAGCTTAACTTAGCGCTCCATGAATTAAACAGACAGCTGGAATATGTAAGGATTGTAGCAAATTCAAATACATCTTTCAGTGTAGTACTTGACTTTTTTTCTGCAGCCAGTTCCCAAAGTGGTTCTACCATGATCCAGTGTTGTGGGCCTCACCTTCACACATCCCATTATGGATCAAGTCTTGATGGAGCCATGCAATAGAAGATCACACCACTATCGCACTAGAACTCAACTTTCCTTGACCTTTTCAGAACTTTGGAATTTTCATTGATACATAGGAGGTTTCTGGGCTTTCTCCATCAGCTTCAGTCATGCTGTGAAGGAGCAAACACCATCAGAATTTTCTGAAAAAGTCATCACTTTGATATAAATATTCAAGCTATGAGCTAGGAGGCCTAACCAAGAAAATAATGTTTGCTTTTGCTTTTCATCCAAAGGGAAATGATGAATTAGTGTGCCTGGAACTGCTTTTATTAGCACAAAGACAGTGTGAATTATTAAAATACTTTTCAGACAAACTTCAATGTAAAACATTTGAGGTTTTCTGAAGAAACATTTAAACAGCCCTTTAGTTCGGAAGCTTTGAAGTCGATGTTAACTAGTGGATAATTGTTAGAAGGATGTTCTATAATCATAGTGCTTAAAAATAACTCTCAGTTTGTCCGTCACTCTGTCACTCCTTCTTTTCTCCACTCAGCACCCAAAAGGCTGCTACACAAGAGATTTAAAATGATGAAGTCTTTATTAGCCGACCACGTTAACAGAAGAAACAACTCAAAAAATACTTCCTTTCTAACTTGAAAGTAAGCGTCTCAAACAGAGATGCATGATGTCCATCTTAAAGTCCTCACCCTCCTATCCAGAGCTCATAATATTAGCTTAAACATACTTCACCAGAGGACAGCAGCAACTGCACAGCACTTTCTGAAACAGACTTCCTTTTAATGAGTAAAATTGAGGAGTTAAACTGCTTTTCACTAGTTATGTTTCCATCCAATTATCATGCAGATTTTGAGAGAACTTATGAAATGTCGCAAAAAAGAAAAAAAAAAAAAGAAAATGCAAATAAGGCGTGTTTCCATCCACTGGTTTGGAGAGAATCAACCAGGCAATGCAAAGCGTAATTTTGTCAGATGTTGATGCTATGCATGCTTGTTCACTGCATCGGAACTTATTCGGTAAATGTGTTTCCATCTCCTCTTTAACGCATTAACTCTTTTTCTGAAAAGTCAAAAACCACATCAACTGAGAATAAAAACTTTTTTTGCCAAATTGAGGAAGTAATTTCAGATTTTACTATTTCCATCAACCTTTTCTGACGCGATACTTCAAAATGCACATAAAAAAAACAAACGTTGATGGAAACATGGCTACTGATGAAATGAGTGACTTCAAAAATTAAAGCTGTCAAAAAAGCCACAGGAGTTGCCACAAAGCTCTTACTAATGGTTTTGGCTTGAGGATTCCATTACATTTTCTCATTATTGAGCAACTTTTACATGTTTTGGAAAGTCTGAGCTCTATGCTGTTAAAGATTAGTTTGTGTCATAGCTGGGATTTCTTGTTTTTCGACACTGTTAAATTTAAAAAAGCTTTTGTTTTCTATGAGGAAGAGGACTACGAAACTGTTTCTCTCCATTGGCAATTTCTTTAAAAAAAAATGTTTTTCTGATTCAAGACTCACACAAGGTCTCTCTACCCATTCCTTGTAATACACAGCTTCCTGAGTGAAGAGAGAGCCCTGTTCTCACAGTAAAACATTTTATACAATACAATGACGTGTACACAAAATTACGATTGGTTGAAACACATAGTGAGGTAACCTGTCTCTGCCCCTGTCAGATAATTATTGACATAGTTGTATTAATAATTAAGATAGTTACTGATATATTAGACCCCCCAAGAAAAACACATTGAGATTTCTCCTGGCTTTGTGTGTGTGTGTCTTTCTGAGACTGACATCCTCGGCTATGTGTGTGTTGTCAGAAAGATGGCCTTGCTATCTTCAACTGTTGACTGCTGTCTTGCTGTGGAGCTGGCTGCTGTGGTTTCTAGCTGTTAGATAATGCCAGTTAGTCACCAGCTTTCAGCTTGGCAGAACCAGTACCAGAACTCCCTTCTTAAAGGACAGCTTTTCCTCCCTGACACCACAAAGTAAAATAACTGACTGAACAAGTAGAAAAAAGTATATTTAGGATGAAATTAGACTTTTTAGTTTTGAACATAAGATTTTCCAGAGTTGACGTAAGTCCTAACATTCCCTCTAATTCTTTCTCCTCATGTACTGTCTTTGATCTTTTCATCCTGGAAGAATGCAGAGAGGAATTCTGACATTTAAAATGCAACTGGATCTGCTTCGTTTAGTTAATTTTTGTGGATCAGCCAGTCAACACTGGAGTCCTTCAGGATTAGCAAACAGATTTGTGGGTTTTTTTTGTTCTTTTTCACAAGTCTGTTTGGTTTTTTTTTTTTTTTTACTTTTTATCCAGACTGTGGTTGGGCTCAGTTTCCAGCTCCCAGTAAGTGCTGTAGAAGTCCTGGCTGTGAAAGTAGTAAGATAGGAGTGATTACTTACCCTTTTCAACGCACTTTAGGAGGTGACATATACGCCTCCTGAACCATAAGTTGAATACTGTGACCTTTTCTTTTTTGGCACACAGCGGAGTTTGTTGTTCTATCAATAACCAGAGATGTCAGAGCCATGTGCCTGTAAGCTTATGACGTACAGTAATTCTCCCCTGATAACGCCTGTCTGTGTCCTGTGGCCTGTCTGTCTCTTTATTTGTTTGTGTCAGCTTTGCACCCCCCCACCCCCTTTATCTCCACTTCTGTTGCTCTGGTATAATTCCAGACTCATCTCAGGCCCAGAAATTAATCTGGGGTTCCCACAATGAGCTTAGATGGCATTACACACACAAACAAAAGTCTGATATTAAAAATCAAGCCTTGTCACAGAAGAGCTAGGGAAGACAAACAATGTATTCATACTGAGCGATTTATTGCTCAGTCCCATGTGGAAATGTTGGATTTATTTTAGGGAAATGAATATGTTTTTTATGGCTTATAGACCATGAGCAGATGACCTGGTGCTCCTAATCATCCAGTCTGCAGCTGGTTACATATTTTCCTTGATGGATGGGGGTATTTTGGAGACTTTTTGTGTTCAACAACACCCAATATCAAGTGGATTATGTACTAGAGAAATTTTCCATGATGGGAAATTAAGGGAAGCTAAATAGTTAAATGTTTTCCTTTTATAAAGCCAGTCTTTCCTGCAGCAAAATACCTGATAACACGATGCTACCACCCCCGTACTTCAAAGTTGAAGAGGTGACAAAATTGATGATTTTATGAAAGAAACACAATGGTTGTCTTAAAGTCATCAAAGGTTTTGACAGTAATACAATTGGGATTATTTTTAAGTAAACAAAGTAAAGTTTTTGGTTTGGATAGTAAGTAATATGTCAGCTTAGTGTAACTGATAATTAGTTAATTCATTCAGTAATAAACCTTGATGGAAAATAATGTATGTAATTTATGAACTCTAAATCTGAACACTCTTTTAAGTCATGAGAAGCATCAAACGGATTAATTATAACATGACCTCTGAGCTACAATGATTAAACTGCTCACCATAGTTTCTAAATAGCTTAGAAGTTTAATCAGTTTCATTATTACACATATAAAATTTGTCTTTAACAAGCAATTCAACCTTGCATGGTAAAAACCAGCCCCTTGTTTTACGCCTCGCTTCGTACAGAGGGTCTGGACCCTCAGCTATTGAGAAACAATTGCTTCCTGGAGGCATGGACTCTGTCGAGATTTTAAATTTTACCCAATCACTAACGTTTGTCCGTGACGTGTGTAATGGGCCAGTTCTACGCTATGAAGCTTACCAGAAATTGTCCAACCAACCATCTTCCACTGTTACTTCAATATTTGGAAGTGTGGCCAACACAGACTGAACGGCTTTGTTCACTTCCACTGCTGCCATTGCTAAAACTACAGGCTGACTACAACTCTAAAGCAGTGCAGAAAATAGATGACATACTTCACAACTTCTCCTTCTGTTCACTGAAAATTCTACTGGAGGATTCCAAGTAAATGGGTGAAAGCCCAGACCAAGCTGTAAGCAAGAATTGAATTGAGTGGAACAGTGCATGGCAGCAATGGCCAGGCTAAACTCAACCATTCCTTTACCCTAAATTCCTTTAGAATTAATAACACTATGTGTTGTTAATGCCCATCAGTTATTTCCTGAATTAGCATAAAAAGGTGGTTAGCTTAGGTGATTACAGTGGTGTTTTTGTTTACAGGTTAAGCAGCCATAACTGGGTAGGACATAATTCTAAAAAAATGATTGTAAACAAACCATGCTCTTATTGAACTTAAAATTTAAAATAGGTTGATTTAAAAGTGTCACTTTAGAAATAATTCATCAACTAAATTAACAGTTCACCTAAGCTTGTTGATAAATGCTAGAAAAATAACAATATTTCCACCACAACTTTCTAATATATAATCTCCTCTCTCCTCTTTTCCTACAAGTTTCAACTATTTTAAGCTAAGCCAACCTAACACCACTGCTTTTTACACCGTGAATCATGTGTGAGTCTTAAGCGAAACCCTTGAGCTATCAGAGTGAAAGGGTTTGCATACTATTATGGTAAAACATAAACGATCTTGGATGACATAGAAAAGCACTTACCTGCTATTTTCAGATTTCAAAAGTAAGACATTCATGAAGAAACAGTAGGGTGGCAAACTGAGACAGGCAGCGTCAAGATTTACTAAAGATCTGCAGAGAGAGAAAGGTGAGGAATCAGACTGAAGAGGTGTTTTTATGTTTAACGTTGTACAACCTCACCTAGACACGTCTCCCAAGGGCTCCCCGTGTCTGCTCTTTTCTGTCACTCTGTTGATCTTTTCCTGTTCAGCAGGATGTCAGCAGCGTCTGTCTTTATTGTATCAGGAAGGTAAGAATTTTAGTCTCTAAAGCACAGTCACTCTGTAAATATATACTCAGATGTCAGCAGGTGGTCATAGATTTCAGCTGATTTGTTAACTTTTTATTAGCTCTGGGAATAACTGAACCTTGACAACAGGTTGCTGATTTAAATAATTACAGAATCAGAATGAAAATGTTTTAAAATCTTTTTTTAATCTGGATATGAAATCATGTCCAAGTCCATATCTGGGTAGTATATAGTTAAAAACATTGATTTTTGTCATCAAACCAGGTTCATTACTTAACATAGTCCAGAAACATTTGTGAGACGCCTATAAATTCAGCATTTACTGTAGTAACATCATTTCACACTAAAAGGAGTCAGAAAATGGTTACAAGAAAATCACTACTTTACTGTAGTACCTTTACCGCAGCACTACTTTACTGCATACTTGAACTTTTTTTTTTTTTTTTTACATTTTGATATGTTATAACCACAAATTTTAATTCAATTCAGTTCACTTAAAAATACTTAATTTATTCCAAAGTGAAATGAAATGTCATAACTCATATCATCCAAGTATCTTCAAAGAGTCGTTATGGATGATGGTTGTGGTCAGGAGGGATCTCTGGTTACAGCCAGTCTTGCAACGAATCTGAAGAAGCCTCTGAATGAAGACTGTTGCTGTATGACAGACTTATGTCTGTCATGACATCCTAACAGGTCAATTTCCAGGCATCAGAGATGATATTCCACAGCAACATGTCCTGCATGACACCATCAGTTGTTGGTAAGCACTGCTAATCCACTTTCTTTGCTTTTGATGTTCCTCTTTAAATTTCTGTCTGGCCATATGATTAGAAAGGCAGGCAGAGAGACGCTGGAGTCGAGAATGTTACAAGAGGAAATAATCGTCCAAAGATGCAACACTTCAACCAAAAAAAAAATCGTGAACAAAAGTCTAGGAAAAGAGCAAATCAGAACTAATGTAACTGAGCTATTCCAACATGCTGCCACCATGAGAGGCGCAGTTCTAAAAATAGTATGTTCGGATTTCATGTGTTAAACCAGTCTGGAATTGTTTATTCTTCTTTGTAAAATAGTTCAAACTCAGTCAGACTGGATGGAAACATCTGTGAACATCAGTTGGCAAGTCTTGAATACGCTTTGATGTACATTGTTCCATTATAGTTCTTCTGTATGTTGCTTCTAACAGATTTTCTTCCATGATTATTTTGTCTTTAGCTCCATCCAACTCCACAAATTCCTAACAAGGGCAAAATACATTAACGTTTGTGGCTGTAATGTGATAAAATGAGGAAATGTTTAAGGTGTATGAACACATACGAAAGGTCCAGGTGAGTTGATCGCATCTACAGTCAAAGCAAAAATTAAGGAGAGGTTAGTAGCGACAGGTAAAACAAAAAACACAGTGGAAAATAAAAAGAATATTAGTTCAATAAGATTAAAATAGTTAGCTTTGAATATTAGGCAGCAGCTGCACTGAGTCTTCAATCAACCTCTAAATGAAGACTCTTTATAAAAGCCGTTGCCAAACAACAAGCAGCCGTCTTTTCTTCTCTGAGACTCCAGGAGCACAGTTCAGGTTGGTAGCCGTAATGCTTGACCTCATGCATATGTCACATGGTTTGCCATGTGAGTGCCTGCCAGTTTGGCAAGACATCTTTTGTTAACAGCTGGAAGCTGTAGAGCTAAATAGTTGGTAACCTTGAGGAGTTTGAGACTAGTGTTATGAATATCTTCAGCCTCCCACAGTTGGAGTAATTTAACAGATTCCCCCCGGGCAAATTAGTGATGCGCATTGGGTCAGTACATTTGACCTGTGCTGTCAGATTAACAGCATGTGGCACAGAATCAAAAAGAAAAAATGGCAGACAAGAGTGATCTTTTAATCTTAACAAAGGAAGCTGAGCATGAAAGGCAGAAATGAAGGACAGAATAAACACTGCAACAAAAAATGGACCATAAAACAGGAAATAAGAGGTCAACATGAAACATATTTCCTGATATTTATTTGCATATAAAAATCAACACAGAATATAAAATACTTATGGCAGAAAAGAACACTGTCTCTTTTAGGATCCAGAAAAATCATCACTTTGCACACAGCAGCAGCATCATTTTTAAGTGCTTTATATTTAGATTTTTATGGAAAAGCTTTAAGTAACTTACCTGTCCTATTAAACTTAAGTAGATTATATAAGGCATGTTAAAGCAGCTCCCAGTGTACAAACTAGTTTTTTAAAAAATAAATATGAAAAATAAATGTGTATAACCCGTATACTTGCTTATTATTTTTTATTTAAAGCATTTGTATTAAAGAAACTGAGAAAAACATATGACTGATGAAAAAAGCTTTTGTGCCATTGCAAACCACAATCTGCCTTTTTTATGGTTCTTATGGAGTGATGGCTTCCTCCTTGCAGAGTGGCCTTTCAGCCCATATCGGAACAGGACGTTTCACTGTAGATAATGACTCTGTCTTACCAGCTTTAACCAGCATCTTCACAAGGTCTTTGGCTTTGGTTCTGCTGTCAATTTGCAGATATTTATTTCTGGGACACAGAACTCGTGAACATTCCCATCGTGTCTATACTTGTGTATAATTGTTTGAACAGATGAATGTAACACCTTCAAGCATCTGAAAGTTGTTCCCAAGGATGAATCAGACTGGTGCAGCTCCATAATTCTCTTCCTGATATCTTGACTGATTTCTTTTGACTTTGGCCTTAAAATACATCCACAGCTGAGCCTCCAATTAACTCAAATGTGTCAGTTAACCTATCTGAAGTTTCTAAATGTATGAAATCATTGCATCATTCTCTCATTGTTTAAAGAGACAGTAATCATTCTGTATATAAACTTCTGATTTTGAATACATTAATAAATAAATCTCTGACAGATTATTTCTCTCATTGTTGTGGCATTTAGCAAATATGAATAATTTAGGTAATTCTAACTGACCTAAAACAAGAGAAGTTTGGTCTGACTTAACTTCAGACAGTGAGAAAAAAAAAGATCGATGTATCTTTTTATTCAGTGCATGTAAACTTCTGATTTTAACTATAGTCCCTCTAACCAGTTTTGGGTCTGCCTCAGGGTCTCCTCCCTAGGGGACATGCCCTGAAAGCCACGTTAGGGAGGCACCCAGGAGGCATCCTGATCAGATGCCCATACCACCTCAGCTGACTCCTTCCATTGTGGAGCAGCAGTAGCTCTACTCTAAATCTCCATTGTCAAGTCTCACTCCGGGTAATGTCTGGTTCGGTTCTAGCCAAGTTGGGTGTGTCTCCCCTGGCAGTGTGTTCCTCACTATGTGGGGTTGAATACAGGAAGGAAGTGGGTGGCTGTGAGCGCGCCAGAGTGGATAAAAAACCTCAGTATATTTGTTCATTGTGGGTTGTCAGTGCTGTAAGCGCTCTTCTGCTGCAATTGATAAAAAGGTTTGGACCTCAACGTTTCACTATGAAAATATTGATTTGCAGCTCACCATCTTTCCAACTACTACAGTCTTATTGTGGATTGAAAATGGTGAGTGAGATGTTGTTGTTTGAGGAGTTTGCAAGTACTGCCTTTGCGATGGTAAATCGACAGGCCAATCAATGAATGCAGCCTACTGCCAATCAAATAATTTGTGCGCAATACCTGGCTTGTACCACCCCTGAGGTGGTTGCAAAAAATGGGGTGGAACCGTGCAGGATCTGCAAATAAAGACAAATCTGTCCAGGGCTGACTTCGGAAGAAAGCCATGCCCATGGAGAAGGGGCTTATGTCTTCCCGAAGTGCAAGTTAAATGTCTCCTGCACAGGAGTACTCACACCTCTCCAACATGTTTAAAGTGCTGATTCTGCAGAGAGATGAAAAGTTTCTACGTGTTCAAATCTTTACACCTTGGGTGTCCAACTCCACTTTTCAAGAGCAGCTGTCCTGCAGTTTCAGTTTGCATCTAAGCCCCACAAACCTGAATCGAATGGCTGAACTACCTCCCCAGGATGTCATTCAGAAACCTTCATTCATTTGATTCAGGTGTTTTGAAACAGCTCTTTAGAATGAGTAAGCAATTTATTCTCTACATGCCCCAAAAAATTAGCTCTGTAATTGCAGCAAAAGTGGTTTTTCAAAGTATTGTCTTAAGAGGTCTAAATTTAAATCCATGTTATACATGTCAGAATTTTATTTTTTACCTTTTTGTGCTTTTTCTTCCAGTTCCCAGTTATGCAGCACTTGTTGTTAGTCTATTTTGTTACCATAACACATAAAATCCTGCTAAAATGCAGAAGTTTCTGGCTCCAGTATGACGAAATGTTGCAGTTATTTAGATGGAAGAATTTTCAAGGCTTTGTAGCTACATAGAGGTTCATGGTTATACTGACAGCGGTTTAAAAACTGAGTTTTAAAACATTTTCAGGAAATCCACTAACATGTCAAAATAAATCTTGATGTAATCTGTCTGAGCAGATGCTTGTGTATTTTGTCTGAACAAGATCCGAATGAGTCTTTGAAAGCAACTGGTCAGTTGTGTAACTCAGTTCTCTGTGGAACAAGACAGCAGAAAAAGCAACATGAGATAAAATTAGAGAAGGAATGCAAAAAAGAGGGATGATTAGAAACAAATACAGTATTTAGGATTCATGTTTTTTATATTGGCAAAAAAACAAGCTTGTTTTCTGTGTTGTTATGCTGAAGAATGCTGAATTGGCAAAGGAAATCCAGCTTACTCAGAAGAAGATGGTCAAAGGTTTTTCATGTTTGCCTTTAAATTTCTGTAAAAGAACCTTCTGTGCAAGGATTTAATCTGGAAGCAACATGCTTGATTTCTCTGTAAAGTGTACTGCTGCTTCTAGCTGTCATTTCCTTTGTTGTGTGAGAGAAAGCAATCAGGGCCCAATCATGGTTACAACACACCTCCACCAGTCAATGCTTGTACTGAGACTTATTGTAATATGTGTTCCATCTGCTGCTGTCTGAATGATGGCCCAGCAGCAATGGTGTTCACCCTCCGAGGCTCACTAAAGCCTTCCCTGGGAAAAAAAAAAACATGATTTTTGTGATATAGTGTTTATACCTCCTTGTAGGGTTAGGGTTAGCCATGTTCTGTCAGAAGATGTAGCCAGAAAATATGTCAACCTTAAAAAGCAAATAAATCACTGAAAACATGTTATGTCACAGCAAACAGCAAAGCAACTTAGTAATAAATTGTTTGCTTTGTACAGACAAAAACAGCATTTTACCACATTTGTTATTATTTTTTGGTAGTTTCACCAGATTTTAATGCTAACATTGATTATTTCAGTTCAGATTTTCCTTTGAGTCATCTTTCACTGCATCGATTTTGATAATATCAAATAGAATCAGAGGGTCACACTGGACCTGGAGGATAGTTCCAGGGTGTCTGTGCACCCTTAAAAAATCTTAAATTCATGTATCTAAAATTAAGGCCTTAAATGTTTTTAATTAAATATTAAAAAATGTAAGTCGGCCCTTAAATACATTAATCACAGGTCTTAGCTCTTCTCGTGGCAGAACTATTTTGTTTTGCATTTTCTATGCAGTAGTTTGTTTTTTTTTTTTTTTCTCACGGGACGTGTCTGTTAGGCTAAAGGTTGAGTAACCCGCAGACATCTTCAGTGCTTTTTGAGTCTCGAGGCGGTTGAGGCTACCAGCAACTAGCTGCTAATGAACCCTTGGTAGCGAGCTAGCTAGATTGTTTGCTTCCATCATGGGTAAGTGCAAATTTATCACCAATGTATCATCTTTTGTACATTTCGGTTGCAATGAAGGTCTTAAATTTAATTCATAATTGTCTTAAAAAGTCATAATTTGAGTTAGTGAAACCTGCAGAAACCTTGAGTTGTGTTCATAATAGCTGTGTTTTCAGGGACTTGTGGTGAGGTTCATGACACAACCAAAAATAGGAGTTTATATTTCAATTTTGACCTTGATTAAAACATTTAGATTCTTTGATCATTTCCATACTGTTCAACAACACGATAGCAAGAAAATAAGAGTATTTCATATAAGGCCAAATTCAAATTTTTGAAATAAATTTTTTTAGCTCACCTCTCTTTTTTATTAATATGAAACTTGTGTATAATCGTACCTTTATTTGTATATGAAGTCCATCCTTTTCCACAAATATCTCTGTCACTCTGTTGTAAAAATCTTCCTTGTTTGCCTTCATTTTTAAAAGTACGTGGCTGCTGCTATGGAGATAATCGCTGAGGTGGAGAGTCATCCTGGGCTCAGTACTGCCCCCTATCTGTGCGACACGGTACTTTCTGCCTCACCCTGCTCATTTTTACTCCACACTTATAGCCAACCAGAAAAAGTAAATTTTTCACACACATTTATTAAATATATTAGACCGTACAATGTCAGTATGTGTAGCACATGTGTTATCAACTGTGAATAAAAACTGCCTGCATCAGTCAGTGTGTGACACCAGAGGTGAGGCTCATCACTGCTTCCCCTCACCCTTCTTGTTTGAATTATTTGAACAGGCAATGCATAAAATCAGCAGTTTTGACCATAAAAATGTTGAAATTATACAGAAAACAAATTGATAGATGAGTGAAGTTATCAAATTGATTTTCTTTTTACATTGTTAGTATTTTACTGCTTAACTGTTCTTAAGCTTTCTTTTTTTATCTTGTTCAGTCACAGATTTTAATTACCTAACAGCTATGATCTGATGGTGACATTAATGTTTTAGTTATACACTGTCTCTTTTAAGTCACCGTTTAAAGTTGAATTCAGAAGAGATCAACACTAACATACTGATCCAGGAATGCCTGCTGAGGAACAAAGTAAAGAGGAAGCTATGTAAATGGTAGTAATAGTTGTCTATATTGAGCAGGAAGCCATCCCTTGAACGCACCTCGGTGATATAACGGCTGTAAAACTATGTAGAAGCACAACTCATGGAGAAATACCTTTTGATTGAAAACCAATGCAACACTTGCACTGACGACTGATGCGCCTGACACATTTCAAATATGTTCTGTGATCCCTTTTTCATCTAATCTCCTCACTCTGGGCTATCAGTGGCCACTTTTTCTGTTTCATACACATGCCTTTCTTCTGCCTATCCTCCTTCTGTCTGCACACTGATTTAGCTGTCAGTCATCTTGTCATTGTGATTCCAAAGTCTCATTTTCTGGTCAGGAATCCATTAGCGAAGGGCTGTTCTGCTATTACCTGCCAAATTGCCAGGCTGTCCCTAACAATTAGTTGGGAAACAGGAGACAACAGTCTGTGGTGAACACAGCCATCTTGGCTACTGGGAAGCCATCCAGACCCCTTCAAACAAGGTCCAGAAAATGGTGTTTTAAAAGAATGTGTGTTTCCTGAAAAATTATGAAAGACAGCAAATTTTCAACATTTGGACTTATGTTTAATTTATAGCTTCCATAGACAGAACAATGTTATGTCAACCCTTAATTGAAAAGACATGTTAAAAGCAGATACTGCATTTGGAAACTAGTTTAAGAACACGCTCACTCCTGCTAGCTTTATTGCAGTAAACTTTGATATGCTACAAAATTTATGATTTTCCCATTCATACTTGAAAACTATGACATTTTAAATTTTGACTTGTTCTACATAAGCGAAGATTCTTCTTCTCTGGTGGTTTCATTCTGAACAGTGGAAAGTCCCTTATTAGGAACCTTTACTGGAGCTATGTTTCCATCCAATGGTCATGTGAGTTTTGAGCAAACTTTTAAAATGTTGCGAAAAGAACATTTTGAATTAGGCAAGTTTCCATCTACTGGTTTGGAGTGAATCAACCAGGGTACGCAAAGCATGATTTCTTTAGATGTTGCTGCTATGCATGGCTGTAATAAACAAGATATAGAGGCTGCAAACTAGCATGGACCACACATCTCAGAAAAATGAAGAGATTACCCCCCTCCAGGGTGGAGGTTTGGACAGAAATGTTTCTCTGGTTCGCCACAGACCCAGCCTCAGCACTTCCGTCTCAGCCAAGAGTGCCTCTCGCCGGCCACTCCAGACTGACAGTCCTCCCCTCCTGCCGGAGGTTTGGATTGGGAATGTCTGCTATGTCGGCACCTATATGTCAGATGTGCTTCCATCTCCACTTTAGCGCATTAACTCTTTTTCAGAAACCACTTCAAGCATGAAAACTTTTTTGTGAAATTGAGGAAATTATTTTGAATTTTGCCATTTCCACCAACCTTTTCTAATGCGATTCTGCAAAATGAGCATAAAAATGTTGATGGAAACAAGGCTTGTGTGCATCAGTTAAGACACATGGCTGCTTCTATTGCAGGTAGGATACTGCTGGTCATTAGTGTGGATGTAATGATGAACCGATTTGTACTGTTTCACTGACAGGCTTGTGTGTGTGCTTTGAATGCATCGTAAAACAGATTCGATGTAATTCTTTGAATAAATCTACATGCATCACGTTTTTAACCTTCTGTAACAGTAAAAATCAAGCTGTTCAGAGAAATAATTGAAGTTTCATTCGTAAATGATCTCGTGTAGGGCTCTTCTTCTGCTGCCATTCTTGGTGTTAAGCAATTTGTGTTATTTTTCTGCAGCAATTTTATTCCACCCTGATCATGTAGTTTAGCTGGATGGCATGTGGATTACTAGTACATGCTGTGCTGACCAGTGTGCAATTTAAAGTTCACTATTCTGAGTTAAGTCACAAGCAGGGATTTCCAACCCTTGTCATTAGTACAAGACCCTAAAATAGATAAACACATTCAGGACTTCTTTTAATGTTCAGAAAAAAGCATACTTAAAAGGTATTCAATTTTTGTAAATTATTATTTCTGTTCAGTGGGATCTGATGACTTCCATTGTGGTAATAAGCTGCTGTCACACAGCTTCTTGTCTTGCCATATATGTTGTTATATCTAAAAGTCTATTTAACATGAATGGAAATACAGAGGAAGGTAGTAACGACATTTATTCTGCTACATTTACTTGACTAACTTTTTTCCTTGCTTCTTATTTATTTTATTACATCAAGCTGTATTTCCTTTTGTTGAATCAAAACATTGAATCATTGAATTGTAGCTGGGAGGTAAAGAGAATTGTGTTGAATCAGTGTTTGTTGCTCATGTGTCGTTCATGGATTGCTGGCAATGTATCAAGATGCATGTCGTATAAGTCACAAAGCAGCACATTTTACAGATAAAAATAAAGTGCTTTACAAAAAGACCATAAACTTAAAAACACGACTGAAATACAACATAATAAAAAAGACAAAGATGAATTTTAATGATATAGAGTAGTTTTAAAAAGGCAATAATATTTTAAAGGATCTAAAGGAAAAATACATTTGAACAAGGTTGTCTTTAAATTCTTTTTAAATGAATCCAGACTCATCAAGATGATGTAAGAACAAAGAAAGCTCTTTCCACTGTCGAGGTGCAACAGTCTAGAAAGAGCGACTCTCGATTTTCTGGTGCTTGGGACTATGAGTAGATCTTAGTCTGAGGACCTGAGGGCTCAGTTTGGAGTATGTCGCCCTAACAATTCAGTCATACAGGAAGCTTGGCCATACTGGGCCCTCGAAGATAGTCAGGATTTTTAAATTAATTCTACGATAAACAGACGTGAAAAGTGCATCACAAGAGAGGAGATGAAATGAAATCACAAATAATTATCTCAAGTTCCTTGTTTAATACCAACGAACTAAGATTGGAAATATTTCTGAAATGATAAAAACTGCTTTGGATAAGTTGCTTTTACTGACCATACAAATAATGTTTTAACCAAACATTCAGAAATGTTTGATCACAGGCACCTTGTTCTAATGATTTCTAGCATCTGCTTAGCTTGCCCTGCTATTTAGAGTGCAAGTGACTATAGAGTACAGCTCATTGAAAGTAGAAGTAGATTGCACTGTTCAGACACACAATCAAGCCACTTCAAGCATTTGGCATGCCAAGCTCAGGGAATCTACTGAATCATGCAGTTATGTTCACTTAAATTCAAGAGGACCTTACAGAGAGTTATGGAGGACTGCTTTCTCTCATGAGTTATTCTATATGCTGGTAGCATTTCCTTCCTGCTGCCAAGATGCATGATGCTGCCACCACCATGCTTCTCAGTGGGGATGGTGTGTTTGTGGTGATGGGCGGTGTTTGGCATCCGCAAAAAATAGAGTCTTGTCTGATGTCCAGAAAGCTCCATCTTGGTCTCATCAGAGCAAAGAACTTTCTTCTACTTGTCCATGGAGTCTCCATGAGACATGATCTGAGTTTTCTTCAGCAGTGGCTTTCTTATTGCTGCTCTCCCAAAAAGCTTTGACTGGTAAAGAACCCGGGCAACAGTCTTTGTCTGCAGTCTTTCCCATCTCAGCTGCTGAAGCTTGTAGCTCCTTCAGGGTAGTCAGAGGTGTTCTGGTGTCCTCTCTCACTAGTCTCTGTCTTGCACGGTCACTCAGTTTGTAAGAACGACCTGATGGGCCATATTCCTTCCATTTCTTGATGATGGATTTAACTGAGCTCCAGGGGGTGTTAAGAGCCATAGAGAATTTTTGTATGAATCCTCAGACTGATATTTTTCAATAACCTTTTCTCTGGTCTGCTTCGACTGTTCTTTTGTCTTCATGCTGTAATGGTAGCCTTCCAGACACAGGTGACGTTAAACTACAGTCACTGGAGACACTCACTGCACTCAGGTGATCTCCATGCCACTCACTGTGAGGCTACCCGCACCAACTGGTAGGACCTCTGTTGAATTAGGTCAGCCATTTATGAATATCTGTGCAATCATTTATTTTTATGTCAAATATTTTCATTTGTCATTATTTTGTAGAAAACATTTTCCACTTAAAAAGCCAAATTTTGTTGATCAGAATTGATTTGTAAAAGGAATAAAAGGGTGAATACTTTTTATAGGCACTGTGTCAACTTGACTTGACTAATATGTTGAGTGGGTATGGAGCAGACAACTTTGCCTTCTGTGCGAATGTGAAAAGGTGGTTAAAGACATCTACTGATGAGTAAGTGTGATTGGAGGGTGATGGTCGTTGATCACATGGGCTGAGCGAGCCTGACTTTCAGTGTCTTTATTTAGTTCATGGCCCCCAAAGTCCAGTTTTCATCACATTTGTCTGGGTGATAAAAAGACAAGGGTTGGCCAACCCCAAAGCAATATTGAAGAGATAGCCATAGAGCTCCAATGTCTGGAGTGATGAAGCAGGAGAGACCGTGGGTATTAAATGGAAGAAAACTCTTCCCCTGTAATAGAAGAGCAAGATATATGGCAGCCAAATTGCAACAAAAACTGGACCCTTTTATTTCAAGATGGTCTCCAGCAATCTTGTTTGTGAAGATTTAAACTCCTAGCTCTTAAAAATGAAATCAGCTGCTCTGTGAATAACTAAACAATAAGCTCTTTGTCAAAGCTTTTCAGTTATGGTTATTGTTAAATGTTGCCTGCCATCACAAAAGTTTATACAATGTAAAAAAAAAAATCAAAAGTTAAAAATGTTCAGATTTGGGGTCATATATGACTGTGGTAGTGATGAGATGTTTGCTTTGTTTGGAATTTTCCCAACATGACCTGGAAAACAGAGGGGAAAAAAAGCTTCACTGTTCACTTTTCCTTATTGATCTTTTAGACTTGTGAAAATCCCCAAAACATGGGAATGTACTTGAAATTTTGATCCATTGCACTGTCAAGTGGCAGGATCTGTGATTAACAGACTAACTTCATAATGTAGACATGGTCCTTTTCAGAAAATAACCAAGGAAAAGACACAGAAAACTGTCATAATGTGGTTTTTAACTAGACCCCTCTTCGAGATTAGGGGTGGATTCACACCAGCCCTGTTTGGTAAAACTCCAGTTTGTTTGCCTGAAAGTCCAGTTGATGTGGGGAGGTGTGAATGCATAATCGAACTCTGATGCGGACCAAAAAAACAAACTCTAGTCCACCTAAAAACCTCGGTCTCAGTTCGGTTGAAGTGAACTTTTGTGCAGTTTGAATGCATATGGGAATGCCAAGTGGACCGGAGATCACTCTGAAAGCAAGAAGCGGACTATATCGCAGGGCATTCTGGGTAAATACAACCACAAAAAATATTCATGTCTACTGCTAGCAGGATAAATGGCTCATGGTCTGTTCCCAAACACAAAAGAGAAATCCTACAGCTGCTAAAATCTGATGCCACTCCATTTTTGTTTACATTTTGTGAAGAAGGAAGTTATGCTCAGTATCTTCTTCTGAGGTTTTAGTGTTGTTTCCTTCAGTGCTTCTTGGTATAGCGCCACCACAGGCAAGGGGGGAAACAGGTTTTTCAAAGGCTTTGATTCATTCAGTTCAGTGTGAAAGCGAACCACACCAGCTGAAAATGTAACAAATGTTGCAATTTTGGTCCCCAGTCGAACAGAGTCTACCACACTATGTGAAAACACTCTAAAATTCTAAATTCATTTCATTGCTCTCTTGCCTTCGCTCGTATATTTACCATTTCTGGTATCTGAGGTGTTGTATAGGGGACTGTTGAAACGAGTTAGTGTGCTGACACATTTTAAACTTTATTAAAGTGTAATGTGTGTTAATTCATTGACATGAACATGTTCATGAATGGAGGTCAATATCTTTAAGAACTGAAACTGTTTTTTATGCTCAGTTCATCCTGACCTCATTTAGGGTTAGGGGTCACGGCTTATGTGAGCAAAGACAGGGCAGAAAAAACAGAGATAAAAGAGCCAGCAAAATCTTCTTAAAGGTGAACTGGAACAATACAGAGTGTATGTGGGTGTTGCACATGTTTTTTAATAGTGTTGCTTGAGCTGCCTATTCCCAGTGTCAGCATGGGTTGTTTTTCAAGATAACATCTGAATTAATATAAACATTTCATTTGTACAAAGCATCCCAAATTACTGGTTTTAAGCGTATAAAAGGTCTGTAGTCTATATAAATGTCTACATATTAATATGTTCTGCAGATCAAAAAGCAGATTGAGTAAATCTTTTTTTCCAGTTTAACCGTATTTAAATGTTCTATTAAAATTTTCATCCATTTTTGTTCTGCTAACATGTGACTGTTTGAAGTTAGACTTGATGAAGAGGCTGGACATCAGACCTTTGATCTGACTGCCCTGTGTGTGCATGAGTATGTGTGTGTTGTCCAATTAGACTGTTCTACATGAAAAAGACACACTTGAGATCAGAGAGGACAGGAAGGAGCAGCCCTTTTATTCTTTATTAGTGATAGAATTACTTTGAAAAAATAAAACAACCTGAGAGAACACTGAGAACAGCTACTGAAAAATGAAAACACCAGAGCAGAGAGGAGAGGTTATACTAAAACAGCCACACAACATGTATCTCATACACAGCACAGAGGCTTAGTTTCAACATGGCCGTGGATGTTGTGGGAATTTACTGATGTATTTAAACCATTCTTTTTCCAGAGTGAAGTTATTATAAGACATATAACTTCAGTGATTTTTAAAAGAGAGAATTGGGTGGATAACTTTGATTTTACATTTGATTTTATTTAAGTCACACAGGGCACAAATTAGACATATTCTGTAGGTTCAAAACTGGAGAGAGGCACCAGCTCCCCTGCTACCCTGCATGGAGAAGTGGGGATGGATGGATGGGTGGATGGATGGATAGATGGATCAAAAAAACTTATGGATATCTCTGAGCATCCTCTTCATGAGACAGTTATACAACAACAGAGTGTCTTCAGTCAGAAGCTTCTTAGGAATTGTTGTAATACTGATGGCTACAGGTGATCTCTCCTGCCCACAGCCATCGTCATTTACATCAACCCTTTGAAGAAACCTGTATATCAGTTAAAATATTTAATTTCTCTCTGGGATTAATAAAGTATTTATGAATTGAATTAAAAACAGCTGAAACCAGATATTTACATACACTGTGAAAAATGACATAATGTCATTATTTCTCACCATCTGACATCAGACTAAACTCTTTCTTTTTATGGGTCAGTTAGAATTACTAAAATCATTTCCATTAGTTAAACACGAGTAAACATGAGAACAATAAGAACAAGGTTTTTTTTTTAGATCATTTATTACTTTTCTAAGATTGCTATAATTAAAAACTTGGGCAAAGCTCAGATGATGATGTCATGGATTTGGAATTTCAGCCAAGATATCAGGAAAGGAACTGTGGACTTTCACAAGTCTGGTTCCTTCTTAAGGCTTAACTTCCAGAAGCCTGAAAGTTTCATCTGTTAAAATACTTACATAAAAATATTGTATAACATGGGAATGTTTAGCCATCGTACTGGTAAGGCTGGAGATGGGTTCTGTGTTTTGGTGTAAAATGTATGTGTGTGTCAGCCCCAGAATGAAGGAAAAAGACAGTGTGAACATGCAGGCTGAAGCTGTTAAGAGCATCATTATTTACAGTTATATGTGTCGTATGCTGACATGTGCTGAAAGGCCACTCAGCGAGGAAGATGCACTATAGATCTGAGAGTATGGACAATGGAAGTCCAAAACATTTGATTGTCATATGGTCTGTGTAGCCACAAAAAGCTTCCATAAAGCACTGACAGCCGATATGAAAAGCCATAAAAACGAAGGAAATTTAGTTTTTGGTCCTTTGTTATCAATAAATACATCTGTTTTTGTCATGGTTCATGTTCTGTCCTGCCCATGCTGTGTTTAGCACTCATTCAACTCACCTGCTACGCCTGATTGCTTACCTGTTCCACCTGGGCCCCGCCCTACTTAAACACCTCTCAGCCTCTGCCTCCTTGCCAGATTATCGACAGCCATGAGCCAGTTGAGATCTAACGTTTCATGCCTTGCCTTCTAGTGTTTCTTCGACCCCTTTCTGTCCTCGGATCTTCCCCTCCTGCCAAGCCCGTTGCGGATTCCTTTTATTCTGGATTTCTGGACCCTGACTCAAGCTCCGCCTCACGACCACCGAGTATTGCCTGCCCCTCAAGCTAAGTCTGCTCTCTCTGCCTTGCTGTGTATGACCTCTGCCTGATTATCGTCTAAGCTCCTGGTGCTGCGTTTGGATTCCCTTGTGGAGACCTTCATTGTTTCCTCCGGAGCCTGTTATATTGGTTTCCTGAACCTCCCTGTCATGAGACCTGCAGTTCCTCTGCTCCACCCGTCCACTGCTCTACAGTGTCGGGTTTTGACGACTTCATCCTGAGCAGCAACCAGTTTACTAAAAAACTAATTAAACTTGTTTTTCCTTTACATACTTCTGTGTGGTTGAATTTCTGGGTCTTTCCTGAGTGTCGTTACATGTGTTATTAATTATAATTAAAACATGCATTATTTGTCTTATTGACAAGTTACTGCTATCTTGGCTGGTTACTGCTAGTTTGTTTCAAAACGTTTGTGCCTGTGTAGATAAATGGGATCTAATCAGTTCCCCAAAAAAAAAAAAGCTAAATATGTAAATGTTTTTCAAAGAATGTACTTAAACCAGAGTTTAGGAGGAACGGATGACTCCAAATCTATCAATGGAACCACATGCACATTTATGCTTAAGAACTCTATAAAGGAAACTCTTTTTAGCTTAAGTCAGTTTTAGGGCATAAACACAGAAAAATGGATCTAAGAACAACAAAAACAAATGAACTTTTCTTGGACAAAGTGTTGCCAAACACGCCAAATCCAGTATATATTTTTACATTTGTATATTCATAATTAAATATAAATTTGTGGTTTAAGATTATTTCAGAACAATTTTATGTTTTTAACTTACGCATGTAATCAAATGTACATGGTATGACACAGGACAGATGTAAAGATGTCTGTATTGAGAGTCAAATTTGTGATTTTCATTGTGCACTTACTGCAAAACCTTGAAGCCTCAAAAATCAAGAGTAAGAAGTCAGAATCCTTATTCGCCCTGTGCTCCATGTTGTCTACACCATGGTTTACTGCGCTGGGAGAGAATGTTCCAACTCCAACCTGCTGACATGAATTGGCTGGAATGGTGTGTCATGCTTGTGACAATGAATTTAACTAAGTCTCTAGAGATAATAGGGGAAAATCAAGAATCAAATGCTACTTCAGTCACAATAGAAAATCAAGACAGAAAATCCTAATTTAAACATGCATGAAGTGGTGTCGTTACTCTGACAATGCTGCTTTTAATATTTGGGGGGGGGATCTTATTTTGAAAGGGTGTGCCAGTTTTGATTTAATCCTAAAAAGACTGATACAGAATGTACACTTCTCCTTGCTAATCCTCCTCCAGGCAAGGGCCTTTCTATTCTTGTCTCTGTAGTGAGAGCTCGACTCGCTGTAGATGGGCTCTTGGTCCTTCCTTCTGAAAATGCACCACTATGTCACATAGCGCAGACTCTGATTGGTTGACGCTCCACATCCACCTGCAAAAGTTTAAATTTTCCACCTCCAGCGTCTGCCCCGTTGGAGGCGCGTCGAACGCTCGGACTCTGAAAACACCCCTAGATGCACGTCCACCATAGACTTTGCATGTAAACCAGACTCTCCTGATGCTCAAATTGCGTTCAGTCTGAACGTAGCATAAGTAAGGGCTGCACAATATATCATTGTTACAAAATTAATACCATTACCATAATAACATACTTTGCCTGTTGTATAGTATCTGTGCACTATATGCCCACACCTGACACAGATAGAGCTTAAATGCCAGAATAATCTTGTGCTACAAACACTGCACATCCTTGTACAACCTAAAGTCAAACTAAATGAAATATTTATTTTTTGTGGCATGGTAGCCTTTATTCATTAGTAGCTGTACAGGAAGAATGGGAGAGAGAGAAAGAGAAGACATGTAGCAAATGGCCTGAGGCCAGGAATCGAACCGGGGACATGTTTGTGTTGAGGACTGTAGTCTCTGCATGTGGTGCGCCTGCTCTAGCACTGAACCATGTGGTGTCCCCGATGGTCGCCCACCTTTAACAAAAAGAGTCCATCTCCAGTTCTATCTTCATCCACTTCACCAAGATCAGCTCATCTGGTGGTGATCACAACTATGACAGCATATCAATATTTTTGTCACTCATTACAATAAGTGAAACTCATATGTAGATTCTTTACATATAGAGTGAAATATTTCAAGCCTTTATATCTTGTAATATTGATCATTATGGCTTACCTATGAAAACTCAAAATTCAGTGTCTCAGAAAATTTGAATATTACACAAGATCAATAACAAATTATATTTTAAACAGAAATAAAAAATGTTCATTCCTGTCCACTCGATACTTGGCTGGGGCTCCTTTTACATCAGTTACTCCATCAATGTGGCGTGGTATGGAGGGGATCAGTCTCTGGTTCTGCTGAGGTGTAATGGAAGCCCAGGTTGCTTTAATAGCTGCCTTCAGGTCATCTGCCTTGTTGGTTCTGGTGTCTCTCATCTTCCTGTTGACAACAGCCCATAGATTCTCTATGGGCTCTGGTCAGGCCAGTTTGCTGACCAGTCAAGCACAGTTCCACCATGGTCCTTTAACCAGCTTTTGGTATCTTTGGAACTGTACAAAGCCCTGCTGGAACATGTTTATTTGCAGTGGATCTTGATGTGCTGACTCCAGGATCAGTTCACTCCTTGTGAAGCTCCCTCGAATTCTTCAATCCACCTTTTCCTACCACATTTTTTCCTTCAAGTCAACTTTCCACAAATATGCTTGGATACAGCACTCTGTGAATAACCAGCTTCTTTAGCAATGATCTTTTGTGTTTTCCCCTCCCTCTGAAGGGTGTTGATGACTGTCTTCTGGACATCTGTCCAGTCAGCAGTCGTCATGATCCCCATGGTCCCCATGATTGTATCCCACTGACCCAGACTGAGACCGTTTAGAGGCTCTGGAAACATTTGCAGGTGTTAAAACAGCTAAAATAAGAGAAATATGATCTCTGTTTTTAATTTTCATCAGAACTCTTGCTGCAGCATTTTGGATCAGCTGAAGGCTTTTAACTACATTCTGTGGACTTCCTGATAGTAAAGAATTACAGCCTTGAAGTAACAAATGCATGGACTAGTTTTTCAGCATCACTTCAGGACATATTTCTGATTTTGGTAATATTCTGGAGATGAAAGAAGGCAATTCTAGAAACTTGTTTAATATGGGACTGAAATGACATATCCTAGTCAAAAATAACACTGAAGTTCTTTACTTTATTTTCTGAGGCCAGTTTAATGCCACCCAGATCAAGTGATTGACTCAGCAGTGTGTTTTTCAGAGGTTCTGGTCCAAAAACAACCAATTCTGTCTTGTCAGAATTTAAAAGTAGAAAGTTTAGAGTCATCCAGGGCTGTAATCTATCTAACTGACTGGATTCCTCAGGTGTCTTGGTGTGCTTTCTGGTTTATTCATCAGCTTAACTGTGATTTCCTTCATGCTGAGTTTGCAATGAAAAATTTGCTTCTTGGTATATTTAAAATCTCTTTTAGGGGGGCTTGTATTTATATAGTTAACCACATAAATTCACAATGCTCACATAGTTTCCTTCTACAAACTCTTCAGCAGCTTCTCTTGGTTCCTCTTGTGGAATCTGAAGAGGTGATTGCCTAATATCCATCATAGGACTTGTCTCCAGGCTTGTCAGTAATTATGCAGTGGGTTGAATGTTTTTCCACCAATAACACTTAAAAGATTAGGAAAAAGGTTAGAGATGGTGAGGATAAAATACTCTAATCTCTATATGCAGTTCACTGTTCCACATTTTCTTCAAATGGTGCAATATTTCAAACCAATAAAGCTACTTTCAAGCAAAAAAAAAAAAAAACAAAGTTCTGATTGCAGTGACAGTTTTATCTCCTTTTTATCTGTAATATCAGATTTAACTGGTACTCTAATGCCTCTGAGGGAAAGGAGTAGTGATGTGAAGCAGAGTGATGCTGATGACAAAGGGGACTCACTGTCGGAGTCTGAGGCACACAGAGGAATTTGACGATGATGTGGCGGTTCAGTCATTTGTCATCGAGCTGGGGGGGCATGATGAGGTAGTGGCAGGAGCGGAGATGGCTACTCTGATCCAAGCAGAGGAATGAGCAACACAGAGCGGCATGGCTGCCAGATCCCGATCCCCACTGGGTCAGGCAGCAGTGCTACACTCCCGCTGAGGACCCTGGAAGCAGAGGAGGACACAGGAGGTGTGCCAGGAATAAGAAGAGGTCCAAAAGATCTCTTCGTAGTGCTTTTTGTCACTGACACAGTGAGGACGATCCACTGCAATCCCAAAAACAAATGCAGGAAAAAGCAAGTTATTAGGGAAGAAATACAAATGGACTGACATTGAAGTGAATGTTTTTTGGTCTCCTGATCTACAAGTCTTCGGCTATATTCACACAGCATGCAAATGCGACCCAAATCAGATTTTTTTGCCCATATCCGACTAATTCACAGCAGTCTGAACAGCACAATTCCGATCTTTCAAAGAAGCCAGACACAGTAAATCTGGATGTAAAAAATGGGTGAAAATTAAAGTTATGAAAGAAGTCTATGTCACTGAAGTGCATCACATCACAATCCCTCCACTCCTGGCTCTGACTACGCATCCAAACAGACTTCTCAACAGAAGTTGCAGTCAATGCTCCACAAAAGGCTGATTCTATTAGTGGTGCTTTCTTTTTATTAGCTTCCTTTGTGTTGTTGTGATTCTGTGACAATCCTCCCATTGCTAAATAAACTTTAAAAGCAATCCACAGACAGCGGCCTCCATTATTTATGGAAGCAGCGCATTCCATAAACAATGCGCTGCTGTGTAACATCAACGTTCTTCTTCTGCGCATACAGGTTGCTTTGGGGAGTTAAACTGTTCACACAGAAGTCTTATTAGAAGTATGAATGACCACACAAGAAAAAAATTGATTTCAGCATAAAATTGGAATTGAGCATCAAGAACGTAGCCTTAGGTGTCACCCCAGGTACTCAAGATTATTGGAAACAAAACAGTATTTTGTCTTTGCCCCTTCTACCCAAAGCGATGTCAACAGACAAGTTCCGATCAGTACTTTGGAACACCCACCTTAGTGATCCTGATGTGCAGAATGACAGAACAAAGGGGACAAATGGATATGATGGGTCGTTTAGCAGTGGCTACACTATCAGATTGAGTAAATACATTGGCAAAACTGAACCTCAAAGTGAGCACTGGATGTCAAATGATACAGTCATGGCACTGGATACCATATTTACCTGGACACTTTATATAACAGTCCCAAATTGTTCATGGGCCTGTCAAGAAGGAAGTTTGGAGCATGTGGAGAGGCAGGGAGAACAGCACAGGATGTCCCAGAGGAAGAGGAAAGGCTCTCAGTAGAATAAGGTCTGTGAGATGGATCAGAGAGAGGTGAAAGATCACGATGGATGCCAGGCTGTGAGGGAGACTCTCTGTCCAACACCAGCTGTAGCCTGCAATAAGAACATGGGTGGAGTTCACCTTTCAGATTGCCTCATCCACTATTTCTGGACAGATCCAGTACAGGACCTTGTTGCTACACTTTCTGGACATTCCCACAACAAATGGCTTCATCTTGCATCTGGAGATAAGCAGACCATGCTCCACAAAGACTTCATAGAGGAGCTAATGTGTCGGGATTATGGTCTGAACAAGGCAGGCGTTTACCAGAGCAGCAGAGCTAATTGTGTTTCTGTGAGCATTTCCACAGCCACAGATACTGCTCTCAGCGTCACCAAAGACAGACAAATGCAAACACTGCCTCCTGGTGGACAAAAAAGGTACAAACACACCATGAAAGTGCCAAGCATGTGATGTTTAGAGGTGGACAGAAATTGTTTTTGGAGTGTGTGGCATCATGTTGAAACCTCTGATCCTTTTGTAAATAATTGTAAACAGTTGAATGATAAACACTGATAAGGAACTGCCAGCATTATAATTTATTTGCCACACGTGTATATTTTTTGGCATCTTGTTTTGTGTGTACTCTTAAATAGCTGTACTCAAAAGAATGAGAAGTTCTCTTCATTTTCTTAATTTTGTATAACTGCGTTTTCTCTATATCTATACATGTGTTTTAGAAACTTACAGTGTACACTGGCATTCTGAATTATAAAAATGATTTGTTATACATGATTGTGGGTTTCCCAGGGAAAAAAGTGAAGATTTTTCCAACTCGTATTTAAATTTTTGTGTCACTTAAGGTCCAACATTGAAGTTTAAGGTGTATAAATAAAAAATAAATGCAAATTTACAAAGCTGACCTTGTGTTGAAACGATACCACATCAAGTAATAATGATGGTTTTTATTTACAAAAAGTACTTTTAATCTGACAAATGATGTTCATCTGAATGAATATTCTAATTTATTGAATATTACTATGTGCCCTGGACTCCACATGGTTAAAATAAAGTAATAATTTGACATGAATAAAAACAATGCCTATTTTAGATATGCCATAAGTTTATGTCAACATTTTTCCTTTGTCTGCTTTCTATTCTGCTTGCAGGCTTTATCTTGAAGAAAGCAGTCTATCTTCCCATCCGCCTTTTTAATTTTTGCATCTCACTGATGCTGTCTGGAAAAACGACAGTTTAATAGTAACGTTGCCGTTGGTGACAGGACTGTGAGGCTGCTAAATTGCTCTGTTACAACGTCCACAGGAACACAAGTTCTGTGTTTTTTTTAAAAAATGGATATGATGAATGTGCATCAAAGTAAGACTTCCTTTCCTCACTGCCGGATAATCTTCTGTTATAGTTTCCTCTGGAGCGTTCATGAAGGAGTTTCCTTAATTTTTCTTAGTGCCAGGAATGTTTCTTGTTGCAGGGTTGATGAACATTATTAATGTAAAAATTCTATACTTTTCCAGCCTCTAATTACCAGATTTCTCTGTTTTTTTATGCCAGTTTTAAAAATTAAAAAGAAGAAAAAAGTACAGACTACTATGAAATTTTTGGAATTAAATCGACACCAGTCACTGAATATGGAATATGCAAAACCAGGAAGGATGGAGAACAGAATGATGGAATGAAATTGTAAAGGAAAGACAGGAGGAACACAAAGAAGAAAGAGAAGCAGAACACAAGGGAGGAAGGACAGAGAGAAGGACACAAGGAAGGAAGAGATTTGATTTTGAAAAATTCAGTTGTGAACCATGTTAACGTTCAACTCAAATCAACACATTCATAAATAAAAGTTCTGAATTATTTCTTTTTTGTTTTTTTCTAACTCATCCTGTCTGGCAGTGTGGTACTCAGAAATGACAAGGTAAGGCCCAACAGATTTACTTTCACAATCGGAGCAATACAACTTTTTCCATGATATTCCACTAATACAGACATACATACATATGAGAGAGAGAGAGAGAGACACAGAGAGAGAGAGACACAGAGAGAGAGACACAGAGAGAGAGAGAGAGAGAGAGAGAGAGAGAGAGAGAGAGAGAGAGAGAGAGAGAGAGAGAGAGAGACACAGACAGAGAGAGAGAGGGAGAGAGAGAGAGAGAGAGAGAACAGACAGAGGAGAGAGAGAGGAGAGAGAGAGAGAGAGAGAAGAGAGAGAGAGACACAGACAGATGAGAGAGAGGGGAGAGAGAGCGAGAGAGAGAGACGAGAGAGCGACCATCAGACGAGGAGAGAGAGAGAGTAGGAGAGGAGAGAGAGGAGAGAGAGAGAGACACAAGACAGAGAGAGAGGAGAGAGAGAACAGAGAGAGAGAGAGCTAGATAGACAGAGAGCGAGATAGAGAGAGACAGGAGAGAGAGAGACGGAGAGAGAGCGATACAGGACAGAGAGAGAGCGAGGAGGAAGACAGACAGAGAGAGAGAGGAGAGAGACAGACCAGAGAGAGAGAGAGGAGTGAGAGACCGAGAGAGAAGAGGAGGCGAAGAGAGGACAGAGCGAGAGAGATGAGAAGGACAGTAGGAGAAGAGAGAGAAGAGAGAGACAGAGAGAGAGAGAGGAGAGAGACTATATATATATATATATATATATATATATATATATATATATATATATATATATATATATATATATATATATATACATATATATATATATATATACATATATATAAACTTTATTAAAAATTGCTTTGGGTTTGTTCCAAACGTAATGGACACGAAGACAAGAAAGAAAAAAAAAGTGGGGGGGAGACAGAGAAAGATGGAGGAAAGGTTTAAAGAGAAAAAAGGAGCTAGAAGTAGAGAGAAAAAAAGCATAGAGATAAAACCAGTCAACTCCCTTGAAGTCTGCCTCGGGACCTGCGGAGAGAGAGAACGAAAGAGAATCCACAACAACAAACAACATGTGCATGTTGTTAACGTCAATGGAAAGTACACACTACAAGGTAGTACAAGATGTATTTGGTGGCAACAGCAGCCTGACAGAGTGTATCGAACAAACACCTGAATCTAGATACCTGTGTGTGTGTGTCCATTTATACGTGTGTGCTTGTGTCTATAAGGTTTCTCCCTAAGAATAGTTGATAGATGTGGGGGCCCACAGATCCACCCCCCAGGACATGTGGAGAACACAAGGAAGACCAGAGCCACAGACACCCAGTGCCCCCCAGCACAGAGACCCACCATTTTAAAAAATAAAAAATAAATAAAAATAGAGTGGGGGGCAGGGATGCAGCATCATACACCCACTTTCACGGCCCACCCACACACTATACTCTCAGGTAACGTCCCCCAAAGGGGCAACCTGTCCCTGGACCCAGGAGATGGTCCCCTTCTCTCTGAGGTGTAGATGAGCAGACACCCCAACCCTCTGCAGCAGCAGAGCAGCCCATCAGCCAGGAATTCTGAATTATTTCCAACAGAACACCGTCATAATGGCTTAGGCTTTCTAAAAAAAAAAAAAAACCCAGTTCATGCATTTTGAAATATTTACAGCTGAAACCAAAAGTTTACATACACCAACTAAAAAGACACATCCACCTATTTTTCTTACTTTCTGGAGTTAAATCAGAGCAGACTTTGTTTTAAATCAGAATAATTTCTATTTACTAAATCCCACAATAAGAGAAATAATGTTAGAGATTTATTGTCATGGTTTTCATGATTTGATTGACCCACATGCGCAAAAAAAAAAAAAAAAAAAAAAGTCAGAAGACTCATGAAGTTCAGATTTATTTACAAGCAAGAATAAGATTATAGCAATGGTGAGTGGATATGATCCAGAAGGGAATGGTTCAGGAACCTGCTCTGGAGAGAATGCAGGAGATGGTGAATATGATGAAGCGGATATTGAAGCAATATTTCCACACCTGCTTACTTGAGTGGTTGAAGATATCTGCCAGGGAGGGGTTCAGTGGTGGTCTGTGAGATTAGCAGGTTTTCGGATGAATCCGGATGGAAGGAGAAACCAGGTGGCACAGTGGAGGGTGGACAGGATTCGATCATGCAACGAGGAAGAGGAGCCAAGAACTGCCGGTCAAAGTCTTGTTACCAAAAGTCTTGTTGCAGGTGGGTTTCAGTTGCCAGGTAAATGAACTGGAAGGGAATCCAAACTCTCATCAAGAGGTAACTTGGGAGCAGAAACACAGAGGGTAAGCATCTTCCGAGAAGGCCAAAAACAAGAAACAGTGCAAGAAACCAGAGGGCTTGAAGGTACAACATGGACTAACACTCAGGCGTCAAAGGATTGGCAGCAAGCGCCTCTAAACTCCTCACTGATGAGGCTGATTGGCTTCAGGTGTGATCCCCACCTGCTGTTCCGCCCAGCCACCGTGCTCCACAACGTCATCTGGTGGGTGAATGATGACACTGCAAAGGAAATCTGAGCAAACCCCCAGATCCCAACATTTATTTATCAATGACCATTATTAATCTTATCTTTTCTGCTCAAATAAATTGCCAACTTGGCTTGACCAAGAGAAAAACTAATTCACTAATTGTCTTTTTTGTCTTTTATCATACAAAAAGCCAAACATATGACTTTTTTATGTAACATTCTCCAAATGTTTTCCAAATGTGAGTAAGTTCTGAATATATAGCCATTATTCTGAAACATTGTACAAAACAATGGAAAAAAGTCTCATTTGTTTAAAGTGACGGGATTATAAAGAGACACAAATGCATCAACACAATAATGTTGTTTTGGACTACTGTGAGAGGAAGCCAGAGTACCCAGAAAGAACTCATGCATCCACGAAGAGAACATGCAAACTCCATACAGAAAGACCTCAGGCAGGGATTAGAACCTTGGCCCTTCTTACTGCAAGGTAACAGTGTCAATGTCAACTTTATTTATAAAGCACTTTGAAAACAGTTAAAGCTGCACCAAAGTGCTGTACAGTAAGTACACTAATTCTGATAAAAGAAAACAATCATGAGATGACTTACAGCAATTACAATAAATCACAAAGACTTTAAAAAACACACATGGTTGATTTGGAGTCACTGGAGCACACAAAGTTATTAAGGTTAATAATCTTCCAGATATGAAATCTTCAGCTTCAATAGAGACCGAAAGTTTCTCCAGGGAAGAATCACTGTTGCTGCAGTCAGTGAGGTTTTATGACTCAGAACAACAGTCCCATCCCATCCCATTCTTCCTTCCAATCAACTTCATTATCAACACTGCTACGAGTTTCTTAAGCAAAAGCTGTCGGTGCATTTAGATTTTAGAAGCCCTTTTTCATATCCCAGGCTCCATTAAGGTTTAAAGATGAGTTTTTAAAGCTACTCATAGTCACAAAAAAGATCCATAATAGAAAGAAAATACATCTTTTCAGCTTTTTTAACTTTCTGATGCATCATTTCATTCAAGCTTTAATTTTCTGCATCAATTTTCGAAGTCTTTACACTTCAGTGTCACTTAAGCCATCAGAAGTCCTTTGTTTCATCAACCACTTAGCTGAATCAAAAAACATTTTTCTATCAGGGAAATAATCATCAACAACATCCCTTTTCCCTTTAATTATTTCCAAAAAAAGCAGCTTATCTGTTTTCCATGAGTTCTCTGGTGATCAGGAGTAGAGGAGTCTGAAGAATCTCCATCACTATCAGAATCATTTAAAGCATCTGGATCCCTCTCTCTTCCTCCCTTTTCTTTTATCTGGATCTTTTTAGGTTTTACTCCTTTAGATTCTTTGACTTTTCTTTTAGTGTTTAGTACTTTAAAAACACTTTCATCACCCCTGATCATTTGTTCTCCATTATGGATTAGTTCATCAACATCCATTTCCTCCTGCAGTCCTTATCTAGTCGTTTGGCTCATTTCCTCACACACTTCAGCAAAAATACAGGCAAATTCTGGTTGTTTAGTTCATACTCTGAGATATTTGACTCCCTGTACTCCCCTGGAATAACTGGTGAAGCCCCTTCCCCTGCATTATCTGCTGAAACACTTTCTCCCAAATATTTTGCTGATTTTCCTTCCTCTTTGCATAAGCGCAGCCTCTTTTTGAACCTTTTCAGGGCAGTTACAGACTAAATACCATCCCTGACAGCCTCCCAAACACTTCATGGTTTCTGTTGTTGCAGAAATTGTGCAACTGAATCCATCAACATTAAATTTCATTACTAAGTTCAGCTCATTGTCAGCTTAGTGTCATTTTTTAGAATCACACACACTTGTCTTCTAAATAAAACAATGTCCATTAACTTCGCTGATTTGCAACCTGAGGGGAGGATTTTCATAGCTGACGTGATGTGATCATGACGTGACAACTCCTTCAGCAACACATCATCGCTGATGAAAGGTGGCAAATTAGACAGAATGATCCTTTATCTGGGTTCACTGGAGGGAAGATGGTGGTGGGCGTATTTCTCAAAACAAGTCCCCTCTCAACGTTACTGTTCACCTTGTCAATAGAATCTCAAAACATAATAACCGATATTTTAATACCATGCAGATGGGAAAAGGCTCCTGAACCCTTTAGATCCATAATTTTATCCAGTCGTCACATCCAGCTATACTTGGTGCTGCTGAAAAAAACACCAAAGAAACATGAGTGAAAGAAAGTTGTGATAACAGAGGAAAAATGTTAATCACCAGAGTAAAAAAGTAAAATTCATCAAACCTCTAGGAAACCTGACATTTGTTCTCTCCACGTGAGCAACAGACGCTCATATATGTGCATGAGAAAGAAAGAAAGAAACAAAGGGTACCATGCAAGAAAGAAAGAACGGGTACCATGAAAAAAAGGACGCGTACAGGAAAGGATAGGTACAATGAAAGAAGGAATGGGCAGGTATAACAAAATAAAGGATGGGTACATCTAAAGGAGAAAAGGGCAGGTATGATGAAAGAAGGAAAGGGCAAGTACAACAAAAGGAAGAAATGAAGAATACAAGGAAGGAAGACACTACATAAGGAAGAAAAGGAAATGACAGACAAGAGGAGGAAAGGAAGGAAAGCCACCAGGAAGACTGGAAGGATCTAAAAATGCCATAAGGGGGAATATAGTTAACAAGAACACTACATTCAGAAAATGGGAAAGGGAATATAGTCTCGAAATATAAATGCAAATATTTTTTCATATTCTGTTTTCTTTTACCATACTTATCCAGACCTGGAAAAAACCTGTAATCAAATTCCATACTTTCCAGACTGGGTAGGAACCCTGTTTCCCACAAAAAAAATCTTATCCTTCCCTCCGGCAATACAGATATTTATCAACCCTAATATCTGTTTTAGGGCTTGTATCCATGGTAAAATGCAGCATCTCGATCCAAGTTAGGTACTACTAAATGTCATGCTTCATTTTTTAATGAAGCTCTTCTCCATTCTTACCTTCCCATTAGTGACACATATCAGTTCCAATCTGTGAAACAAAAACTTGTCAAACACAGCTGCAACACCAAGGAAACTCAGAGTAGATGCTGTCCTCAGACTCCTGTTCTCAGTAACACTGAATCACCCTTGGAGCAAAGAAAGATGCAGGAACAAGTGAGACACAGGAAGATGTTTTAACAGGCTTATGCTGCTTGGCTTTCCTTTGGTGACCAACCAGCCTCAGTCACCCTACAAACGTGGCTCAGCTGGTAAGATAGGGTGGGTGTCATGCAGCCCTTTCCCCTTCCTTCAGTTTGCTTGACCTCATTCTGCTCCTCAACACTGGAGACACATGGCTTTGGGGCTGGGGTGAAGAATACTCTGCTGTCAGTGGGGTCTTCATCACCCCAGCTACATTCCCAATTTGAATGTACTTTAGCTATATAAACCTGCATTCATAGATACATTTCACAGTAACACAGGCCCACAAGCTTGGCCACTGAGTGTTGCAGGCTTTCTGCTCTTCTCACTAGTCGAACAGCTCTGAATGTCCAGGAGACAATTTGAACACACACACTCACTAATCACCAGAGCTGGGTAGACGAGCCAAAAACTGTACTCAAGTAAGAGTACCATTGATTCAATGTACATTTATTTAAGTAGAACCAAAAAGTAGTCATCCAAAAAAACTACTCAAGTAGTAGTAAAAAAGTATTTGGTAGAAAGGCTACTTAAGTACTTAGTAACTGAACATAACATCTGATTTAAATTGTGAAAATGATGTAATCAGACAGACAAAAATAAAAAATACAAATTCTGTTATTTTACAGAATAAAATAAAAAATGAGAAAAATAAATGGCATCATTACAAAATAACAAATTCAGACAGTAGAAACATTTCCATTTGTTATAAAATAAAGATTGTGAAACCAATACTTACAGTAGATAATGTTTATATATTAGAACAGTGCAAAGTACTTCCTGTGACAAACTAAGTACTATTTACTGTATGTTCACTTGACCCTGAAATGGCACAACAGAGAAAATAACAAGAAGTTTCACTTTAACATAAACTGTAGGTGTGTACCTTATTCTTCATGGTGTAAAGCTTGACTTCACATTTTGCTATGAAACCTACAAAGAAAGGCTGCAAAATTATCACTCATCACTAAAACATGCAAGGGAAGCGTTCTTTGTGGAAATCATAAACAAAAACATCAACAACGCTCATGCCTTGTTTGCCACAGTTGACAGGTTGACAAACCCTCCTGCGATTTTACCACCTGAACTCCACTCTACCAGGGCCTGCAATGAATTTGCCAACTTTTTTACAGAGAAAATTCAATAATTTGCATTTAATTTGCACATCCACACATAATCCAGTTCCAATTCTATGCTCAAACATAACAAATGCAGAGAAAATGGCTGAATTTCACTAACTCAACCATGAAAACTTTAAAGAAACTTTAAAACAATTAAGCTCATCCTCCTGCTACCTTGATATCCAACCTACAAAATTCCTTTAAAACATTTGGTCTGTCATTGCATCTGACCTGATTCAAATAGTAAACTCTTCCCTCTCATCAGATGGTTTCCCCCTGACTTTAAAAACAGCAGTTTTCAAACCACTGTTAAAAAAAGAACAATCTGGCTAAATCATTATTGCAGAATTACAGGCCAATCTCCAACATTCCATTCATCAGCAAAGTTATTGAAAAAGCTGTTTCAACAGTTAAACATCTTCTTAACAATGACAAACCGCTTTGATGTCTTTCAGTCCGGTTTCTGTGCTCACCACAGCATTGAGACTGCCCTCGTGAAAGTGTTCAATGACAGCCACACAAATACAGGCTGTGGAAGAACCACAGTGTTGGTTCTGTTGGACCTCAGAGCAGCATTTGACACTGTTGACCATGATATATTATTGAAGCGATTGGAGAGCTGGGTTGGACTCTCTGGTACAGTACTTAATTGGTTCGAATCTGACCTAAAGAACAGGGATTTTTTTGTGTCAATAGGCAACTTCTCATCATTAATGTACTACTTGCTACACACATAGTTACAAACACATATAACTTTTCACCCCATTCATTATCCTTACAGGGTCACAAGGTGCCTATCTCCAGCTGTCATCAGGCAAGAGGTGGGGTACACCCTGGACAGTCCATCCAGGACAGAAGACACAAACAAGGACAGAACAAACAACCATGCACACACATACTCACACCTAAGGAGAATTTAGAGACCAATTAACCTAACAGTCATGTTTTTGGATAAGCTGGAGTACCCAGAGATGCACAGGGAAAACATTTCCTTGTAGAAAGACCCCAGACCCCTTCTTGCTGCAAGGCAACACTGCCACCAACTACGCCACTGTGCAGCCCTTTACACTTTTCACCCCAAATACACATAAAACATACACACACAAGTCGACTTTGCAGATCAAGAGAATGATGCGGTGTTGACCAGGGTCTGGTCCTCCTGTTGCAAAACCTCCCCACAGTTTTTGACTAGAAGTGTGAGAAAGTGAGAAATATAACAGGATTACTACATATATTTTTATGACAAAAAAATTCCATTAATCTAATTATGCTAGCGTTAACCCCCCATACTCATTGAGCCTGTGCTTAGCCATGAGCACATCTTGTCTTTCCTCTACATTCTCTAGTCCAGGGGTCTCACACTTTGGTCCTCAAGAGCTGCTGACCTGCAACCTTTAGATGCAGTCCTGCACCAACACAGCTGAATCAGTGACTGAATTACCTCTTCAGCATCCCATCAAGTTTGCCGAAGGCCTGGTAACGAGGACAGTAGCTCTCGAGGACTAAGGTTCTCGAGAGCCTTAGTAGTTCAATAGTTCAAGGCAGTGGCAACTATTGGTCCTTTTCCACTAGTGCCTCTACAGCACAGCTCAGCTTGGTTCAACTCTGTTCAACACGGTTCAGGTGGTTTTCCATAACATAACACTTCAGTAACCGCTTTAGTGGGTAGGTTTATCATAAAGTTGGGTGGCCCCAGAGTCCGAAAATTGTCATCACTCCCCTTACCAGCTGGTGGCGGTAATGTAGAAGAAGAAGCCCCCGAAAAGATATAGATATAGATATTTTTTTTTTATCTAAAAAAAATAAATAAATAAAATAAAACAAAAAACAAAAATATAGCTATAGATATCAATAATGGAGGACATGACAGCAGTCGCTGCAGCGAGTTATTGCAAATGGCAGGTCGGGTTGTTGTAAGAGAGTAACTCTTGAGATCCAACCAGTGACCCCACCCTCTAACCAGTCAGTGACTGACAGTCTTCTGACGTTGGGTTTTCAGGCCAGCACCATACACTTGGAACCGTAATGAAATACTTCTGAAAAAGGGTCTGGTTCCACGAATCCTTGCTAGTGGAAAGGAACCGTGGAGAGCCGCGCTGTAGAGGCACCAGTGGAGAAGGGCCATATGTGGCTAAACTGTACTCAAACATGACCCCTATTAAACTCTGCAAAGTGTTTGTAATGCTGTCTATGGGCATCTTTTGTGTCTGGTGAATTTCAATTTCTGTCTGTTAGAGATATAATGTTGCAGGTAACCAATGACACCAACTATACCCTCTGATTCCTGCTTTAGACATGCCAGCTCCTCCCAAACTGAAACACTTACACACTTACCACTGGTCAGCAGGTCTGGTCTGCAATGGACTGTACCATCTGGGTGATTAATACTACCTGCAATAGCAGATTCTACTTTTTCAACACACTCAAACATTGAGGAAGAAACTTTTCATTATGTATCTACTGTTGATGTATGGCAGTGGTTGAGGATTTTTTGCTTGCTTTATAATGTTTTTAAGCCAAAACCTGAATCGAAGCTTTAAAGTACAAAAGGAGCAAAACATTTGACTTGTTTTAATGGAGTAACAAATCAACAAGGCAGTGTGAATTCATGAACATGACGTCTGTGAGGCAAGAGCTCCTTGGTGCGTAAGCTGTCAAAATAAGTAGTTTGCCCTTTTTGTTCCTCTGCAAGGTTGCCGTAATTATGGGTATTTTTCACAAAAAGGAAGCAGCATTCTATTGGAGCAGAAGAATCATCTACAAGGACTTTTCACAATGCTATGCAGATTAGAGAGACAACTAGAAGCAAAAGAGAGGCTTATCGCAATAGAAAATGTTTAAGTTGTTTCTGACTCTCTAAAGCGTTGCTGCGTCCCCAAGGTCAACAGCTAAATAAATGTCTTTATGGGGCTAATTCTCCAGCTTTTCTAGATATCTTGTTCAATTATGCCCTTTCTGTCTTATGTCAAGTGACTTGTCACTCTTATCCTTTGATGCATTTGCACTAAAGACTGTAGCTATGTTTGGCATTTGGCAAGTTATTTAACAGGGAAAATCCCAAGAACTTCAAACATTACATTATAACAACAAATTGCTCTGTTGTTGTTTAGCTGTCATCCTCCCACTTACAGTTACACACACAGTTTGAAAAAAAAAGTGGATGTGCCTTTTTTTTCTGAGTTAAATCACTCTAAACTTCTTCTGTTTTAGGTCAGTTAGAATTTCTATTTGCTAAATGCTACAATAATGAGAGACAGAATATGTCAGAGATTTATTTTTTTAATGTCTTCAAAATCAGAAATTTGCATGTATTTCCTCAGTATTTGGTAGCATTGCCTTTGAACTGCATGACTTGTGTCAAATTTTTTGGGTTTCCTTCCACATTCTTCTCACAATAGTTTGCTGGAATTCTGGCCCATTCCTCCTGACAGAACTGCTGGAATTGGGTCAGGTTTGTACTCCAGATCTGCTGAGAAATTCTCCATAGGACTGAGATCAGGGCTTTGTGATGGCCACACCAAAACATTGTCTTTGTTGTCCTTAAGCCATTTTGTAACCACTTTAGCATTATGCTGAGGGTTACTGTCCATTTGGAAGACCCATTTGCGCCCTTTTTTTTGTAAATTGACTCGAGTCAACATTTGTTATGAATTGGCACCATATCAATAAACTGAATCGAGCCAACATCTCTACTATAGTGGACACAAACATAATAATTTCAAGCAGCTGGTAGTGTTTTGCTAATGTGAGGAAAATGCTTCCACTGAAGCTGAATTAACAGACTGTTGACCTTCAAGATGATTTTGACGCAGATGGAAAATCTGTTATCAGTCCTTCTCTGTACCATTTTCATTCTTCTTTTACCAACATCTACATCTCTCTTTCTCCACCTCTCTATTGGTCCCACTTACTATCACCTACTAAATAATCCCTTCTTCGAGGTAGGATGGTTGGGCTGATAGAACAGACTCTTGGTGAAGTAATTTGTTCTGTAATGTTCTGGAGCGGAAACATTTTATTGAGGGCTTACTGGTGAAAAACTCTAATGTGACAGGTTGAAAAGAAGACCCCACATGCTAGAAGTTTATGGTTTATTAAATCTATTGAAACATGAATTAGATATGGACATATATTAAATCCAAACTATTGACTGACAAAATGTAAATGTGAATCTAGTTTCTGATGTATTGAATAGGCAGATACGATCAGATAGAGTAACAATTTGCTGCAATTTGCTTACTTTAGATGGCTGGAGAAACATCTTTGGTAAATCTATGGAACATTTAAGTGTCAACTTATCAGAACTGTTTACAATATCTCTAATGAATCAATCATTCGAATCCCTCAGACATCAGTAATACAGGCTATGTTTCTAATATATCAAACTTTATCGTTTTAAATTTGTATTTATTTTGTTTTCCTTTGTACATTTTTTAGAAAGGCTCTAATCTGTTCATTCACATAGGGCTGTTCTAGAACCACACTGGGGTTGTAAAAGATTTTTTATAGGCTGCCAAATTAATTTCTTTAAAATGTTTCTTACTTTTGTTAAGAACCATACATGCAGTCAGAACATGTCAATGGGTAGTCTAAGAGAATGGCTGTATAGCAAATGAAATGGGACAATCTCCACTTTATGTGTTCAGTTGTATCCAAAGGCAAGCTTACTCAAAGAGTCTTTTCAGTTTGTCTTGTCCCTGTCAATGACCGATTAAATATCTTTGACTTGAACATTCCCCTGCTGGTGAAACAGGGAAGTCCTTGTCTCTTGGATTTTTAGGCAGGTACATTCCATCACATCCTGTTTTATTTCATGGTGACTACAAGTAAATTCAGAAAAATGATGGTCTGGAAGGACCAATGGCTTTCCTGAATATTAAGCAGATTGTTAACAGAGATTGCCATTGACCACAAGGTAGTTGACCCATACTGTGTCTTTATGTCTTTACTATCAGAACAGTTGCGCCTACAGCACTATAGGACATCTTCTTTGTGCACTCAACCATCCAGTTCTCCACATCCAATGGCATCTGAGACAAGCTATAAGCATCAATGTGTTCTTTGCCTGGGCAGTATTTCTACCTGTCCAGGGTGTACCCTGCCTCTTGCCCAATGACCACTGGAGATAATCCCCTACCCACTTAGATACTTGTTCGTTTTGGAACTTACTGCTTTAATGAAAGATTTCATAGTCCTATTTTTAAAATTTCTAAAAGCCATTTTCTTAATTGTTCATTTGTTTCTGACTATTAATATAGTTAATTAATATAGTCCTTATACAGATAAGGACAAGAGTTGGGGTGCGGTAGATGAAGCTCTGAGCTGAGTCTACCAGGTGAAGGAACATTGGTCACTGTTGTAAATACACACTTTTGTGTTACAGTGTGTGCATGCAGAAGAGTGAAATGAGACAGAGGAGCCAGAGAGATGTTCAGTGGAACCAACAGATAGAGGGAGAGAGCACATCCATTCATACTTTATACAGCTTTGACAGTGGGGTACATAAATGTTTCTATCATTTCATAATCTAGACATGGAGCTCAAGAAAATTATGTCACTTTAGACCCACTATAACTGACTGCAGAACCAAAACCAAGTTGGAGTGGTAAGAGAAACCACAGGCCAAAGCTAACCTGACTCCTACTCTCTCTAAAGTTCTTAAAAAATATATGACTCCTTGACAGATGGAGACCATCGTAAATATGCTGTTATGTACATTACTCCAAGGGATTGGAGTAAACCAAAAGGCAAGGATATGTTCTCCTTCACAGCTGGGTCCACAAATCAGATAGGAAGACAGGATGAAGATGAACCTTTAGGCCCACTGAGCAATCCAGGAGATGGTATATTATCAGAATTACTATTAAACATGTCCATTACCCTTTGACAGCAAATCACCATTCAAATCTGAAGCCCTCTTTACCTTCAACATCCTCAAAAAGAGGACCTTGATGAAATCCTATTCTTTGAAGTCCTGATTTTCTTTATATTGCCAAGGCCTTCAGGGAAAACAAAACATATTTAAGGCTGTCACATTGCAATTTGGCATAACTGTTGTAGTTGTGACCTCTTATTTCTTACAAAGACTGTAATAGACCCAGTCCCTTTCTCCTCCACCCTCCCTTTACAGTCCTATTACCAGCTTCTTCCCTGTCTGTCAGTCTGGTGGTGTGTATGCCTCTGACCTGAAGTCTCTCAGGGAATTATGGAGACAGACAGCAGCCACAGTCATTTTGGTGATCTTATCTCAGTCAAGAATGATGGTTGTGTGAAAGACCTACCACCTGTTGAGTAGGATATCAAAGGCATTCTCAGCCACCCTGCATGCCCTTGGCAGTTGGTAATAGAAGACTCTTTGCTGCTTATCCAGTTGCCTGTGGGAGTACAGCTTTATTAGCTCATTGAGAGGTGGAAACGTGTCTCCCACAAACATGAAGGATGCTACATCAGATTTTTACAATGGTTTTGGAGAGCTCTGTAAAAATCAGAATGTGCAAAGTGACCTCCATTTGAAGCGCTCCATTGAGTGCCAATGCTGATGTACAGGAACCAACACTGGAAGGGGCAAAGTAAGTCAGCACACATTTAAGAGTCAGTAGCAAGGACACAGTGCAACACTCTCTCCATGTCTTCCTCCCTCCTTTTCCATTGTCTGGGTCTTTATTCATTATTGAGTGAGTTTTCTTCAATTTGTCATCAAACCTTTAACTGGCATCAACAGCTATCATTGAGGCAGAAAATGTATCTTTACAACATTGGAGGGCGCTTCCATTGTGTGACTGCCTGAATCTGGATGTGTGTCTCATCTAGGGCTCCCAAGCTATTTGGAAACTGTCATGTACCCTCAAACTCTTTAGCATCCGGGTACCCGTGGGTATCTGGCGGGTACCCGCAGAAGACATTCAGCTATGGGTAGAAAATAAAACGGTATTGTTTCACGGGTTTGGGCACAGGTATAAATAACCAAAATGTGAGTGGGTAGCATAAAAAGAGTTATATATTTTACTATTTATTAACTCTACATCATAATGAGCAAATTCATATAGGTATAACACCAGTAAAAATAAACAGTGACATTGGAATAAGTTAAGTTGAATTCGGAGGTATTTTGGGAGAATAAGGTAAATGCTGTTGAAATAGTCTATGTCGTGCACTCTAAGTTGTGAATTTTATTCTTAAACTGTCTTTGTTTAATTCAATGTAAAATCAGACAGTTGTTTCAAAAGAGGCTTGTTTTGATTGATGTATTCATGCCGGTGTGAGTCTGTATTTGCGTTTGTGAGAGAAAGAAAAAACCCTGCATTCATCTTGTTTACCACTGGTCAAGTGTGAGCACAATGTGCACTGGCATGAGAGCATCAGGCAATGTGCTTTACTGCCTCTGTTGTTAAGACAGTATTCCGCTGCAGCTACAAAAATAAAGAATTTGGTGACTAAATGAAAATGAGCGGCTGTGTATACATTGTGATCACGGGTCGGATCACGCTCTATTGCTCACAGATGCAGGTGGGTCTGGGGTTTTATGGTATTAATTGTTATGGTATTAATTGCGGGCAACAGCTTGGGTCTCGGTTCTGAGCTCTATCGGTGCAGGCGGATACGGGTTTGAAAAACCGAACCCGTGCAGGATTCTGGCCTAGGGTATGGGTAATTTACCAGTGATATCAAGGTAATTTATAAAAGGTTAGCAACATATTGTGTAGAATTCTGTGCCATATGTTTTACAGGCAAGGTCAAAAACTTTGCAGTGTTCAATAACAATACATGAAGGGATAAGAAACTATGCATTTATCTCCATACTACTTTTTTCAGTGAATGCATCACACATTGACCAGCGTAAATTGAAATCATCATCTTTCAGCACCTACTTCAGGGTGTCATAGGTTTTACACGTCATATTCAACACAGTGCTTGCCCTTACTATGTACTGAAAGCTTAGTGACCTACAGTAAAAGATACATGCTAATTTTTGTCTGTGATTCGTTGAAGTTGTTCGGTTGTTCAGTCTAATTCTAACCCAATGAGTTTTGTCATGCCACGTGAGCTGGTAAGTAGGTGTCTGTGTGTGTTTGTGTCACTCAAGTAACAGCATGTGCCCTGACATGCTTCTCATTTCATCAGTGACAAGGCTCAGCTGTCTTTCTGTCTGCCTCTCTGCGTCAGTGTTCTGTCTCGAAAAGTGTCCTAAAGCAACAGTTTGTCGATCCCTTCTATATCCCTTCTATTGAAGCAGAAGTTTTGAAACTTTGCTAGCTTAGAGCATATGGGTGTGTTAACATAATGCCAAGAAGGAGAGACATTAGTAATAATCAGTAATAATCAAAGAGAAGCAATAGATGCTTTCCATCAGTCTGGTAAGGGTTATGAGGCCGTTTCCAAAAAATGGTGATGTCTATCCTTGTTGAGTGAGAACAGTCCTTCACAAATAAGAAACATTGAAAACAGAAGCAAATACATCAGCACATAAGCCTCAAGGTGCAATTGCAAAGAGCAGGATAAAAGTTGGAAGAAACCCTAAAGCTCCATCTCACTTTATATACATTTTTACATATATTTAAAAGAACTGGACTGTTGCACAGAGGCTAGGACTGAACATTTCTTTAAATTATCCAGCAATCAATGTATTGTTTACTTTAATATAAATTGTTGGTACATTCATGGTTTAATAATTTGGCCTCTAGATTCACTTGTGAATCTTTTGTTTTTTCTATGCCCTGCTTCCTTTATAGTGATTCATAGTGATTGGTTCCATATTCCAGCTCCCACTGCTTAGCATTAAAGCACACACTTTCAGAGTCCATAATGCTTGGTCGACTTACCAAATAGATTACCCGCTCCATAGTACCAATCAAATCCAATCTTCAGTTGTAGGGTTATGGTTTATGTTAAACTTGCACACACAGCTCTGAGTTTTCAAAAATAATTAGGAATTGCAGGAGGACAGGAGATGTCATGCAGCATCAATTGTACTACTCATGAAATCCATATTGCAAGTCTCCCCATATTATTCTTTCCAAAATAATAATATTGGAGAAACTCAGCGTAGCAATCCTGTTGTTAGCTGAGAAAGTGGCTCTTATTCTTGCCATCTAAAATGATTTTGGGATCATTTGACTCCTTAAAATTACACTGATAAAGTCATACAGAAAACATAGATATCAGATGTGTTTCTGCACACTGAGTTTAGATAGAAATAGTTTCACCACCTGATAAAACCAGATATTTAGAAAATTGCTCATACATAAAACCAAAGAACTGATAGGGGTGTATCTTCTTTTCACCATAACTGTATTCCTTAAAATACGAATACACACAAAGACACATTTATTTCTTAACTCAAGAAAATGGTGAACATTAACACAATGCACAAAACCTGTCACTAACTGAATGAACATCAAAGAGAAGCCCTCCCAGCTGTCTTCCTGCCTGGAGGTTTGCTGAGAGGTTGAGAAGTTGGTGGGTGGGGGATAGCGGTGTAGTGTTTTCTATTAAAAGCAAGAGCTCAGAGTTCACAACCTGGACTCCACCTTACCATATCTACCCCGCTGCCCCCAGCTCTTGGTTGAATGCTACAGCTTTAGTGTATCTATTTCTATGCATACTTGGTACATGTGTCACACTGAGATCTGCAAACTGGACACACTTCAACGGTTCTTGTGGTATTAAGGACTTTTACTGCACAGATATGCACCTTCCTAAGGTCCTGATTTTTATCACATGGATTTTCTGTGCATATTCTGGTAAGAAGTTTTATATATATCTCATTTCTGACTAATCTGATATATTTAGGAGTTTGGCAGTTGGTTTCGATAACTGAGATTCTGAATGGTCTTATTTATAACTGCATTTACAATGTAACTCTTCTCATACCAGCATTTGGAACTACGTGAAGTCCCTCGTCCCTTGTCCCTTTGTTTTTATAGGAATTCATTTTTAAAAATTAGAATTGTGCATGTGACTTCAGAAACCTATTTTATCAATTAAGTTTACATGTCATATGTTCTGTAACTGATGTCAAGCGTGGCAGAGCAGACAGTTACCCTAACCCAAATGTACAAAATGGTAGCTAGCAAGCAGAATGAGACTCTATAGCAAGAATGAAATAGTCTTTAGTCCAATATGTTTCTGATACTTACTTCTCCTAAAAACAATTTAAATCAGATTTTAAAAAATGTTGCAAAGAAAATATAGACAAAAAATGCTAAAAATCCAAAGGAGCACCTTTTATTCTTGTGGATTTAAAGCAAGTACTATGACCAACAATGTATATATGGTATGCAATTATTTGTACGGCAAAGTCGAAGTCATATTAATATAAGCATAATAAATTTACTGTAGGTGATTTCCCCTTGAAGACTGATAGCTTTTTTATCTAAGGACACAAACTAGTCATTGCTTAAACAGCGACCTTTCAGGGACTCAACAGTCTTACATTTTGGTATATTTTGCCTCCTCCAAACATTGAAACTGGAAAAAAAGGGTCTCCACTGCTTAACCAGGGATAGCACTACAGGTGAGGCTTTCCCCAACCTGAAAGCTAATTCTGTAGAAGTGATTTTGGCAGATATTGCATATCTGTTTATTTATGAAGTACTGTGGGTGACTGTGGCTCACGGTGGGTAGGGGACTTGTCTTGCAATTGGAAAGTTGTGGGTTTGATTCCACCTTCCACATGTCGATCTGCCCCTGGGTTTAACTCCAAATTGCCTACCAATTTCTGTATTGGTGTATGAATGTGTGCGTATTAGTAAGTACAACTAGGTGAATGTGGCTGAAAGAGCTTTGAGTGGTCAGTATGACTAGAAAAGTGCTAATTCTGACCTTTTACCATGAATTTTTGACTTAAAATAGTAGGAGTGTAACAATACCTAGAACTCACAAGATGAGATGAGACATGATATCGAGTTCATGAGAACAAGACAAGACAAGATTTGAATTTTTTTTATTACTTTCAAGAAAACTTCAAAGATCAAATTTAGGCATCAAAAAGACCTTTATTCTGCATTCTTTAATTGATTTTACCACAAACCCAACAAACTAATGTCTTTTTATCTCAGACCTTAGGACAGTGCTTTAACTATGCATGCTCTGCAGCATAACATCTCCCATTTCCCAGTTGCTATTGATTGGGTATGCTGTGATTTTGATGTAGCTCAATGCACCCGTAGACATCCAGCCATCCTGCCTCCTACAGCGTCTGAACAACTTGCAGTGCTTACAATTTGTTTATGTCTTGTCTGCCACTGTTTCCATTTATTTTTCCTACTGGAAACTTAAAATGCTGCCAAACAAATGATTTAAGAGTAGATGGGCCATCTTCTAATACTACTTCATCAGGTGAAGCCATCCTAACCGCAACTTGCTAGTGCTAGCTAGCATGTCATAGCAGTCACCTCAATGAGAAATACTGTGATGTTGTAATATTGTGAGATCTTAATTATATAATCATTAAATAGTCAATTAAATAGTTAATTATCGACTATTTAACTGCCTATTTAGTAAATTAAATAGTCCTAAAAATGCTCCAACCTCATGCATAGTTTATTTATGGGCAACACAAGGCCTTCATTGTAATGTCCAACCAATGAGCTAAAGGGAGTCTGAAGTTAGTCAGAGTTCTTCCCCTGTGCAACAGTTTGCTAAAAGTGGCTCCACACATTAACAGTATTGTAAAAATAATCACTTCACAGTATAAAAGCAGTTTTACATTCAAACTGTTGATATAATAACCTTTACCATTAAACAATACAGGGAATAAGCATGGATTCACTTATTAAATTGAAACAAAGGGGTTTAACCTTCATGATTTGCTGTTTTGTCTCATAACAGAATACAAATAAAGCTGTATGTGACTTTATATTATAAAACTGATACAACAGCAGCTTTGAATGTCAGGAAAGCATGACTATTTTTGATAGACAGCTTAATGTTTTTTTTTTTTTAAAGATGTGGTATTTTGTCTATAGACCAAGAGTTCATTCTGCTTACCTCATGAAATCTTGCAGGCAATTTGAAGTAGGCGGGAAACATCTAACTTTCGGGGTTGGTTCACAAATATGATTTACCAGTATCTTCATTAGGTATGAAATATGTCCTTGGTGGGCATGAGTGGATGTATGGTCAGTACGAAACATTCTGTAGCAGACAACTTTTTTTCATACCCAACTTTTCTGAGCTATGAAATGAAATAGTAAATCACAAGCACCAGTTTTCATCCTTTAGTTCAGAAGACTGACAAACAACAGATTACTGAAGATTACAGAAATATAACAGACCTTCTGCAGTTATTGTCAAGACACCACAGGTTTAAATATCTATAAATCTATACACTGTTTGAGAATAACATCATGACCAGCTGCCGAATAGTGTGTTGTTTTTACTGGTAGAAAGCCCTGAATCAGAGAACCTTAGTTGCTCAGTAATGTAAAATACTTGCTTACAATAGTTCAGGGGAGGTCAGGGAAATTTGGACACTAGCTCAACACCTCATGCTCATTGTTGTGGTCCTCACAGAGATATTAAGTCATTTTATCCAAATCCAAGTCAAGTCAATCCTCCTAATTCAGAGTCAAGTCGAAAGTGTCTAACAATCAAATGCCTTCGCCCCCAAACAAAAAAAAAAATAAATAAATAAAACAACAACAAAAAAAAAACACAACATTTTCTTATCAAATTACAACATCTAGGTCACTTCTAACCCTGCATCTCTGTAGGTTAGGAATCCAAATATGTACTGTTTGTCCTCAGGCCTAAATTATTACATGAACATTTGATAATTATCTTTTAATTATTTAACATTTATCATCCAAAAATTTGCTAAAGGCTGATTTATATTAGCTTGAAAACTGATCAAATGTAATATTTACCTAAATAAAAATATTAGGCATTTATGCACTAAGAAAATTAATAGAAAGAGATTAAAACCTATTGATGTTGAATTACTGGATGAATCAAACAAAACGATTTTTTGCAAAGGTTTTTATGGCAGTAGTTGCCTTTATTCAGCCATGAATGCACAAGAAGAAGGGTGGAGAGAGAAGCAGGAGACATGCAGCAAATGGTCTGGGCCCTGCAATTGAACCAGGGACAACTGTGTTGAGGGTTGTAGCCTCTGCATATGGTGCACCTGCTCTACTGCTAAGTGCTTTTTGTCTTTGTAATGACTAAGTTACCAGCTATTTATCCCAGTTTTCATATTGTCCACTCCTTCGTTATACATTGCACTAAATATGGTTTGTGAGGATTTCCTCTCCGTACTCTGAGCTGGAGGATTAATATCAGGAAACCATTTTCTAAATCCACAATTAAAACCTTTTTTTCTTAATTCTAAATAGTAAAGATGTTCAAATTTAAGGTATAAGTGAATAAATGAATGTGAAACATCTGACTGAACAGAACATGAAGTGTTTTTATTTTGGTATTTTCAGCTGGAAGTATCCTTGTAATGTTACAGTTAGCTTAACAGTGAGAGAATGTAAGAAGTAATTTGTGTTTATTTTGTTTCCTAAATGACTTAAAGTCATTAAATACAGCTTTCATTTGGAGAGATATTCATGTGGTCATTTTTTAAGACTACAGCTAACATGAACATATTGCCATGCGTTATTAAACAGAACACAGAGCGGTCAATGGCTAATAATTAAGCACATCTGTGGTAAACATTTTCATGTATGGAACAACTCATGTATGAAGGCCTCAGTCCTCGACCTGGCTGTCACGGGTTTGAGTCCCAGTCCATTGACCTTTGGCACATGTTTCCCCCCCCATCTCTCACAACACATTTTCCTGTCAGATCACTGTCAATAAAGGCCACTAGAGCTTGAAAACCTTTAAAAAATGTTTCAAGTCTGTAGGGCACAAGTCTAAGTCGAGTCTAAAAGTTTGATTTTTATTACTCAAGTGTGACCTAAGGCAGAGTCTCAAAATCAAATTGCCATCTCTGGCTCCTTAAGCCATTCCTAAACAATCTTTCCTTCATGTCACGGTGTATAATCCCACCAGGAAATTTTGTTTCCATGAAAGGATGTATATGGTCTGAAACAATGCTTAGAAACGTGGTAGGTGTCTAAATAAGATCCGTGCAGATGGCAAAACCTTCAAAGATGGCAGAACCCTTTGTGTGGCTTGTTTGGTCTAATCAAAGAGACGTCAAAAAGGTTTGAGCCTGTTGCAGGCCCACTAAGGTTCAGACCTTGGACCAATTTTCAGGGATCCTGACCACAGCAGACCTGAAACATTCCACAAGAGCTGGAATTTTGAAGATTCTCTATTGTTCAACCATTAAAATTCCATCCTGGTTAAACTCATTCAAGTCTTTTCCAATGCCTAATCTTTTCTGCTTCTAACACATCAACTTTGAGAACAAGACTTTTACTTGCCGCCAAATATATCTTTCCTACAACTGATTGCAATGATGAAGAGATAATCAGTCATATTAACTTGTCATTGGTCATAATGTTATACCTGGTCAGTGTATCAACCCCCACTTTGAACCTTCTGGACTCACCCCATGACTGGAGCAGTTGAACACCAGCAAACAGCAACACAGAGTGGGCAATGACTGACAGCTCCAGGTGTTTCTCACAACCGTCCTCCCCTCTATTTCTGTACTTTCCTGGATGAAATAACACAGACTTGACAACAAACAGGTTGTAAGCAGACATTAACAGGAATGGATAATGACCAACAATAAGAAATGTACACTACACCAACCCTGACCTCCTGATCTTTGATGAAAACCTGAAACAGAACATTTAGAAGGAAACCGAACCTGCATGTCTGAGGGTGCATGCTGTTTGCTGTTACTGCCTTAATGAAACATGATCCCAGCTTGCCCAGCTCAGGCTGAGGGAAACTTGCCAGCACATTCCCGAAATAACACACAAAGGATGCCACTTGGCTCCCACAGCTGTCTGTTGGGTCATTTGTACTGAACTGTCTGACATGTTTAGTATCATAGCAAAGGCACCAGACTGTTCCACTTACTGTAAACGTGAAAGCACGTGAACCACAAATTTCATCGTATTTCATTGGGACTTTATGTGATATGCCAACACAACGTAGCTCTTAATGGTGAAGTGGAAATGGTAAATATTTCATTTTTTTTTAACAATACCTCAATACTTTTGAGGTATGTCTCTGCCAGCTTTGTACATCTGCAGACTGAGCTTTCTGTAAACGGTGGAAGTACATTTGGGAAAATGAGACTTATTGTGTAAAAGCTCTTTTGAGTGGTAGGTAGAAGTAGAAAGGTGCTGTATAAGTTCTGCACATCCAGACTGAAAATGTTGCCCAGTCTTTGCAAAATAGTTGCAGCTCAGTCAGATTCAAGTCTCACCTCAGATTCCCAGTAAGATTTACGTCTGACCCTCCCAGCTTCACACAAGAAAATGGACTGCTTAAACCTTTTCATTGTAGCTCTAGCTTTTTGTTATAGCACTCCAAAAAAGCCATTGTCATAACTGTATAAATCTAAACTAAATCAAACTAAATAAATCTATGAAATTAGTATGGCGTTTTCCACCCGATCAGTGCCCCCGGACTATCCTAATGTATATAATGTGTTTACTGGGAGATTCAGCATTAACTTTCCATCACACTTGGAGTTTGCAAAGTTTAATTTTGCTCTCATCTGACTGAAACACCTTCCTCCGCATGTTTTCTGTGTCGCCTACATGGATTGAAAAACTTTTAATGGGATTTCTAATGGTTTTCTGTTGACACTCACAACATTTGTGCAGGACATAAGTAAGAGTATGTTCACACTGCAGGTCTTAATGTTCAGTTCCATTTTTGTGAAATCAGATTTTTTTCAGCTGGTCATTCACATTTCCAGTGAATTTTTGACCTTTGCCACATTTCCAGTTGTTTGCGGTTCACAGTGAACCACAAACCTTTTAAATTTTAAATTTTAAAGTTGTTGTCCAACCAGAGCCAGAACATTAATTACTCTCTCCGTTGACTGCTCTCCACATTATCGTCCACCATGGTTGTTGTTTCCGCATATCAGGACGCAGAATAGTGACCCTTACTGAGTATAAATGACATACAGGTCGGATGAATGCAACCTGGCCGTACAGACACAGGTTATACACACAGGCTTGGGTCATATTTATAAAAATCAGATCTGTGTTGTTCAGACTGTCATGAAAAGATCAGCTACAGGTCACATGAGGACACAAAAATTGGACTTGGATCACTTCAGGCTGCAGTGTGAATGTAGCCTAACAGTCGCCTCTCAGTAGATTCTTCCACTTGTGTTTTGGATCTCTACAGTGCCCAGAGTTACTACGGGCCTCTTTTGGCTTATTCTCTGATTAATACTCTCCTTGCCAGGCCTGTCAGTTTAGGTGGACAACCATATCTTTGCTGGTCCAAAGTTCTTTTATATTGTTTCCATTTTCAGATGATGGATTAAACAAGGCTTTATGAGATGTTCAAAGTTTGGGATATTGTTCTATGAATTAAACTCTGCTTTGAACCTCTCCTTTGTTCTTTGTTCCTCATGATGCTGTCTGTTCATTAATATTCTCTAACTGAAGCTTTACTAGAACTGGTGTTTTATACTGAGATCAAATTACACACTAAAGACTCCATTTACCAATCCAGGGACCTCTAAAAGTAGTTGGTTACACTGGATTTTATTTAGAGATCTGAGAGTAAAGATGACCAACTGCTAATATACACACCACACTGTTCATATTTGTGTAAAAAATTTGGAAACCAGGCTTCATTTTCCTTCAATTTCACAATTATGCACTACAGTAGATCCCAGTTTGCAGGGGATAGGAAACACAGCCACTCTTCTATAGCTAAAATCCACAAATACTTGAGACCTCCTCTAAAAATGCTTATTACCGCCTATTTTAAACACATCAAATATACCTTCCATGCATTAGAGTGTATGTATGAGAGTATGTAACTTTTAGAAAAATATGTTTTTTCCATATCTGTTAAAACTGTCTCCATGTTGTGACAGTATGGCATGAGACAGATAATCTGTGGAAACATTGGGCGCCTGCACCTCCTCCCTGAGCCATTTTGCCATTTAAAGAAATGCACCGCTCCCAACCTAAAACAACTAATCAGAGCCAGGAGGTCTTAGCGCTGTCAATAACCTGACAGAAAATGCAGCTAAATGTGCTAATGGCAGAGAAACAACTTACCATTCCAGGAAAACTGTTCATCCGCCGTCATCGGTCGCCATGCTAACTAGCCTTAGCATCAGTGGCAGGTTATGTTGTTATGATACAGCTCCAGCATGGCAGAGAGCAAGGGGGAGCGTGTGAGCAGCGCGTACATGAGGGTGATTGACAGCGCTAAGACCATCCTTCTGGCTCTGATTGGTTGATTGACTGAGTGGTGTATGTCTGCAGTTAGTACTGGGAGCACTGGGAGAAGGCAGAGGAGCTTGATTTTTTTTTTTTTTTTTTTACAGATTATCTGTCTTATACTGTTATGACATAATCATAATTTTAACAAATATGTAAAAACATATTTTTTCATAAAACCTTACTGCAGCTTTAATACTCACAATGAAGCTATCCTTGGCACTACCGCAAAAGCTGACAACTGCAGTCTTCCTTATCTGTGCTCTAGGGGGCTACAGCCAGTCAGTGTCAAGAAGAATAAATGGCCCTTCTGGATTGGCTGCTTTGCAAATGCCAGCCAATAGTGTGTCAAGTGGCATGGTATCTATGTATTTCAACTTTCCAAGCTGCATTTTCTGTCAAATATTTTAGATATGCTCTACAAAACAATTTGTGACCTGTCTGGTTTTCCATGAATAATTTAGCGTTATTTTCCACAGAAAAATCCACTGTACTTTGTCTATCAAATAACATACCAATGAAATTGGGGTTTGACATTGTAATGTGACAAAATGTGATGAAGTTTATTTAAGTGAAGAATACTTAAATTACACTGAATTACATCTATTTAAGTTATTTTTTTCTTGTAATAGTGCATGACTCGATGGCATCATATAATTTATGGTAGCATGATGTAGCATGAATCAAAACAACTAAGTCTATGTACTTGAACCATCGTCAGTCTGGAGAGGTGTTAAATATGTTTCATGTGTACTCATATCAAGCTGATCCTCATTTCATGACAATTTGCTGGCCAGAGCTGGATGCTCCAAACACCTGCTGAGTGCTGAGATTGGACCCACAAACAATCTATGGAGATGGATTTGATTGCATGACAGCCAGTGGAGAGGCTTTTCACCAACATGGAATGTCCGTCACTTGTCCAGTGTTGCTGTGAAGCTCTCTGCATCTGTGTGTCCTTGCCTGTCTCTGATCAGACCCCTAGTCTGCTGTCTTCCTGCTTTTCTTTTGCACCTGTTTTCAATCCCCATGTTTCTGCATTAAAGGGTTTCAGATTGCTGTTTGATTTGAAGAGAATCTCCTTACTTCAGCTCTGATTTTAGTTTCATTGTGGTAATACCTCTCAGGGACATGGGAATGTGACATTAACTCTGAATGTACATATGTTAAGCTTGAACCTAAAGTTAGGCAATCCATAATTAGGCTCGAGCAGCTAAGTGCTGCGAAGGCCTGTTGTAATCACAGTGTTTCTTATTATGATGATTCTCGACACACAAGAAGCACTAATTTGGAGGCCTAAACATATACAAAAACTCACCAAACTTCACTCAAAATTGTCCCCTAACTATTATTTTAGTATTTTAATGCAATCAATAATGGGCTCTACAGCGCCCCCTAATTGATAACTCTTGATAAACATACATGACAGTTAAACAGCGTACAGGATAGACCAACAGGTAAATGCTGGAGAGCTGAAACTTGGTACATAGGTAGATCGTGGTCAAGCCGCAAAGTCTGACCCTTCACCATAAAACATCAAGGTGGAATGACTTCCACAGTCAAGGTCATGGCTTAATTAAACTTTCTGTATGTCATAATAGACCAGCACTAATCACATTCTCATCATCATTTGGTGACATCACTAAGCCCTGCCCCCTTTGAACAGGCAGTGAGCTGTTTTGGTGCTGGTTGACTTGCTTTTGCTCTTTGATTCATACAAAATTAAACTGATAGAAACTGTATGCAGTTAAACTCTTGATAAACATACGTGACAGTTAAACAGCGTACAGGAAATCCTCTCCAATTCTTCACCACAAAACAGGGAGTGACAATAACTCCTGTCTGGAAGGTCGGATTTCGGCAAAACTTTTAAGACTTGTTACTGGACTTGTACTGAACTGGGCCTTAGGTGATTTGGGAGGTTCACCAAATGCTCTGCCTAGTGAACGGTTGTGGAACGGTGTGAGAGCGGTGATGACGGCGATGGGGTGCCGGTGCTGGAGCTCCAGCGATCGCCGCACTGAGTTGCGAGGGCTGCCAATGGTGCTTGCAGCTTTAATTGAAACTGTGTTTATTTCTTTTTGCTTCAGGGTTGGGATCCTGCTCAGAAGACGAGACAAAGCTGGTGAAAACCCTGTTCACCGGTTACAACAAGGTGGTTCGTCCAGTTAACCACTTCAGCGATGCCGTGGTAGTCACTGTGGGACTGCAGCTCATCCAACTTATTAGTGTGGTAAGGGTAATAGTTTCCCTGTGTATTTCCAAGAGTGGAAACAGTTTGGACTATATTGGAAATTTAAGACTAACATTTAGGGGTGGGGATATTTTAGGCTTTTTATGATGTGATTTGGATTCTGAAAGCTAGGATTTGATTATTGACGCAACATGATCCCTCAGCATCAACCCCCACCGCCCCCATCCATACAAACACAAAAAGATCACCAGACAGTATCTCTTCAGGGCCAGACTTTAGAAAGGGCTTAAAGGTGCAGTAGCCCAGGGGGCTCCCAAAATACTTTTTTTTTTTTCTTTTAAATGCATTTTTTGCATTGTACTTCATTTAAAACTCATATGCCAATATCAGATTAATTTTATTAATATTTTGGGATTTGTATGAATATAAACTCAAGTATTTCAAAATTATGAAGTTATAGTAAATCTTTTTTGGGAACAACATGCTCAGGGGACATATTAAACCTACCATGCATCAATTCATACCTTTATATCATAGATATATTATGTATTCTAATTTACATTAGTAGAAGAATCTTTCTGTAGTGGATAGGGCACCAACACTGGCTTTAGCCCAGGGGCCCACATCCTTGTAAATCCGGCCCTGGATCACTTACTTAAAAGAATACAAAGACTGAATACCTCAGACAAAAAAGTAATGAAATCATTGAATCTATAGAAAATATATGTACCAGTAAATCTGAGAAAACGTTGTGGGCCTCTTTACTTCATCAAAATCTTAAAGCTTTGGTAATGTTCATCAGTTCCCATGTTTTGTGATTCCTTATAAACTTAAGTGATAGGTCCATATTCTTATTAGATACAAAAGGTTTTCTCCTGACTACTTCCAAACAACCCAGGTTTTTTCAGTCCTTTCCTAATTATAGTGTCAAGAACATTAAGATTTATAATTGTGACTGACATGTGGCCGTCTCATTTTGTTATGCAATTTCCTTAGTATTGTTCAGTCTTTCTTTGTTTGATATTCACTTCTGGAAAGATAAGTAACAATTACAAAAGTTTTCATCTTGTGAATAATTTTTCTTACTGCAGAATAATAGACTTAAAATATAAGCCATTTTATAACACTTCCCAAATTGCTTCTCTAAGGTCATTGCTGATGTCTTTCCATCCTGGCATTGTGTTAACACATGGTCTAAGATTTCCCACACTTTTCATTTTGGCTTAATGTATGTTTAACAAATAATTGTGGAATCTTCTGTGATTTTGAACACTTGAGGTTGGAATTACATTATGTTAAATTCTGATAAAGAAAATTATTATTTTAATAAGTTTTAATGAGTCAAGGAAGTGGACAGAGCAGCCAAAGCAGAAACTACAGGCCTGCACAGTGATGAGTTGAGTTGCCTGAAGAGGCATCTCAATCATTTGATTCAGCTGTGATGGAGCAGGGATGCATCTAAAACCTGCAGGACAGCAGATCTCGAGGACTAGGTCAATGAGTTGATTTCAGTCTCTGATTTTTATTTTTTTTTATTTTTATTTTTTTTACTTGTCTCAGGATGAAGTCAACCAGATTGTGACCAGTAATGTCCGTCTTCGACAGGTAGGTGTTTTGTGGGTTGTCTACCTGTGTGTAGCTATAATGTATTTAATTCAGAACGTTTTATTTTTTTAATTTATTTCAAGCATGAATACCATGACAAGGAACGCTTTTAAAGACAATTTTGATACACATGTATGGAGGGCCAAAAGGGACAAACTTAAATAAGTAAATATATCAATAAATCATTAACATCAACATCTGTTGACCTCCATTAGTTTTACAATCAACTTTATGTGCCACGTAGTCTGAATTACAGTATGTTTCCATGTTGAGTTCAACAGCACCGCCCATAGCCCCGCCCCTCGACTTTAATGGGCGAGTTTGACAAATATGATTATTTCATGGTGATGTTGCAAGAATAGGAACCATGAAATAATTAAATACATATTTAATTAATTATCTGCATCAGCTATTATAAGCTTTTATTTTAATGATTTCATAACATATTTCATAAATTAATTATCAATCAAAAAAATTATTTAAACATTTAATCAAATATTTATTTCATGGTACATTTAATTAATGATTTAATGATGCATTTATTTATGTATTTTTGTCCCTTTTGGCTCTCCATACATATGCAGTGCAAAATATTTATATTAAAGATGCAGTATGTAACTTTTATAAAAAAATAAATAAATAAATTTAAAAAAAAATGTTCTTCATATTTATTGAAACTGTCACTATGTTGTGACACTATGATATGACAGATAATCTGTGAAAAAAATCAAACTCCTCTGCCTTCTTCCAGTGTTATCAAGAAACAACTAATCAGAGCCAGGAGGCACATCTTAGCACTGTCAGTCAATCACCGTTTGTGGTGCTGCTTATCCCCCCCACCCTCCGCTGTCTGCTGCACTGCAGCTAGCGGAAACTGTTGTTAATTCTCAGGCTAATTAGCATGACCACCAATGACGACGGATAAATGGTCTTCCTATAACAGCAAACTGTTTCTCCGCCATTAGCACATTTAGCAGCGAGTAAATGAGGTTGACTCACAGTGCTAAGCTCCTCCTCCTGGCTCTGATTGGTTGTTTTAGGTCGGGAGCGGTGCATTTATTTAGACAGCAATAGTAGCTCAGGGAGGAGGTGGAGGAGATCAATCTTTTCACAAATTATCTGTCTCATAACATACTGTCACAGCATGGTGACAATTTTAATAAATGTGAAAAAACATATTGTTTATAAAAGTTACATTCTGCAGCTTTAATAGATCATTCATCATCAATATATCAAATGACATTGATTTAACAAGATCAATCACCTGAGTGAAGAACAAATTAATAGATTAACTATTTGGGGACTGTTTTCCCATTTTCCCTCCTAGCAATGGAAAGATGTGAACCTGCAGTGGGATCCAGATGCTTATGGAGGCATTAAAAAGATCCGAATTCCTTCAACAGACATATGGAAACCTGATTTAGTTCTCTACAACAAGTAAGCCCAAACTGTTGCTCTGGTTTCTACATACACCGAGGCTCAGCTTTCCATAAATACTATGTTGTTACTTTGTTGTAACACTCTTCCTGCCCTCTGCTTCCTTCCTCTTCCTTGTTCCAGTGCTGATGGTGATTTTGCCATCATCCATGAAACCAAAGTCCTGCTGGAGCACACGGGCATGATAACATGGAACCCGCCTGCTATCTATAAAAGTTACTGTGAAATCATTGTCCTTCACTTCCCATTTGACCTGCAGAATTGCAGCATGAAACTGGGTACCTGGACATATGATGGTACACTAGTCATCATCAACCCAGTAAGAGCAAGGCTTCTACTATGAGTGTTTTGTTCACAATGCATTGGTTTGCAGTAGTATAAATACCCTAAACCTTTTAAAGCTGCAGTATGTAACTCTTGCAAAATAGCTTTTTTTTTTTTTTGCAGATTTGTTAAAACTGTCACCATGTTGTGATAGTTTGGTATGATACAGACAATCTGTGAAAAGATGGAGCTCCACCACCTCCTTCCTGAGCTACTATTGCCGTCTAAAGAAATGCACCACTCCCGACCAAAAACAACCAATCAGAGCCAGGAGGAAGGTCTTAGTGCTGTCAGTCACCATGGTGTATGTGCTGCTAAATGTGCTAATGGTGAAGAAACAACTTATCATTCCAGGAAAACTGTTTATCTGCCGTCATCAGTGGCCATGCTAACTAGCCTTAGCATTAGTGGCAGGCTATGTTGTTAACCAGCTGTAGTGTAGCGGAGAGCAAGGGGGAGGGTGATTGACAACACTAAGACCCTCCTTCTGGCTCTGATTGGTTGTTTCTGACTGGGAGAAGGCAGAGAAGCTTGATTTTTTTTTTTTTTTTTTTTTTTTTTTTTTTTTTTGTTTTATCACAGATTATCTGTCTTATACTGTCACAACATAATGATAATCTTAAGAAATATGTAAAAAACAATTATAAAAATTTCATATTGTGGCTTTAACACAATAATCTGAATTTTAACCATAAATTTCAACGTGTTTGAAAATTTATTCGATAAAGCAACATAAGAGTGCAGAATTGTTCTACACTTTGCTTCATTTAAAGGGTCTGGACTCTTGGCTATTGAAAAACAATTGTTTGCTGGAGACATGAACTCTGTTGAAGTTTTAAACGACTGGATCTGATTTTACCCAATCACTACCGTTTGGCCGTGTAATACGCCAGTTCAATGAAGCTTACCAGAAATTGCGTGCACTGCAAACAACCCTGTGGGTAGCAGGACCACGACATTTTTGCCAGTTATAAAATCTCTTAAATATTCCTCTTCCTCCAACTTTAACTGCTCAATATTTAGATGCGTGGCCAACATGAACTGAATGGCTTCATTCACTTCCTCTGCTGCCATTACCAAACTGCAATACTAAAACAGCGCAGAAAATTGATGTCATCGTTCACAACTCCTTTATCTGTTCACTGATTGGCCTGGTTGAAATTCAACCAGAGAACTCAAACTTAATGGAAAAAATCCCAGATGGAGCACTGAAGGGAGATGAGAATTAAGCGGAATTGCGTAGGAAGGCAATGGCCAGGCCAGCTGGAAGGTGAACCTCCACTCTAGTCTCAAAACCTTTGCATCCTCTGACAGGTTTTCTTTCAGGATTGCCCTCTATCTAACTCAATCAGTAATAACACCATGACAAAGCAGTCTCCCTGTTCCTGCTAAATTAAAAAACATCACACCATCTGCCACTGTGGGTGTGTTCAAGGTGCAAAGTGTTAGTTTTCCTCTACATATGTGAAAAAGTTGCTGCCTCAACTGATCAATCCTTTACATGGCTTGTGGCAAACCAATGGGGATTCTGATTGGTTTCTTCTTGCCAGTCTTTCATAAATGCCAGATTCATGATATGAACAACATCATAAATCATCATAAGTTTCCTGTGAACAGATTCTCCTTCCTGAGCTGTGGATCTCTGCAGATCTCCATGGATCTTATTGCGCCACTTGGCCGACCTGTCACAATTATGCACTGCTTTGTGTTGGTCTATCACATAAAATCCCAATTAAATACAACGCTTGTGGTTGTAATGTGACAAAACGTGAAAAAGTTCATGTGCGTGAAATACGTTTGCATACCTTAAATTTGCTTTTTGGCTTTAGGACAGTGACCGACCTGACCTCAGTAACTTCATGGAGTCGGGTGAATGGGTGTTAAAGGACTACAGGAGCTGGAAACACTGGGTGTACTACACATGCTGCCCCGACACGCCCTACTTGGACATCACCTACCATTTTCTGATGCTCCGGCTTCCCCTTTATTTCATTGTCAATGTCATAATTCCCTGTATGCTGTTCTCCTTTCTCACTGGGCTGGTCTTCTACCTGCCTACTGATTCAGGTATGTAGATGTAGAAACATCACCCTTTTTTATACGATTTAAATGACTAATTGATTTTCAAAGTCCTCACAATGAACTTGCTGAAGCACATATTGATGTTATTTTGAAAGACGGTGTTTGCTGGGGTTCAAAGTGTAACATACAAAAACAGAACAAGCACAAAAAATATGGAAATCTGGAAAGAACACATTTTAAAAAGAAAAACAGCACAAAACAAAAAAAGCGCCATGACAAACAATAATACAAAAACAAAAATTACCAGCTTTTTGGGAAAAGTAAAGCAGATATACGTGTTTTTATCTTAGTGGTGAGCTGTGTCTCTCATGGTAAACAAAAAATGTCAGCAAATTATTCACTATCACTGCAGAGCAGACCAAGGGAAAATTTGTGAAGAGTCAAACCAAATATCAAAATAAGCTTGGGAATGTGAACTTGGTGCAATGAGATAGATCACTGCAGCCAAAACAATACAGTTTTGCTCATCGTCGATGCTTTGAAACTGAATCAACCTTTCCATTTAGACCGATCTGTCAATAATCCATTCATATGGTCCCTAATGTGTCATTGTGACTGTCAGCTTAAGACGACCTCTTAAACAGCTAAGCGCCTCAAAGCCTTTCCAACACCACGACATTGTGTGTCAAACAGTACCTAAGCTGCTAATACGAAACCTTTTTGAGGCAAATCTTTAACCAATACCTATCGTTCTAATGATTTTTTTCATCTTGAAACAGTGGGGGCAATTTGCTGTGAGTTCATGAGCTACTGATAGCATTTGGAGTTTCTTGGAACATTTATCAGACACAACAGCTCCATCAGTTCTGTTTCCTTCAATGATCCTCATTAGGCTTGCTAGAATTCATGGGACTGGTAAAAAAAAAAAAAAAAAAAAAAAAAAAAAAACAATTACTGTAAATCAAGACATTATTCACTGATCAAACTGTCAATCAAAATTTATTCCGTTACAGTGGATCCCCCCCCGATTCAGTACTTGCAGATCACTTCAAATTTATATATATATATATATATATATATATATATATGGTTTCCACTGTGTGTTTATATTTAGTGTTTGAACTTTTAAAATAGGCAGTTATAAGCATTTTTAGAGGGAGTCTCAAGTATTCACAGACTGTATGCAGTTGTGGTCCCGAATTCCTGCGATTACCAAGGGCCCTCTGTTTTAAGGGTAAACGTATTGAGAGAGGGAAACAGGATGCCTCAGAATAGACAAACTCTACCAAATGACAAGGCAAAAAAAAGAAGCCTTTTTATTAGCTATTTACTTTATAAAACATGTTTAGCTACTTCGTGAACACAAGTTTAAGGTATGGTGTGGTGTAAAACAACTTTGCTCTTTCTTGTATTAGGTTTTCAGACATAATGTTTTTTTCTCCCTGACTCAAGGCGAGAAGATGACCCTGTCCATCTCTGTCCTGCTGTCTTTGACTGTCTTCCTACTGGTTATTGTCGAGCTGATCCCGTCCACTTCCAGTGCTGTTCCTCTCATAGGGAAATACATGCTCTTCACTATGGTTTTTGTCATCGCCTCCATCATCATCACGGTCATCGTCATCAATACGCACCACCGCTCGCCCAGTACTCACACCATGCCCGCATGGATACGCAAGGTTCACGTTTTTTTGCTCTGTGATAGAAAGTGAGAAACGGCGTACCTGTTCCATATGGGATGGAATTTGATCAGTTTTTGTTCTCTGTCCTGTTAGGTCTTCATTGAAACCATTCCAAACATGATGTTTTTCTCAACAATGAAGCGCCCCAGTCAGGAGATCAACCAGAAGAGACTGTTCCCTACTGACATGGACATATCTGATATTTCAGGCAAGACACATACCCCTTAACACTGTAGCACAAAACCAAGTAAGTTGATGGTACAAAGAAAGTACACCCTAAGAGATAGGGTGAGAAGTTCAGTCATCTGGGAGGGGCTCAGAGCAGAGCCAGTGCTCCTCTGCATTAAGCCAGTTGCGGTGGCTTGGGTATTAGGATGGCTTCTGGATGCCTCCTTGGTGAGGTGTACCGGATGGAGACCCAGAGGAAGAGTCAGGGACTATGTCTCTCAGCTGGCCTGGGAATGCCTTGGGATTCGTCCAGAGGAGCTGACTCAAGCTACGTTAGCACTCTGATCTCAGAGGTAAAAGAAAAAAATAGAAAAATAGAATTAGAGAATACAACACAATAAAGTGCAAAAGGTTTTAAACTACCCTAATTACTTTATACTTAACTTGTTACTAGTTCTCCAGATGGTCTTTCAAAAGTATTTCTGTGGGCGCGTGACTTAGTGGAAGAGCAGGCGCAACATATTTAGAGGCTACAGTCCTCAACGCAGTTGTCCCTCGTTCAGTTCCTGACCCCCGGTCATTTTCTGCATGTCCACCACTGCTCTCTCTCCACCCTTCTTCCTGTCTAGCTGCTGTTGAATAAAAACCACTAGTGCCGCAAAAACCTTTAAAAAATGTTTCTGTGGACTTTGGGCTCTTTTGCTACTAATTCTCTGTCTCGTTGTTGCATGTTACCATGACAACTATCATGTAGCGTATAATTACAAAATGAGAAATGTAGATAAGCTGAGAACAACAGATGAGGCGTCAGGCCTAGAACAACTATCTTTAGCACATGAAGTGATGTCTTTAAGAGGAGAAAACACCAAGGACTTGACAACCTGAGAGATGGATCATTCTTCAGCTGATCATCTACTGTATGCTAATTTATGAGCGGAGAGCTCTTTAAAAAAAAAAACTATTTTCTCTCAAACAGTGTTATCATTCTGATTTTTCATCAATTGGCCTAAAAAAAGCTTGTTTGTGACAGGTTGCTGGTAACAAGGGGCTGCTTTATCCCTCCAGTTCAGGAGTCTCGATATCAACCCTGTTCCTTTAATCCATGGCAAAATGGCAGGTTAACTTGGAGCCCTCTCTCCTCTACAGGTAACCCCACCCCTGCCAGTGTAACCTACAAGTCTCCCATCATGAAGAACCCTGATGTTCGCAGTGCCATTGAAGGGGTGAAGTACATTGCTGAAACTATGAAATCAGACGAGGAATCCAACAATGTAAGAGAGCGTCTGTGTGTCTTAGGGTAACATTTAGGGTTTAAGCAAAGAAAGATCTAGACAAACACTTACTAAAGTCAACAAGAATTTCTGTTTTAGCATATTTTTAAGTTAAAATGCACCAGTACTCACTGTCCACTTTATTAGGTACACCTGTTCAATTATTTAACAACTTCAAAACACAGTATGCCCAGTTAACCTTGAAAGATATGTGTATCTCGATCTGTGGAATGAAATTATGGAACAAATTAGACATTCAATTTAAACAAATTAATAATATTCAGTTCAAAAGCACATACAAGAAATGTGTTCAGTAAGTATAAGGAGGAAGCCAGGTTACATTAGGTTCCAGCATACTATTAGAGGTGCAGAAAAAAAAAAAAAAATTCCATAGGGAATCGCAATTCCTAGTCCTGGGAATTCAGAATTGATTCAAAAGGCTCAAAAATCAAAAAAAGATTTTAAAAAATGTTTAAGTTGCACATCTTTAAAAAAAAAAAAAAAAAAAAAAAAAAAAAAAAAATATATATATATATATATATATATATATATATATATATATATATATATATATATATATATATATATATATATATATATAATCTGATGGAAATTGATACAGTAGGGAACCTTATAGAATTGTTTCAAATAAATGTTCTATTTGTTTACAGTGTCTTTTCCTTTTTTCAGTCACATAATTTAAACAGAATTTCTCGACCGTTTTAACTGGAAAATTGGTTTTTGAATTAAAAATCGTTTCTGAATCAAATCGTGTCCCTAAAAATTGGAATCGAATCACTGGATACTGAAGGATTTGCATGTCTACTGTATATTAGATCTGTTAGTAATTATGTGTATTTTTATGTGTAAATGTAGGTCTACACATTGTTGTAATATATCTTCAGTGGTTATATACAGCTTGGTAATATACATTTCTATAACAAACATTTATTAACCAGTGGCATATTTATTGTATTGATGATGTGTATGGTATAATTATATACCTTGTATATTAATGCATATTGTATATTAAGACTATTTTTGTATACAGAACCATGTAATACTGCAATGAATTAGGGTCATAAGGGGGTGAGAGTTCACAAGTTTCTACTACATTCTGCTCCTTTTTGAACTAATTTTTGTACATTTTGTTTTTTTTTTCCCTCTTTTACTTGTTTTTATTTATCTGTTGTTGTTGTTTTTTTTTTTTTTTTTTTTTGTTCAAAAATTTGTTCAGACTAAATAAACATTCATTCATTCTTTCAAAATACATACATGGATTTAGGCATCAAGACGTGGTGAAGAGGACTTGCTGAAATCCAAACTGCCTTAGCATAATTTAAACATTCCTGCCTCCTTGAGAACTGTTGTTGGCCATAGCTTTCTAAATACAGTTTGCCATTTTGTTTCTACCATCATCTGTTAGGGAAGTAGCATCAGGGACTCAACAAACTAAAAGATGGCTTGTTGATGTTTAAAACTTATTATTTACAGTTAGTCTTATGAGTCCTCACAGTAGCATAGTTCTCAAATATAAACATAGTACATTTATTATTGTGAAATCCAGTTTTATTCATCTTCACACCAGTTTTCTATTTTAGTGTCTGCCACCTAAAAGCCAGTTGCTCCTTTTTAATGTTGTTAACATACCAAATGAGTTGAAGACACCTAGACACAAAGGTATCTCTTCTCATTTCATTGCAGGCGGCAGAAGAATGGAAGTTCGTGGCGATGGTTTTGGATCATATCCTGCTGTGCGTCTTCATGGCCGTGTGCATCATTGGAACACTGGCCGTCTTCGCTGGGAGACTTATTGAGCTCAACATGTTATGAAAACCACAATGGAGGATGTGCAGGATGAAATTAGAAGCCCTGCTTTGAGAGGGATCAGCAGAACGTTTAATTTGCGGACCCTTCGAGGGTGTGCTATTGACGCAGTCTTTGTGACATCTCTAGAACACAAAGGCTAAGCTGATAGCTAAAAAGCTATAAGGTGCCCTGAGTCTTGTGTCACATCTGAGAGTTTATGTATTTACTAAGATAGATGAGACTTCAGTAACAAGTTAATTCTCTCGACATGAATACATACTATGTTGTCATGAATGTATTTTACTAGATTATGATTGGAACTTTATTGGAAATGCAGGGTGTATCATTGCTCTGATGTGTGAAAGAATTATTTCTGGTTTCCTTTTTTGTCAGTTTAAAACATTGTGCTCTTTTAATCTTCTGATGCAGGCAAAATATTTCCCGACCAGGAAGTTTTATTTATTGGTTTTGCCTGATTCATTTGTATTTTACTTAGTGTGTATGTAGTTACATGTAATTATGATTTTATTTCATATTCAGGAAACATAAACAAATAGAAAACATTAAAAATATCAGGTGAGGGGTCTCTCTAAACCTTGGCCTCAAAATTCAAAATGGCTGCCAAAAATCTAGAAACATTGTCCTAGCTGCAGCAGTAAACTATCAGTTTGTATCTCATTAAATCAGTTGTACACATAGAAGTGAGCAATATGGTAGTTAGTGCTGGTTACACGTTAAAATGTATAAAATCAGTTATACACATATATGCTTTTAATGCTGTTTGTGATTCTGGTCACTGTATAAAAAACTAGTAAAATCTGGGAATGCTGCAATTTCAGAAGTGGTGAGTTCTCACAACAGTGCTGCGTAGGTATATAACATGTGGGACTCTAAGCAAACACTCCAGCCCAGGTAAAACAAGCCAATAAACCTAGTCTGATATTGAACCTGTTTGAAATATTTACTGTTGGATTGTTTTCCTCACCAGCAACAACCTGGACAAGGAAACTCTCAATGCTTCTCCAGAGATACATCAAACCTATTTTAGCTTTTTTTTTTTTTTTTTTTACATTTTCAACTATTTTTACAAAATTAACTTCAGCTTTATAATTTTCTATTTAGCTGGAACTCATTCTATTTCTGCCAATATGTCCCATATCAACAAGTGTTTTGGTGTTAAAATCAGCCGTTTTCAGCTGACAGTTTTGCTTTTTAAGCAAATCAGCAGACATTTTAGCTTTCCATGTTTAAGCCAAGTTTTCTTTTGTTGACCTTACCCCCTTCTGCAGTTTTCAGCTGAAAACTTCAGCTCAGATCATTAACAATACATCTTCAGTGGAAATCCAGTTTCTCTTGTTTATAGATATTTTCAATTTTGAAGTTATTTTTTTCTCAAAGGACCCACTGAAGCAGGGTTTGTGACCAACTGTGGATCAGAACCCATCAGCTGTGAAAGACTGCCTGTCTCTCTGAATCATATTTTGTGTAGATGTGGAAATAAATGTCATGAACTTAACAACTGAGGTTTTGTAGAGTCATTAAAACACTGACATCTTATTTTTTACATTTGTTGTAACCATATATTTCTTCAAAATGAAGAAATTTAAGATGAAAAACACATTTGATCTGCAGAGACACAATGTTATGAATCAAAATTGCACTGCAACAATACAAAATCTTACAGAGTATTTTTGGTCTAGTTTCTAGTGCAAATATCTTGAATACACTTGAAATGAGACAAAACTAACTTACAAGTAACTTTTTAGCACCATATAGGAGCTTGTTTTAAGTCAATAATTCCTTAATATTTAAGAAAAAGTTCTAGTTATAAGTGAAATAATCTGCCAGTGGAACAAGACAGCTTAATTTATATGGGAAAAATGTCTTGTTGCACTAGCAGATTATTTCACATTTTTTTTTGCGTTTTATTAAAAATCTTTCCCCTTGGCAGCATTCTGGCAACCACCCATCAGCCAGGAAGAGGAGGTGATCTGCTGGAGTTCTGCACGGTTGCAAGGATCCCAATTCAGGTGAAAAAGTAAAAAAATACAACAAAATTCAATGAAGTAACAACAAAACAAACAGCAAAGCTGATGTTCATGAAGTGGTTTCTTATTAACGTTCAAACACTGAACTTGAACTGTAAACAGACAGTAAACAAGGCTCACAGTATGTTGGAACCAAACAAACATTTCAGATGAAATTAAGCACAGAAAACTTCCTAAAATATTTGAACTGATTCTAATCTTAATTGAGCTCAATCTGCAAATGCTAAAGGGGGAGGTCATAGGTTGAAAAACAGCAGGAAACAGTCAGAATGGTTCCTTAACATGGTTAAAACCAGCACAGCAAATGCAGAACAGCAAAATAAACAAGAAACCTCAATGCAAATAAATTAATACAACACAGAAAGAAACAATAAAACATTTGGCAAGCTGTCCTCTGAAGGAGAACAAATACAAATAACAGTGAAAGCTCTTCAAACACAAAGAGGTTCAGTTTCATTATTACCACAGCTTTTTATTGAGAACCCCAACCTATCAGTTTCTGAACTAAAGTCCAACAACTTTCTCTAAATATATACAGTCATGGTAAAAAGAAAGTGCAGCCTCTCTCCCTTCCAGTGTTGTGTATTAAGACATCATAAAATAATCTGGTGTTTAAAAGTTTCTAAAACTGTCTAAAAACCTGCAGAGTTGTGTATTAAAAAAAACAAAAACGAAAAACAAAAATACTTAACTGATTTTCACAGTTAAAGCCAAACTAGAAAAAGCCTGTGAGACAAATATAAGCTCGATTACACGCCCAGCTGCTTCCCAAAGATTTCAGAGAGAAATCTCTGAAATCCATGATGTCCTAACTGAAGAACTAATTCTTAGTGCGAGAACCTCTGTTAAAATAAGGATTTTGTCAAGAGAACTTTTCAGAAGCTGGACATTCCTGTTTAAAATTGCGTTTTTAATTGATCTTATGCAATATTCTACATTTCTGAGAGATTGCATTTTAGGGGTTTTTATCATCTGTAAGCCATAAACATAAAAAAATAACAAGAAATGCAGGCTTGAAAATTTCCCATGTGAAATGAATCTATACAAGTTTGAATTTCTGAAATTTTCTGAGCACAAAACTCTTGATTTTTTTTTTTTTTAACAATATTCAACTTTTCTGAGATTTACCTGTAAATACCAGATCATGTTTTTGAATTATTATTACTATTGTTGTTTTTGAATTTGAAAAAAAAAAAAAAAAAAAATTCTTAAAATTCATGTAACCCTCACAGAGAGGTAAGAGCGCCCTAACAGTTCCCCCTCTGAACCAAATCAAGGAAGGAGAACATTTGGGAAAAACATTCAATAGCTCCTTTTATTGCAAAATAACAAAATAAATGATTTCAGCAGATTAAATCTAGTTAATCTAGCATTAGTCTCAAACATAATCCTAAATGGTGGATGTTTTAATGTTTGGCCTTAATTTTCCACATGGAGTCACTGTATTTCACTAGACCTGAAGGTTTTATTAAATAGACTAAACAAGTAATAATAAACTGGATCATAACAGGCTGAGATCAGATCCACTGTGTGGATCGTGAAATCTGACGGCTCAGATGGTCTTTGGTGAACCACTTGTATCATCAACTCTTTAGGATTTAACTACCTTAAACCTAAAATGACCTTATTGTGGAAATCTTTAGATACCCTAAAGGAAAGATGGGAATTTGAGTTCCCAGAAAGCAACACTGACAAAATCAATAATCAGCCTCAAAATCAGAACCAAACCTCCACCTTCCACCCACACAGTAAACCTAACAGCACAATACCACCAAACTATACTGCTGTTTATGTTTAGCACAAACAACACGTGCTCATCAGTATTGTGTTTCCATGGGACCCATCTGTGATGGCTGCTCCTCATCTGGTCTCTGTACTCTTTAGGATGGTGGATGTTCTTCCTTACAGGACGTTTTCTGACTCTGCTCCAATTCCATCTTGTCTTCTAGAACCAGTTCATTCTCCTCTCCCTCTTCCTCCTGCTGATTCTCCTCTGACAGGTTCTCTTTCTCTTCCTCAGAACCCCTTTCATCCTCTCCTGAGTCTTTGTCATCTGTGGAGAAGATGTACAGGTCAGGCGTGTTTGAACCACAAAGAAGAAAAATAAAACAGGCAGGATCGAGAAAGCAAGGGTCTCAGATAAAACAAACTGATTCTTTTCTGGTTAGTAACCATGTGAAAATTACAAAAAACATTCTTTTGTTTCCTGTTGGGAAAAAGTATAGAGTATGTGATGAAGAAGTACCCCAAATCCTCCTTCATCCAAACCAGCAGCACTGTGTCCAAAATGATCACATAAAATGCAAAAAGTGACATAACACACTAGAAACGTTTCCTTGCTTCATTACTTTAACACATTTTGGCAAATAAAGACACAGAAGCTGTTCTAAAATTAATATTTACATTAAATAAAATTCACAAATCAGACAGAAAAATGTTGTTGGTACTGAAAAAAATAAAATAAAATAAAATAAAATAGGAATGTGGGCTGATTTGTGAAACAGCAACGCATTGCTTACTTTCCACTGCAAAGCAGGGATCTATTTGTAATACGTTGCTGCTACCACTAGGTGGTGGTAGCTGGCAATGAACCAACTACCAAGGAAGAAGCCCATTCATAATTGGGAATTGGGGAATAGTATTTTGTGGCTTTAACATTTTTCTAAGCTTTCAAATATTGTACTGACTTTGTAAAGTTTGACTTTATGTCAGGTTTTTTTTTTTTTTTTTGCTACAGCCTTGAACATTAGTTTTCAAATGTTTGTGGTTTGGTTCGTGTCCTTTTATCCCCAGCAACTTCTCAGACTTTCATGGATAAATCTCTGCTCCTTGCTGGTTGTAATAATATGCTTCCTTCCCATTTTCATGTCAAATATTTACAGTTTTTACAGCAAGGAAGGGAGGAAACAGAAGAAAAGAATGGAGAACATTAGGAAGGACAAGAATATAAAGTAGGACTTCAGAAACAAGGAAACATGTAAGGAAGGAAGGAAAGACACCAAAAGGAAGGGAAATTAAGAATGTATTATATAAGGAAGGAGACAAGAAAAGAAAGGAAGACAAGGAAGGAAAAAGGATGACATAAGAAAAGGAAGGAAATGAAGTAAATAAGTAAGAAAGGAAGGAAATGAGGTAGGACACAAAAGTAAGGAGAAACAATGAGTACTCATGGGAAGAAAGGAACGACAAAGAAAAGAACACAAAAAAGAAAGGGAGGACATAGGAAGGCAGGAAGGAAGGAAGAGTGAGGGAAAAGGCAAGAAGAAAAAGACAGGAAAGGAAAGAGGAAAAAGAAAGGGAACAAGGAAAGCATGTAGGTAGGGCACAAAGATAGAAGGACAGAAAGAAGCAAGAAAAGACAAGGATGAGGAAGACAGAAGTTTTCAATAATGATATGATATGGCAGATGTAAAACAAGCACTTTAAACAGAAGCAGAGGAAAATTAAGATGTCTCTGATGATTTGGTTCTGATCACATAACATAACTCCTCATATTCGTACTTCAGGTCACTGTGTTTTCAGATGTCTATTTTTCTTCGTACCTCCACAAGAGGGTGCGGTCTTCTCCGTGTCCGTCTCAGAACCAAGCGACAGTCCAGGAGAGTGTGGCTCTGCTCTCAGCCTCCTTTCATAGCTGAACTCAGGGAGCCTGGGAGCCTGAGGCCGAGTCTTCCTCGCTGGGTTCAGGAAGTAGCAGTACGCACAACGAAACGCTGATGGGAGGCAAGACAACAGGAAGAGAGAGATTTAACCACTGGGACGTGACCAATCCAGTGGGGTAATTTTGAACTTACCAAGATATTCAAATTCTTCCTTCAGCGCCATGCCGTTATGAGAAAAACATTGCTGGCAGATCAGAGCATATCTGCAACAATGAAGATATAATACAGGGTCAGTGCATTAGAATGAGTTCTTTTGATGCCATGTTCATAAGAAACAAACTGAAAGCTACAAAGAAAATAACAGTATTTGCGATTAGACAGAATTTAGGTCAGTTTTAGCTCTTTATACACATTCTGTTCTGATTCTAAATTATACAAGCTGGCTCTAATAACACTATACACCCCAACATTTGATTCAATGTATTTCAGCAAGTTGGTCAGAACCCACATTCAGTATGTTGCCATCATCAAGCTTCTGACAGAATTCTTCCATCATACCTGACCACTATTCTTGTCAGATTGTATCTAAGTTGGTTGGTTTCCTGGCCAACCCAGGCTTTTCAGCACAGCCTACAAACATCCAACAGGGCTGAGTTCAGGGCCAAACCAGAAACTTAGTGTGAGCCTTGATTTTCCATTCCAAACAAATGAGTTATCTGAATCATTTTCCTCCTGGAACATCCAACTGTGTTCATGTTTCTACCATTGAAGTCTTGATTTGAGGAAAAGACTTTGGATGTAGTGCTCGTTCTGTATTATTGCCATAACAGCAGTGCCATTAATACTGCCATAACAGCAGTATTAATATTTGATGTCAATATTGGCCCAAAATATGGCTGACAAAGACAAAAAAAAAAAAAAAAAAAAGAAAAGAAAACTCCAGCCTTTAGTTTAGATATTCATCTTCAGTCAATTTAATAGGTAAGTTCTCAGTTTGCACTTTTTACACCTGAAAAACAATGAACATGTCTGGGGAATAGAGGACGTTTGGTCACCATGTTGTACTAATAGCACTTAACAGTCATCAACAACTCATTGGCGGAAGTGAGAGCGTTGCGCAACACAAATAATTATCCAGTTGAAACACATGGCACTAAATAGTAACACATAATTTAACAAAGCTTTGAGGCAGATAATTTGCCTCGAGAAATTTTAATATTTGAGGTACTCGAATCATTCGATGAATCATTACAGCCCTACCATGACTATTCATTTTCTTTCATCTGAGGGTGACAGTTTGATCACAGGGTTGAAGCCTGGAAGCAGTCAACCGGTCCAACTGGACAATGACCTCAAACACACGTCAAAGCAGCTTGTAGAAGGGATAACCAGCTAAACTGTAGCTTCTGAAGTGCTCCAGGTTTCAAACCCAAAAACATCTATGGACTTTGCTTAAAAGCTGGTTCTGTACTAAGACAGCAACCATTTTAAATTAGCTCTACCAGTTCTAAGAGAAGTGCTTAAATATCCAGACAGAACCATTTAAAAAGCGTTTTCTCTGCAATTAGCCAAGAAACATTAGTGAAGTTGTCTGTATATATTTCTACCTATATGTATAATTTAACCCAGGTTGGTTTGGAGAAAATCTTCCAGTAAATTGAATCCTTTGTACAAATTTTAGTTAATAAAAGAAAAGAGAAAAATCGATTGCTGTATAAATGAACTCCCATGATGAGAAGGTAAACTTCTCACAAGAACTGGAGAGAATTGTTTTTTATAAGATTTCTATATAACTTTCCTGTTTGGGTTTGATTAAGAATATATGATGCAAGTGATGGAGCTTAATATGCAGTTCATGTTGGTGAGTATAAATTATAACTCTCATCCATTATTGGCTCTCAGTCAATAAATGGTCTCTTGCCTGTTCTGTGGTCCGTCTCCCACCAGATACTCGATGACTCTGTCAACTGTTCCTCTTTCTCTGGGCAGAATCGGTCTTGCTAATGGAGGACCAGGAGAGTACATGCCTGCAACCAAACAGACCAAATGGATGAAAATGATAATGGAACAATCTAAACATACAACCTTTAAACTTAAGATAATGATACAGAATATATACATATAAGTAGAGCTCAAAAAACTGAAAGTTCTATATTGTTTTGTCTCTGATTTTCACAAAGTGAAACTCATACAATATTGCAGATGCAATATTCTGTGCTTCACGGGAACCTACCTACCTACACCTGTAATGGGAGTGCAGGGGGTCCTCTGTACAGCTCCCTGGAGGATAGAAGTGTTGGGGGTGGATTTCTCTGGGGGTCCTCCTGGAGCTGGGAGAAACAAGATTTGTTGGAAAAGTAAAACCTGATAAAAGACAATAAAAATGCAAAAGAACCAAATGAAAGGAAACTCAACCTGACGTTCATTCTAGTTGCCTTTAACTAGCCTTTTCTTCCATGACCTGAATCTTCTAGAACCTCGAGGGTGTAATGTTGCTCATACTGACAAGCTCTCACACACAGCTACCTAATCTGACATGAATAATAGTTTAGGTTTAATACCATGGTTCCATGTGATCCTTTGTTCTAAATCCAAAAGGTTCTGGTGCTGAGTATGCTGGATTATCGGTCTGCTTTGACATTTACAGAATATTGAGGGGAAAGTTTCAAACACCTGTTCTGGAGAGAAGGTTCACATGGTTCCACATAAAGACTGTGTTGGTGATTTCCTGAATATCAGCAAGACATTTCTGAGCCCTTGTTAGTGGTCTCCTTTAGACCCTTTAATCTGCTGATGGGATTAGGCCAGGAATCAAGAATTTCAGCAGATACAACAGTTCACAATCCCGATCAGATGACCAGATGGGTTTCAAGACCTAGGCATGACACCTGGCTATGCTGCAGCAATATGTGGACAGTCCTACTGAGCTACAGCGTACACTAGATGAATGTTATGGTAATGTTCCATATTGTTTATAGAGTTTACCTCAAACTCATCTTATTGAAGAGACTTTTGGATTTTCAAGTTAATGGAGGAAATATCAATTGGGTAAGAGACTTTTTATCAAACCATACAGAGTTATTTTAGTAGTAGTGAACACAGGTGTGCATCAGGGCACAATTCTACCTCCTTTGTTTTTTGGGTTTTTTTTTTTTTTTTATAAAGGCGAATTTAAGGTTCATTCTGACTATTCTAAGCTTTTTATCTATGTTGATGACATGGCCTTGACCGGATAAAGGAGACACAAAGAGTGATAATTTATCATTTAAACATGTGCCTGTGCTGGTTCTGGACATTAGTGTCATGAAAAAAAAAATAAAATAAAATAAATCAAAAGTAGCTATTGTAACAAGTTATGATTAAGGGAGACAGGGTAGAAGTTGTTAGTAATGATTTTGGAGTTAGTAAAAATATTCTACAAATTGTGTATAAAAGTGGTGAAAAGTGTTTCTGCTTTAAACATGTGGAATGGGAATTTGAATATTCAGAAGAAGAAATAAACTGCTGACGATAATGAGCATTTCCTCTCAATGTTTTGGAAAACCAAAACAAAGAGTTACAAAGTATATGTTACAAAAGGAAAGAAACATTGAAAATTTTACCTGCTGAGAAACATAATTTGCTGCTTGCTGTCTTTTTATCTCTATTGTATTGATTATTTTCATATTCTACATTAAAGTGTGAGGATGATAACCTTACAACACAAATGTTGCAGCATTAAGTAATTTAATCGATAATGATTTTATACATAGCTCATACATTTTTATCTGCATTTTTATTTTTGATTAAATATCACTCCAATCTTGAAGTGCTCAGCATCAGCATATGGTTGAAGGACCGTGCTCTCTGCTCGCCATTTTCTTTTAGCCACTATGTTTATAATATCCAATGCTCTAAAACATTTTTTTAAACATGTGATATGAGAAATAAAAGATGATTCCTGGTCAAAGATAAGGCCAAGAATTGCATATCGTTTGCTCTTTTATTGCTTCTCAATCCTTATAAAGTGTCAATATACACTAACTACTATGTTCATATATCTCCCTTTTAAACAAATGCAGAAGTCATCAACATAATAAATATACAAGTTTTAGGAGCAACTGGAGTCACAATAAATTAATCTTAATCCAGGTATAAGAACCCTTCCTTGACGAACTCCAAGGTCCTCCAAATGAGTTTGAAAATGTCATTTCTGCCTAAAATTGATAACTTCTATTTGAAAGGAGAACCTGACATAAACATCCTCTTACCCACTGGTCCCATTTGAGGCTGTGTTCCTGGTGAGAGAGTAATTTCCATGGTACCTGAAGAGCCCATCGACATCGGCCTCATGCCCACACCCCTTTGACGAATTTCTGCTGAAAAGAGAGAACTTTACACTTCCTTTGCTTTTTCAATGACACAATTCAGGAGTACATGTGTATCTGAATAACTAGGATGTAACTGAAAGATAAACTTTATTCAGTGATTCAAAAAGTAATACTCAATATGTAGATCCATAACAGAGTGATGCTTTTTAGGCATATACTTCTGTTAATTTGATTATTATGGTTTACAGTTCATGAAAACCCAAAATTAAATCACCCACAAATTTAAACATCGCACAAAACTAATAAAAGATTTTTGATCCAGAAAAGTTGTGGTTGCCTTGGGATGACACAACTATGTGGAAGAGTGCTGACTTGACAGTTGTCCAGCAGACAATCATTCACGTCCTGCACATGACGGGCAAGCCATAAAAGGTCAATGCTAAAGAAGTTGTCTGTTCAGAGAGAACTAAAACATGCATGTTACCGGCCACATTTCCTGCTTTGGACACCCCTGCAATGTTTGTTTTTCCACCTGTGCAAGCTCGGGTTCTGAAAAACTGCCGTTTAATTTTGCTCTTGATCCACAAAACTGTTTCAACAGTGATAAAACTTTTTTCTTTTTTTTATCTGTGTAACTGAATATTCAAAATTTAGGAAACTGAAATTTGGGTTTTCATTAGCTGTTAGCCAGAATCCTCACAAGTACCAGATATAAAGTTTAAAACATAGATGAATGTAATGGATCTATGAAATATGCAAGTTTCTTTTTTTTTATTTTTTATTGACGTACTGAAATGAATTTACATTTTAATGATATTCTAATTTATTATACAGCACCAGTTTCCATTCTTTCACAGAAAAACAATCAGTTCTGACTCTAGCTCATTCTTCCACAAACAGCCAACAGTGCAGCGAGGACTGGCATACCTTGACCTGGTCTGGGAGTTAGCTGAGGACGCACTGGTGTCGACTCCAGTTCCTACAAAGCAAACACCAGTAAAAGAGAAACAAAGACATGGCATACGATAAAATGATCATGTGAAAAGTTAAAGACTTCATCACTTACATGTTTGTTTTTAGCTTCAGGATCAAAGCGTTCAAGGATGAGTTTGGCATTCTTGTACGTCTCTGTTTCCATCACTTCCTCCAGCTGAACACAGAAAACTTCAGTTAGAGGTCACAAAATAAATGAAATTCAGAACAAAAGCATCCAACAGGCAAACATTTATTACATGAAACCAACTAAGCCTCACAGCTATTAGAGTGGCAACACTCACTAAAAACAATGACTACAGTATTATTTCATTAATCAACGTGAAGCAAACATAACTTACTATTTTTTTCCTAGCAGCTTTCAGGTCTTCAAGTTTATCATCTAAAAAGGAACAAGAGTATTTTCAGTTAACTTAGTGTTCACTGAATATCTGCCAGGTTAGTGAAATGGATGGGAACCTCCCACTAAAGTTTAGGGTTAGGATTGCATTCTATCCTGTCCATACAACGCACAGATAGGATCAGTATGAAGTTAAAGCCATATCAGTCTCAATAACAAAAACATATTATCAGTTACAAATGAGCAGAAATCTAACTGCCTGAAGGGTAAATTCTCTATCAGGAAGCCTGAACTGCACACCTTGTAAAGAAATGAGGATAATAAAATATTTTCATTTGCAGAGTTTTCAAGTTAAAACTGAACAATTATATTGCATCTAGTCACTAAATGAATCAAAAATGAAATTATTTGCAATCATATTAATAAACAGAAGGGAAAATAAGTATTTGATACACCGCTGATTTTTTTAAAAGTTTCCCCACTTCCAAAGCATGGAGAGGTCTGGAATTTCCATTGTAGGTACACCTCAGCTATAAAAGACAGCAACAAATCCACTGTATGATGTTTAAATTACAGTTTGCATTTTGTTGCATGAAGTAAGTATTTGTTCACCTAGCAACCAGCAGAAATTCTGGCTCTCACAGACTTGTTAAGGAACTGACGCACTTCACCCAAAGTGCCGAAATCAGCTCTCATTGACAGACGTGTGATGAAAATTGCGTTGTTTTGTTCACAGAGAGCCATCCACCTGCCAAACTCGACAGCAGGCCCGGGTCAAACCATTTTGACAGAGCTCCCTGCAGAGTGTTGTCTGACTGGTAAGAAGTTTGTTGCTGTGTTTTATGCAGAAATGCGCTTGGACAGAAGTTGATATTTCACTTCAACTAGTCCATTTTCGTATTTCCAGGAGACATGAATACTTCTGAGGGACATTTATCTGACACGATGAGGAATTATGTACATTTGTACAGTTCTTCACTAAATAAGTACTATAATAATATGACTATCAAATGGCTAAAAACTCGTGGATGGAAATTGCAACATCATTGTCCATGGAGGAGGCTGTCTAGAGAAAGTGTGGCACTCTCCCTGTGACTGTTTTGTAAAAGCAAACTAGAGAATGGCAGGTAGGGGCGTGACATATACTGAAGCGAGAGGGCTGTCCCTCTGGTGGTCTGCACTGTTGTATGAAGGGTGTGTGTGAATATGAACGGTTCGCAACCACGTGACTGCGCGTCAACTGTTTGGCTTTAGATGAAGTATGTGGGAGCCTTTAGGTCGTCTTTAAGAAGCCCTCCTATCCTCCACTACACTACACTACCTGTAGAAAAGACACCTGTCCACACACTCAGTCAGACTCCAACCTTTCCTCCGTGGGCAAGACCAAAAGCTGTCCAAGCACACCAGGGACAATACTGCAGACCTGCATAAGGCTGGGGTGGGCTACAGACAGACTGGTGAGAAGACAACTGTTGAGAATAGAAGAAACTTGAGATGACTGTCAGTCTCCCTCAGACTGTGGCTCTATGCTCGAGCTCACCTCACTGAGTGTCAATGATCATGAAAAAGGTGAGGGGTCATCCCAGAACTACATGAGGACCTGGACAATGAGCTAAAGAGAGCTGGGACCACAGTCTCAAAGGTTGCCAAAGTAACACACTCAACCCAGCACATGTCCAGGAAGTTTGTCACTGACCATCTCGATGATCCAGAGGAAGCATGGGAGAAGGTCATGAGATCAGATGACCACCCCTATGTTTCAACCATGAGGCATGGGAGTGGAAGCATCATGCCTTGGGGTGCTTTTCTGCAAAGGGGACAGAGCAACTGCACCGTATTGAGGAGAGGATGGATGTGGCCATGTATCGCCAGAGTTTTGGCAACACCCTCCTTCCGTCAAGAAAAACATTGAAGATGAGTCGAAACACACAGCCTGGGTAACTAACGAGTAGCTCGGTAAGAAGCATTTCAAGGTCCTGGAGTCGCCAAGCCAGTCTCCAGACCTGAACCCAATGGAAAATCTTTGGAGGGAGCTGAAACTCCTTGTTGCTTAGCAACACCCCACAAACCTGAAAGGTTTGGAGAAGATCCGTATGGAGGGTTGAACCAAAATCCCTGCTGCAGTGTGTGCAAACGTGGTCCAGATCTCCAGGAAAATATCGGAACTCCGTTAACTATAAACAAAAGTTTCTGCACCAAATATTAAGTTCTATTTTTCTCTTGCATCAGATATGCATTTCATGCAATGAAATGCAAATTAATTACTTTAAAAAAAAAAATAAAAAAAAATCAGACTGTGATTTTCTGGATTTTCTTTTTTTTAGATCCTGTCTCTCACAGTGGAGGTGTACTTACGATGAAAATGTCAGACCTCTCCATTCTTTGCAAGTGGGGAAACTTGAAACATTGGTGGTGTATCACATACTTATTTTCCTCATCGTATTCAAAACAAGGCAAGTAACATTACTGATATGCAAAGTTTCATTGAAAAATTTCAGATTGATGGACAACTTACTGTTTCTCTCAGTAAGTTTGGAAAACAGGAATAGCAACAGCTTCCTGATGAACCACACACTGGAAAAGATGGAAACAGACATGAAGACGCAGATGTTGCTTTGCTTCACTGATCATTTTAAAACTTATCAGCTGTTAGAGTTCTTGCCTCGGTTTTCAACGCCTTGCTAAATTCATAAACCACAATCAAACCAATTCAGAAACACAGCACAGGAGAAACCTACAATAACAACCAGACACATTTATATTTAATAGACTATTGGGATTGATAATGAAAAACAAGACTCACAGCACGGGGTATATAAAGAAAGGCAAGGCCATGGCTAGTCTCTGTAGCCATTCATCGGGTAGGTAGAGACAGTAAACGGTGAAAGAAGTGAACAGGTAAAGGACAGATGAGTAAAGAATCAAGCGACCGACCCAGAGCTGCAGACAGATAGAAGCACATAATTCAGGTCACAGAAACAACTGAGGGCCACACATCTTTGTTGGGTTTCTGCCTTTACTTTTCGCAATCGCTGATTTTTGGCTCTGAACTCCTCCAGCTTCTTAATCTCCTATTGAAGGAAAAACAATATCAGAATCTCACTTTGGTGGAAAATAATAAAGGAGATTAGTTATATTAGCCAAATTATATGCTGAGTAGAACTTCAATTTTTAGCCAATCCAGAATTCACCACTAATGTCACGTTTACTGAATCCAATGGAACTATTTAGTCAGTACCTTCTCAAGGTTCTCCAGTTCCTCAACGGTGGTTTGTTTGGTCTGGAATGAAAATAAAGAGCAGCTTCATTACGTCATTCATTTGTAACTCTAAAGGTCAGTTCCTACCGCTCGGAATATCTCAAGAACATTTAAACAAAGCCAAAACATTGTTAAAATTCACATTTTTACCTGAATGTAAATTCTAAAGTTGTGCATCTGCTCAACCTCTCTCATTTCTGTCTCCATCTTTTATTTTGATATTTATAATTCAATAAACTCTGACAACAAAAAGCAGATGGTGAACAGAAACATTTCACAAATATTTGACACATCAAAGTTTTCCCTCAAACTGTAGGTTGTCGTCACACAGATGCCATCTTCTAAATGGTACAGGATGTTTTATGTTCAGATACATCCAACCTGCCATGTTAGAGTTACATTATTAAAGGTTTACATACCTTCCATCGAGATATTAAGACCCCCATAACTGCGACAGAGACAGAGGCCTCCTCAGGCTCACTAAGTTTTCAGGTTCACTGAAAAACAGAAAGAGTCTTCAAGTTTTATGCTTTAAAAGAAAAAAACAACAACAATCTTTACAGTTGTAGCATTTCATTTTACTGAAGTTAAACTGAACATGTAAGCTCCCTCCCTCAGGATTCCTGTATTTAACCGCTGCCTAAAGTTCCCTTCACAGGGTTTCTAAAATACAACCCACACATTAGCCTGGACAGTGCTTACAAATATGCTGCAGGGTAGAGACGCACAATACATGAACTCATCTGTAGAGACACTTTCGGTATTGGTGGGCCATTACATTCCAGTTGTAATGAATTCTGGCATTGCATACCAATATTATGACCCAACAGTCTGACTGCAACAGATTCTCATATCTTGTACATTGTACAAAATACTAAATGCCACAGAAAGAGCTGCAAGCAAGAATGAGGAAAATGTGGATATGTCACAACTGATATCAGCTGATAACAAGAATACTGGCATGATTTTCTGTGCCTTCCTGCAGGGTAGTACTTGATGAATATTATCACACTCAGTGACAAACACTCCTTCTAGATTAGTTTCATTTTTTTTCTAAGCAAACTTTCTTAAAACCTTTTCAAGAAAGTGATGGGGTTTTTTTAAGCTTTGGACTTTGGAGATTTTCATTGCTCATTTTAGGTTGAAACAGTGGACCCCAGTATCCGCAGGAATTAGGAACCACAGCCTCCCTGAATAGTTCAAATCTGTGAATTGTGGTTGTGGCAGAAAGTACTGCTAACTACCCATAAACAAACTGCTCAAATATGAATAAATAGCCATCTCCGCATTTGGTGAGTACTTCTTAAAAGTTAAATACTGAACATTTTTTCACATTATTGTAATTTGGCAGAACACAGATAAAGACTGCTTTGACTTCATTAATAAAATATTTAAGCACACAGCTGCTATCTTGAAGGCTCTACTTATGTGTCCTGCTAGTGTCTAGAGTGCCACATAAAAAATTACGTGCTCTTTTTTTTTTTACTTTATTTTTTTACACCCATGTGCTCTAAGACATGCTCAGCATCCTTCCCCTATAAAGCTTCACCTTTAGTTCAGGGTCCATTTTAAAAGTCCTCCATCCCTACCTATCAAGCCCATTTTCAGAGCAGATTTCAACCAGTTTCGGTCTGATTTGGCCCTGGTTCCTACAATGGAAAAACAGGTGGAAGAGAAAATACCGCTTAAAAAAAAAAAAAAAACACAACTACCCAGGTTCCTCGAGTGGAACCGCACCGTCTGTTATAGAAGGTCAACAGAATTCATGGCAAGAGTTGCACTTCAAGTCGCATTAGAAAAAGGCCCTGTTGCAAAAACAGTTTAGTAGAATTTCTTTTGATAAAGCTTTAAGAATTTAAAACAACACATTTTCATCATAAACCCACAAAGAAGAAACTGAGCTCCCTTTGGCCAATCATAAATCACACTGAAGACCGAGAATATCCTGAGTTTTTCATAACGATGGCTGCAGGAGTCCTATTCGCACTTAATATAAAATCTGCATCGTGAGTCTCCCCATATCATTCTTTTCAAAATAATAATGGCAGATGAACTCTGGACAGCAATACTGTCTTTGTCCGAGCAACTGCCTTAAATATACATACATCCCCCCTTACTTACTTTTCTCATCAGGATGGATTTCTGGGTCTTATTTCTGCTTTAAATCCTGCCGCTGGCTGGTCACACAAGCCACGAGTCAACACCACATCACTCCACTGAGCCTCAAAACAGGATTTTCTTTATACAAGTCAGCTGATGTGGGCCAACTACCCCCTGGCTACATTAAAACACATGGAGACAGCAAAAAGGCACCTTAATGTCCCCCTGGAAGTGTTTTGTGAAGAAGACAGCCAGAAAACTTTATTTAAGCATCAGCAAGGTGGTTCCCCAAGAGTTTAAACATACAGTAGATCATCAACTAAAGGATGTTGCATCTCTCAGAGGGTCCTGTGTCAGGGTTTGTGTCCCTATGTCTTTAAGACTTTAATTGAATCACATCTAAGTAGATACAAAGTTAATTTCTGGGGAAAAATATTGTTTTGGAGCCCATATTTGAAACAACTTTTTAGATATGTTGTAGTCAGCAGCTTTTAAGGCCTTGAAATGTCCATTCTGTCAGTAATGGAGAGCGACATTTCAAATAATAATAACAACCAGGCAATAGCAGCTTGTTATACTATATAACAGTATAATATTCCCCAATCAGTACATGGACACTGCAAATTAATTTAGTGGGCATTTATTCCATGTTTTCCATCTTTCTATTAAAACGTAAATACTAAATTGATAAAACTGTTCCACCAATAATATTCTACATGTTATGTCTGTATCTTACCTTATAATGTGAGAATCTCACTCCAGTCTTCACTTCAATATCCAACTATAACATCACCCATACAGAGCGGTTTACACAAGGCTAAAATCATTAGAAAGTCCTTCCATGAGCCTTGAGGAAAACGTTTAACATGATCTGCTTCATAACGATTCAGTCAGCCCAGAACCATAAAGTATGTATTATGTACAGAACCCCACACACCCTGAGATGGTTTCTAATAATTAAACCAAACCGTTTCTGTCGGAACAGAGTCTTGTACCAATTTGCTTTATTTGTATCAACAAGACGTTTGACTTCAAACGCCATATTTGTAATGAACTGTGGTTTCTTCATATTACACATAACATACCAGCAAATAACGGTAACGGGACCCTAAACAAAGGGGGTTTGAACACATTTTGCAGCCATACTGGTGCTACATAAGCAACAAAATCACGAAGACGTGCGTCAGTATTTTCTACATTACTTTACCTCCAGCAGCAGAGAAATTAATCATAATATAAGAGTCAACGGTGACTGATGATGTAGGTTAGCTAATGCAATAACATGCTAACGCCATCACTATACAACACTTGGTCATCTTCATCTGGTCTTTCTAAGCCATACTTACGTCCAGCGGTGTGGAAATGTTTATTTCCAATTAGTCAAACAGGAAAATATCGCGACATAACCATATTTAACCTGACACGATGAAACTACAAAATTTGAAGTCAACCGAAGCGTGAAACATGTTATGTCACTTCCGCCTCCCAAAAAAAAAAAAAAAAAAAAAAAAAAAAAAAAAAAAAAACCGGTAAACAATAATGCAAGTAATATAAACAATAATATAATTATTTATATTATTTATAATAATAATAATAATAATAATAATAATAATAATAATAATAATAATAATAATAATAATAATAATAATTATTATTATTATTATTATTATTATTATTATTATTATTATTAATTGATCATAGTTGCTAATAAAAATAATTGATATTATTAATAAGTTCTGATGAAAATTAAAAGGAAAGATCATATTTCTCCTAGTTTAGCTTCCCCTCATTGGTTCCCTGTCAAATCCGGAATAGAATTTAAGATTCTCCTTCTCACATATAAAGCCCTTAATAATCAAGCTCCATCATACATCAGAGATCTGATTGTTCCAGATGTTCCTAACAGAGCACTTTGCTCTCAGACTGGAGATTTACTGGTGGTTCCTAGAATTTTGAAAAGTAGAATCGGAGGCAGATTCTTTAGTTATCAGGCTCCTCTCCTGTGGAACCCAGTTTTAGTCCATGAGGCATATACCCTGTCTACTTTTAAGACTAGGCTTAAAACTTTCCTTTGTGATAAAGCTTATACTTAAACTCACTTAGGTTATCCTGTAGCTATACTGCGATAGGCTTAGGCTAACTGACAAACTGACCACTTTCTCTCACTTTCTTCTTCTACTACTCTCCAATTTGCAATATTTGCTGTTATTTCAGCTGTTAACTTTTTGTTTTCTCTGAGTTATTTTCTCTCCATAGCAGCTACACCTGGCCTGATGTGCTGTTTGGCTGTGATGCCTTCCTGGAGGAGGACTTCAGCTGAGATAATGCTGCCATCAACTAATCATTCTCCTTCTCCCGCTATTAACTTTTTACTTTCATGAACATCGAAAATAATCTTACATCAGTTCATCTGTTTTTCTTGCGCATTCTGCTCTGTCTTCTCAAACCCTCAGTCGGTTGTGGCAGATGGCCGCTTGTACTGAGCCAAGTTCTTCTGGAGGTCTCTTCCTATTAAAGGGGAGTTTTTCCTCTCCACTGCTGCAACATGCATGCTCAGTATGAGGGATTGCTGTAAAGTCAACGACAACGTCATGTGGTCGCTACATGCTCGTCCAGGAGGAGTGAATGCTGCAACTCAGTGACTCGATGCAATCTGCTGGGTTTCCTTAGAAACTTTTTGAACTACTTTGAATAATTTATTGAGCTTACTGTACTGTTTGACAACTAGGACCAATTGGAATATATGTATGATTGAATTATTTTTTTTTTGTAGAGTGCCTTGGGATGACATTTGTTGTGAACTGGTGCTATATAAACAAACTGAACTGAATTGAATTGAATTAAATTTAATTATAAATAAATACATTTAAAAAATGGTAAAGTAAGGAACAAACAGTGAGGTTTACATCAAATCAAAGTTGTTTATCAAAGTATAAAGTTGTTGAGCAGATTTACTTTTAACCAAATTTAGAGACTCACGAAAACATTTTAGGAACTTTTTCCAATGACATAAATTTGGATTAACTTTAAAAAAAAATCTGCATTTATGAACAATAAACTTTCCCAGTAAAACTAAATTATTAAAAAAAAATTTGGGAGTTTTGAAAATACACACTGATTTCAATTATTGTTACACTCAGAGCTGGCAGTTCGATTCCCTGGCCCTGGAGCCAACCCAACATATTGCTCCGAGAGTCTTGAGTCACACTACACTGAAAGAAAAGATGATCTAAATCCTCCTCTTCATTATGACAAAATATGCACCCAGCTGTATCAAATTTAAATCTTATCTTTATAAAAGCATTAGTTGGGTAGATGTCATTTAGAATTTTAAAATAGACTTCCTTAACTATTGGAGGTAGAGGAAAAGAAATATATTTTGTCCTAATTTTAGAAATTATATCTATTCCAAAACTCTTAAAAATATACTGTCGTTTAACCTGACCAGGGTATGATTCCTTCTGTAAAATTCTCCGAGTGAACTTGTTTGTCATTTTTTATCTTTAAAGTCTATATGTTTTATGTACAGTTGACACAGAATAGAAGTTCTGGAGTGACACACATCTTCTTTAACCATAGATTTAAGAGGTGTTGGAATTGCTTTTATCGGCTTGTTGTAAATCTTAACATCAAAAACAAGATTGAATTTCAAACAAAATTTATTGAATGATAATATATCACCATTATCATTTATGTAATGTGATATGGCCCAAACGCTTTTCAAAAACAAGTTTTTAAAAAATATATAGACTTTCTGTTTAACAAAATATACCTGTTGTCCCATACCGGAGTATTATGTGGTGGGAAGCTGTGTTTGCACAGAAGTTTCCAATAGAGCAGAAGCTGTTGATGAAAATCTGATAGTGTGATGGATAACTTATTATAGTCAAAGTCACATCTCAAGAGAAAATCAGTTCCGCCAACAGTTTGAAAAATAAAATTAGGAATAACAAACCAGAAAGCTTGTGAACAGTTATAAAATGATTTCAGCCAATTAAGTTTTAGAACATCATTTATGAAGCCAAAGCTAATTACATTAACACCACCTTCCTCATAATTTTTTTTGTTACCATATCTTCCTGTCTAATATAATGACATTTGTTCTCCCATATAAAATTAAAGTTGATTTTGTTTATGGCTTTAATAATATTTGATGACACGCTGGGTAGATCAGTCTGGATAAGCTATCCGTTTTGGTTAGGAGGATTCTTCTAAAAATGGTGATATCCCTTGGAATCCATTTACTTAATATTGCCTTCGATCTTTCAATAGTATTATGGATATTTTTCTTCTCAGATTTTTGTCCTTTTTTGTCTTTATAAATATATATATATATATATATATATATATATATATATATATATATATATATATATATATATATATATATATATATATATATATAATTGAAAGAAGTTTCAAAAAAGGGAAAGAGGAAAATAAAATATACATAACTATTGCCAAAAGGGTTCTTTAAGGGGAAATATAAAACATAAAATAGTAAGACAGGGGGAAAAGTGCCTATGCAAAGTATTCACAAATCTATCCTGATCAACAAAAAATGTCCTTCTTTGACCGAAATAATTACAAAAACAACAACAAAAACTTTAATGTCAAAGTGAAAACTGATTTCTACAAAATAATGACAGTAAAATACAAATATGTAACATAAATGAACACAAGGAAGAAGCAGCAGAGGAAGGTCAGTCCAGCACACCAAAGACTGTGCACCCCAATAATTTCACACCATAGACCAAGATCAAAGCAAAGCCAGACCCCCGCTCGCCACCGATCACCACCAATGGCCAAGTACACACCCCCAGCTGATTACCCATCAGAACCCGGTGGCCACCCCCGCCAAAGGGCCGGCCACTGCAACTAGGAGCCATGATCCAAAAATCTGAATGATCCTGGGACAACTAGAGCGCTTGCCTCACCCCCAACTGCCCCCCAAGGCCCCAAGCCCATCCACAGCCCAGACCTCAATAAGATGGCTCGCTACCCCTTCCAGTCACCAATCCCAAATGAAAAACAGATAACACGGGTATAACAAAGACCCCACACCTCCCTCCGCCCACTCAAATATGGTGTTGATGCATGTTGTTATATATTGCATTTAAAATGGCTGACAAAGTGGCTTGCCAGAGAGTAGGTGGTGCCAACTCACCCCCCCCCCAACCCTTGCCCAGAAACCTAAATATCTACATGGAACATCTGGGAGAGAGCACAGGCACCAGAGGTGAGACTGATTAAACAGCTCACCCCCTATTAGGTGTGCCCACCCCGAACCCTATATGTGTATGTTGTGTGAATGTTATATGTGAGAGCGTCTAAGTTGTATGATAAAATTGGGGCCCAGGCCACCATGATGTCACAGAAATGGAGGACCCTCCCCACATCTCAGTGGCGCACCTGTACCCCAAGGGCCTAGATGAGTGGTGGTGTGATGGAATGGGCGGTCGGGGATGGGGAGGAAAGGACTGGCGGGGGCAATTGCCCTCCCAGGGAGCCAGTTCCGCTGCTGACCCCAATAGGGGACCCCTGTTCTCTGAGACCCACCAGGGAGGCTTGATACATCCACCCCAGGGGCAGGTGCCAGCAGCGCCTTCAGGGACCAAGGCCACGATGGGCACAGAGCCCCGAGAACCGACCAAGGTTGTGAGTTGGATCTAGTGGACTGTAGAGCTCACCAGGTTTCCTCTCATCTTGTTTTGGATCTTCAGCCTTCTTTAGATTCAAATTAAAGCTTCTTCTGTCCGAGTTGCAGCTGATATTTAGCATGATGTTTATTATTCTAGCCTCAGTGTTCTGTTATTCATGTGCAGATCTTCGTAGTTCCGTGACTCCACTACATCCAACTCTGATGTTGTCCACTTTAGAAGTGTTGAAGGTTTCCAGTAGGAGTTTCAAAGTTCTCTCACTCTCTTTAGATGAAGTAACTCAGACTGGTGAATCCACCCAGCTGGTGTTCCGGGTGAGCAGAAACAAGCAAACCCTAAAGTCATCCTTGCAGAAAACACTTTAGATTTGGATCATTCTGAACATGAAGCTTCAGAAACGTCTCAGTTAAAGTTTATGTTAAAAATCTGAGATCAGAAAGTTGTGTCTCCGTTTTCATTTCTGCTTTTTGCTGCTTATTTTTCTCCACTGTCCACCAAACAGAGACAATTTGATTAAAATGTTTTATGGAAATGTTTGAAGTCTCTCAGATTGTCATTAAACATAATGTTTTTAGTTTTTAGTCAGAAGTTCTCTCAGATGAGAACATCTGAGCATCTGGTTTGGTTGATGCAAATAGTTCTGAACTCATCAAATCCAGAAGACAAAAATCTGTTTATTGTTCACTTAAACACATGAAGTATAACTGCAGCAAATATACAAAAGGAAGATTTAACATTTGAATCTAAGATGTGTTTAGAAAAATAGGAGCCGACAAACAGTTAATGTCCAGTGATTGAAAAAAACTGCACAGCATTGCAATGAAACAGATATGGAAACAGACAAAAAACAACATATGGATCCTGGAATGATCCTGGAATAATCCCAGCTTCCATCTTTGAAGGACTGGAAGAGGAACAAGTTTCCAAGGAATCAATTAGAAGAGTTTGAAAAAGAAACAAATTGATTCCATGAATCTGAAAATGTGTTTCTGAGTGAAAGAGATAGACATAGAGAGACTGAACTATCTGTTTAACAATGAGAGAGTTTCTCTGACAGGAGGAGAATCTCTAGACTCAACTCAGCACAGAAATATGGAGGAACTGGAATTGAGCCAAAATCCAGGATACAGAGGTTCAGTGAATGTGGTGTTGAAGGTGTGGAGGTGGATCAGTGAGTCAGAGGAGACTCTGTAGAAGGACAGAATGCCAGCAGGACAGTCCACATACACGGCTACTCTGTTGGAGACAGAGGAGGATGAGGAAAAGGATGTTCCTAAGTTGTTGTGCAAGACAGAGTAACCACCTTTAAAGCATCTCAGACTCCAGGACTGATTATTCCATCCAAACCAACAGTCTCCTTTCCTACTGATGCTTCTGTAACTCACAGATATATCAACTCCACCTTTCCACTCAACCTCCCAGTAACAGCGACCAGTCAGACTAGTTCTACACAGCAGCTGAGCAGGATCAAATCTGTCTGGATGATCAGGATATGACTGAAGCTCCTCCACACGTGTCACCTTCCTGTTGTCTTCGAACAGTTTGAGGTTTCTGTTCACTGTGTTTGTGTCAATGGTGAGTTGACAGGAATCTGATGGAGAGAACAAACACAATGCAGCTGCAGTTATTGATCCTTTATTGACACTTTGATGATGACTCCTAAATTAGTGATGGGACAGTTTGAAAATGGTTGAATGTGAGCTGCTTTGTCATGAATCAAATGAAAAACACACTTACACTTTCTCAGACCTGGTGTTAACCATTGGACTCCAGCAGGCTCCACCCTGAGAGGAGGGGGGCATGGGGGGGTCAGACCATTAGTCTCTTTCAGCATGCAAACATGGACATAATGTGCTTCTCAGATATACATTGTCTCCACTGAGACAGGAACAGTCCAACATTTGAACATGTCCACTTGTAAAAATACAAAGCAAGAAAGAAGAATTGAAAGCAGACAGACACCTGGGCTGTGATAATGATGATGATGAAAACATTGCAAACTGCAGTGAATGTAGGAAGGACTCATTCCTCCAAACACAGGAAAAGCTCCAACAGAGAGGAAAAAGGAAATCCCTCAGTAAAAAAAATGGAAGAAACACACTGAAGTCCAAAAGGACAACAGGAAATACAAAATATGTTTGGAAGCTTAAACTACTTTAATAATCACCATTAAAATACAATCAATCTAAACACTAACACAATACCTGAATACCTGTTCTATCCATACTCCCACACAGAGATGAAGGAATGAAACACTAAACAGCCTTGTTGCTGAAAATCTGCTGTGGCCACACTGTAATATTCAGAAATACAAACATTAAAAAGGAGAAGCTGCATCGCATTCAACAGAGAGTTCAAAAAGAACCAAAGGTCTGATCTCAGAGCTCAGACTCACAAGCCAGAAAGAGGCCTCTATCGTCACACACCTCTGACTAACACCTCCAACCTTTTAGCACTTCCTCTACCAATCCACACCACCAGGTGGCACTGCATACATTTACAATGAGACCAAGAAAAAGACGCAGCATCCTGAATCCACCAGCTGGAGTAACGGGTTGTGAACGTGTCCAAAAAGCTTCTAGAACAAGGCCCCCAGCAGATAAAACAGTCCAGAGAGTCTTTGTTTGCATCTTTCCACACAGATTTCCAACCTTCTTTGAGAGGGAAATGAAGTCCCATTCTGCTGATGATGACATGCTCTGATATCACTGATCAGGAGCTGCTGGACTTCTACATTTCCAGCATGGAGGACATAGAAGATCTCACCTCTGATGAGGAGCTGGGCTGCCTTCAAACTGATTCAGTGTCAAAGAAATATTCCCAAATGAAGTTAGACTAAAATGTTGGATGGTCACACTGTTGCAATCAGACAGGCCAATAAGAAAGCTTGAAGTTTTTCTCCTGCTCAGCTCTACATACCTGTCAGAGACCTCAGCTCCTCATGAAGTGAACAACTAAAGCCTGGAACAGACTGTCACAAACATCCTGACATCTCATTCCTGAACAAAGCTTTGCAACGTCAAAGTGACTCTTAGCACCATCTATGGAAAGATATTCTCCGAAGGGGGCGGAGCCTGGATTGGAGATACCAGTAGGAGCTTCCAGGAACATACCTTAGGAACCTCTGGAGTATCGCATGGATATGAGATTCCTGCTTTAATCAGTGGATTCATCGATAGAACATGATTACTAAAATATCTAATAGCTTCAGCTCCATTTTATAGAGATATGCTGGAAGATCAGTTAGAAGTGAAGAATTTCATCATTTCACATCAAATCTGTTCATCTTCCATCTTCAATAATTCCAATAACTGAATTATTGAAGTGAACTGGTTCTAAAGATCTGGATGGTTAAAACAAACTTACATGGTTTCTATGTCTCATTAGTTTTCAGAAAGAGTTTAAATGTTTCAGAACTATTTAGCCAGCAGCTCAATAAAGATCTATCCTCTTTCCAACCTGATTTAGTCCATGAAGCAGAACATCTCTGCTGCTGCAGCAACAGGATAAAACCTCTCCAGCTCTCAACTTCTACACTCTAACAGATCAGGGAGGAACGGCATTTTTTCCATTACCCCTCTTACCTGACTCTAGCACCATCTACTGGCTGTTCGCCAGACATTCTTCCTCTTCTTGTAGAATTTATTGGCGGTTGGCAAAAACGTTTGGTGTGCATTACCACCACCTACTGGTATAGAGTGTGGTTCAAAATGTCTATTTTATCCCATACATGACTGATGATCAAATTCTGTTACTCAACTTTGTCCTCCTAAAAAAACTAATTAAAATTTGAATGCTTTTACTTTCTGAAGTACTTTATTAAATTAAATGTTTTTCACCAGACATTACAGCTGAGGAGCAAAGAAGAAATCAGACAAATGACTCCCAGTTTTTTTCAGTGCAGTCACCTATAACATGTGGAGACACCTCAACACTAGAGTTTCTCTCTTTGAATTGTTTCACCAGCAGCTCAGTAAATGGATGTAAATGATTGATCACAGCATTTTAATCTCTCCACTGGACCATTGTGGGATCAACTGCTCTGTTCTAGAGTGGTTCAGGTCTGACAGGAGTTTCTCAGTGAACACTGGTGAATCAGTTTCTTCTTCAGCTCCCCTTACTGGTGGAGTACCTCAAGTATCTATTATGGGGACAATTTTATTCTCAATTTAAATGTTGGTTTTAGGTTTAATTTTCAGAAAATAAAATATTTATTTTCATTCATATGCTCTTAACACTTTGATCTACCTTCAGCTGAAGGGTAACTGTTCTGCTTCACTAAAACCTTTGTTTCAGTGTCTCTCTGAATTCAAAGCCTGAATGATCTCAAATTTACTTCATTTCAATCAGAAATAGACTGAAGTAATGATGTTTGGACCAAGTGGTCATCACAGTGCTTCTTATTCTTAAATGGATAGTCTGTAGCCACTTGTTAAGTTCCGACTCAAAAGTTTTGGGGTTATATTTAACTCAAAATTTAACTTGGAAAAACAGATTTGTTCAGTTGTTCAGCGATCCTTTTTTAGACTAAGGTTTTTATCTTAGGTGAATCATTTTTATCTTTCAGCAGGGGATCAATGGTTTTATTACCTCTCAACTGGGTCATTGTAACTCTCGATGTGTTGGTGTTAGTCAGGCCTACCTTGCATGATTGCAGTTGGTCCAGAATGCTGCGGTTTGTTTACTAATATGAACTCAAAGTTGTGAATATATTTCTCCAGTTTTTTCTCTTCCTCACAGGCTCCCGGATCATTTTAGAAATGATTTTAAAGTGTTACTGTTAACTTAAAAGGCTCTGAATTGACAGACTCCAGGGTTTCTGTCTGAACCTCCTGCAGCCTTATGTGACCTTCAGATCCCTTGGATCTAATGATCGTTTGTTTTTAGCTGAACCATAGTCTAGGCCAGTTCACAGAGGTGATCAAACATTTAGGGTTGTAGCCCCTAAACTGTTGAATTAACTGTCCCCACATATTGGACTAGCTCTAAGTGTCGAGGTTGGGGGGATGAGGGGACTGTATCTTGTTGATTTGGTTCTATTTTACTTTGCTGTCACTTTTTCCTGTCCATCACTTTGGAAAATGTTGTGTCTGTTTTGTTCTAAATAAGCTTAAACTCTAACTTGAGAACCATGGTCTTCTGTCTAAATCAACACCCTACAGTGATGAGATACAACCATGTGATCTTGTAAGTGTTTTTAACATGTTTAGTTATTATCAAATTTATTTGAAAGTTAAGAATTAATTCTTCCTCTTCCATCAGACTTTCCTGCACCTACAACAGGTTCCTCCATACCTGAGAGCTTCCAGTCTCCAGTGTGGATCCTTCAGTCCAGCTGAGACCAGCTTCAGTCCTAAGTCTCCTGGATGATTGTAGCTCAGATCCAACGTTTTCAGATGGGAGGAGTTTGAGCTCAGAGCTGAGGCCAGAGAAGCAAAGCCTTCCTCTGAGACCAGACAGCCTGACAAGCTGCAGACACACAAATCAACATACGATGAGAACATGAGCAAGTTGAGCTAGAACCCAAGTTCTGAACTGGTCATTTTCAGTAGCAGAAAAACCCAAAGGAACTCTCGCTTAAAGGGGCAGTATTGTGTATTTTCCAGGCACATAGTGCCATTTTAAGGCACAGTCAAGTAACTATGTTACCTTCAGTTGTTATAAAAATGCTGTATATAGCAAACACAAATTAAGAGAAATTTGACTTCGCAATTTAACGGCTTGCAATTGGCCTGTCTCTTCAAAGCTGCAGTATGTAACTTTGCACTGCTCCTGACCTAAAACAATCAGAGCCAGGAGGAAGGTCTTAGCGCTGTCAATCACCCTCGTGTTAGGCAGCTAAATGTGCTAATGGTGAAAAAAACAACTTACTTTTTCCAGGAAAACCATTTATCTGCTGTCATCGGTGGCCATGCTAACTAGCCTTAATGTTAGTGGCTGGTTAGGTTGTTATGATCCAGCTCTAGCTTAGCAGAGAGCAAGTATGTGAGTATATGCACATGAGGGTGATTGACAGCGCTAAAACCCTCCTCCTGGCTTCAATTGGTTGTTTCTGACTGAGCGGTGTATTTCTGCCATTAGTACTGGGAGCACTAGGAGAAGGCAGAGGAGCTTGATTTTTAGACCTGGAGTATGCATAGAGGCAGCGGGAGTTGCAGAACAGTTGATTTCAGTGCTTCCAAATTTGTCTGCTCTGAACTTCTCTTTCTTACAGGAAGATGATCCCATTCTGAAACAAATATTACCCTTTTGCAAAAAGAGAGTTTTGCCCTCAGCTACTGAAAGGAGCCAACTGACTCAGCCCGTTATGCAGAGGGAGAACGTCCCACCGATGCCTTTCTGTTCTTTTTTTCTGATAACACAGAAAATAAAACGATTATCCAGTTCATCAATCATTATTTCTTCCGAACTGGTAATAGTCGATCCTCTCTGCCATGGTCACTGTGTTTACGGTATTGTTGTAAACCACACATGGCAAAACATCATGATGTTACACTGCAGTGGGAGGGGTTTCACAGGTGCTCGGTGTCTTGTGGAGTGAAGGAGCTGTATGAAAACAAACATCCGGAAACCATATGATCGCACGTCAACAGTTCAGTCAGATCATGCTGGACCCTTAAGACTCCAGTGATGGCTGAATACTGTAGAACTTGCATGGAATTTGAGGCCTTTATTTTATTTTATTTTATTTTATTTTATTTTATTTTTTGATTTGTACAAAGAATCTGAATGCTTGGAATATTTTACTATGTCTACAGGCTGTGATACAGTCCTGCATGTTACATTTAGGTTTACCCTCAAGTGTTGTCTTGGCTCTGCTACAGGTAACTGTCAGAGCACATTGTGCCAGCTGAGTGAAGCTGACACCCCATCCATGTTAAAAATTCCAACAAACAGAATGAACGTTTAGTGCTCCGTTTGTGCCATTAAAACTTTCATTTGTGCTGCTTTCGTTTCTGAGATATGATCATTTCGATCTTGCTCCAAGACAAACCAGAGGTCTACTTTTTTAGTGCTCTGTTGGTGCTCGTTTGTGCCATTAAAACTTTCGTTTGTGCTGCTTTTGTTTCTGAATTATATTTAAATTTCAGGTGGTCACACAACTTTGATTACGTCTATGGTCTGCGCTAGACATCAACACCATCTGCTGCAGATTTCATTGGCAGTTATTTAGAATCATATTTTTCCCCGTAGTTCGGATGCAAGTTAAATTTCAGTTTAGTTTTTATGTGTGCATGATTTGCATTTGATTTCAAAATTCAGAAAAAGATGAAATTTCTCATTTAATGAACTAGTCTGTCAAAGGCAATGTCATCCTATCACCAATATATTTTGTTTTCCATCACAGTAATTTTGAATCCCTTTTTTTTTAGCATTTTATCACAGTGCTTATATATGTATGAAATCTGTAAACAGTTCAGGCCTTTGAATGCTAGCTTATTAAAATTCCTTATGTCAATTCCAGTAGTACTTTGCTTTTGTCATGCTGGTAAATTTATATCATTTCCTTTTATAGAATTATGACTTAACTTATAAAACAATATGCTTAGTTATTGAGGTAGAAATATATAAAAAGGTCAGCATTTTGTTTTATGGTGTCAATTGCTGCCATGTCATGTGGAACCCTCGATGAACATGTCCTTTTAACTGAAGGTCACACCCTGAAATCAACACACCCACAGGGGTAGTGGTTGACTTCCTTAAAACCTGCAGTACACCTCCACAGCTATGTGCTCAACTGGGTTTGACTTCATACCTGATTGATTTCACTCAGCACAGAAACTCTGTCATTGGAGAAAGCCATTGTTGTAATCAACGGCGCTTTGTCGGCATAAGTCCATGGTACACCTCATTTACTTGAAGCGTTGAGATGTTTGGCTGAGGGCTGCTACGCCTTAATACAAAGTACTTCTGTGGGGGGGGAGAAGGAGAGGGGGCAAACAGTTGTGTCGTAAATAATTAATACATGTGCAAAAGAATGTGTAGGTATACATACAGTCATGGAAGAAAGTATTTTACCACCCTATTTGTCTTCACTTTCTTGTTCATTTTAATGTCCAATACAACTACAGGTACAATTGTTTTTGACAAATATGATAAAAAAAAAAAAAAAAAAAAAAAAAAAAAAAAAAAAAAAAAAAAGCTAATAACAGTCAATTTAAGAGCTGATATCCAGCCATTTTCCATGATTTCTTCATGATTACCTTAATTGCTGTAGACTTACTACAGATGAAGACACAAAGGAAGCAGATCAAAGGAGAATACTTTGATGTCATGGTTCATTACCCCTGACCAGAAAAAAACGCTCTGTTTTGATGCTTTCTGTGACCAATTCTTTAATGGCAAAACATGCCATATTTTGCTCATCCTGATTTAGGAGAGCTTTTCATATTGTGGCTTATAAGACGGTTTCTCATCTACACCTCAAAAACTTGAGGAGGGTTGTATACTTGTTGCATACAAGACAGCTGTGGTTCATTTCCAGTTATCACCAAGTCAGCCAATGTGCAATACTGGCTTGAATGTAAAAAAAACATTTTTGTTTGTTGGGAGCAGTGATTAGCCTATAAAGTCTAACAGGGTCAATCTGCAAAAACACCTTTCTGTGCACTTAGAGTGAAGGATCTCTCAGTTCTGGACCATCTTCATGCATAGTGTAGGACACATTGTCCAACTATAACTATATTGATCATGTGCTGACTTCATGGCCTTCTGTTGTGAAATATTTCCTTTTTTACAAGCATGTACCTATCCATCGTTTAAAATAGGTATACTCATACTTTGAAATAGAAATTGTTCTATAAAACACACATCAGAATGGTGACTATATAATTTAATTAAAATGTCATAGTGAAAAACTGACTCCTTAAAATACATATAACTTCATAATCATTGAAACATAACTCAGAAACGAAAGCAGCACATACGACAGTTTTAATGGCACAAACGGAGCACTAAAAAAGTAGACCACTCTGTTTTGTTTTGGAGCAGGACAGGAGGGATGGTGATCTTTGGATGACCTAAAAAATAATCTTTAATATCTCAGAAATCAAAGCAGAACAAATGAAAATTTTAACGGCACAAACCTGCACGAACCGCTCATTCTGTTTTCTGTCATTTTTAACATGGCTGGGGTGTCAGCTTCACTCAGCTCATTGAGCCCCTGTTGTATCCTTAGACTGGCATTCTGTTTGTTTTGGGTTCTGCTTTCTCCTCCTCCTCTTCATAGGGTGTGATTAGCAGGTGCAGCTCCCAGATGGCGCCAATTAACCTCATCAAGGAGCAGCATTTAGAGGAGTGGATTTCTTGAGACAAATGCCAGATGGTTAACTACAACTAGTGGTATGGCTGGCCCTGCTGAGTGACTTGTGTGTTACTCTCCTGGAATTTACCAGTGGTTTTCTTCCTCCTGGCCAGGCAGATTACCTCTCTGAAGGCTCTTCCCACAGTATTGGTGCACTGCTTCCACGCTGACTTGGCAACTCTCAGGGTTTGATCTCCTGGTGTCTCGTTCTCCTCGCCACTTTAGACGCTCACCTGTGGCTCCTGAACTTCCTGTTCTGGAGATACTCTGTGCTCCCTCTCAGCCATGACTCCTTTGCCTAGAGTAAGAATCCAACCTCCACCTCTGTTTGGAACTAACTTTAGCAACCTTTAACCATCTCTCCGTCTTCTAGTGCGGCCCTGTTCCTGGCTTGGTGTTTCCCCTCCAGCATACCAGTAGATCGAGAGCTCTTCTCTTGACTCAAACCGTTTAAGACTTTTCATTTCTGTGTCCATAATTGTTGCTTGCACCAGAGTTATCTTGAATCATGACAGCCCTGTACTATGTATGTTCTAAATATAGACTGTTATTTATAATGGGTTTATGTTCTTAAAGGACTGCATAATTAAAATGAGCACTTGATGAACTGTTTTATCATGTTGGGGAATATTGACATTTTTTATGAAATTAAACACAAACGCTGAGTCTGGTATTCTCTTCGATACTGTTTTGCAGTTGACTGACTTAAGTGCCATTTGTGCTTCTCTTTTCTCCCCCCCCTGTCATTTAGGTTTTCACATGAAGACAGAGTTCATTGTAAGGACCCTGAATGGTAATCCTAAGCACTGGTGTATGTTTACTCTGTTTTTAACAAAGTGCCAAACTGACTATGCTGAATAACAAAACATTTACATTTCTTTTGATTTGTTTGAGACTTTAATGCTAACATTGAGTTATGTTTAAAAATATGACTTGATGGGTCACCATGTACTCCAGCCTAAGGTGAACAACACAGAAGTGATTGTTTTAGATAAAAATGAGCTCTTTGTGGGGCTACATCCTAAAGAGTAGACAAAAATACAGCCATCATTGACTCAGACCAGAATTTAAGCAAAATAATTTAGCCTGTTATGGGCTGTTAACCCTTAAGAGGGTTATGTAAAATATGGCAAGAAGAAACTGAACAGGTTAGGTTGTATGACAAAGCTCATTCAAAATGCTTCTGGAAATAAACCTTCACATCAGTCATTTCTGCCTTGTTGCCTGTTTGTGATCTAAAAGAATCTATACTTGTATACAAGGCAATGAATAGTGATAGCTGATGCAAGTGTTGAAGCTTTGTCAATTTATTCAGAACATTGTGATTTATATATTCTATGTGAAAATTATATTGCACCTATGAAGAGATCAGTGTTTCACAAGAACCAATAAAGGAAAAATCAGATTTAAAGTTGTCAAATGGCTTTAAGTCCAAAAGGACTGCATCAGAAACTGAGGTTGAGGGTAACCCTAAACAAAAAATGAGCATTTTGGCACATTTTGATAAGACTAAATCCTAGGAAACTGAATGGACTAAAATGCTAAAGATAGCCAGCGTAGTGACAATGTTTAGCCCATTAGCTTTTTTTTTTTTTTTTTTTTTGTCTAATTTTGATCTAGAAGAGTTTCTAAACTAAATGGAATTAATTAATTTTGTCAAACATGCAAACTTTAGCCAACCTGCCCAAATTATTAGTTAAGGTAACCTTAGCATTTTAGACAATTTTTGCTTACAAGCCTGTTTCCATACTAAATGGAGTAAATGGTCAATATCCCAGAGATAACCCTCTTGCTAATATTAGCACTTTAGCAAAAATTACCATTTCATATAGTTTTAGCTGATATACTGTTTCCATATTACATTAACTGATTTACTTAGTAAACATAGTTATGATAGCAAAAGAGCTAAAATTAGCATTTTAACTACATTGAAAAGCCACTGAATTTAATAAGCCAATGTTTGTTGAGTGATAGCCAGCATGCTATTGACAGCATTTAACCTAACATTAGCTTTTTTGGTAATTATATCTTGTTAAGCCTGTCCCAAGGGACACAGTTGGCTCACATGAGAGAAGTCGGGCTTAACAGGATATCTTCTACATTGCTGTTATCCCACTAGATGGGATAAATTCAATGCAATGAAACATGTTAGTGACCCACAACCATTAGCATGTTATCTAAAAACATTTAAGTTAATTGTAACATACACTGCTCTCATTGCACTAGATGAGCTAAAAATCTTACTGTTTATGTTAACATATGACTTGACTGTTTTAAGCAGAATGTTTTTCTTTGTAGATTAGCTGACTGTTTTACTTTTTTGCTGCTGCTTATTTATTACATTTCTGCAAGTGTTCTGCAGTTGATTTCCAATACTTCATCAAATTTCAGAGAAAACATTCAGCTTACAGCATGCACACTGCATTCTTGCAGGAAATCTGCATTTGTCTAGTTGAAATAACATGGACATCGTTTTTGATAGCAGCTAATGGACAGAAATCTGGTTTCAACAGGATTGAGAATATTGTACCTGAGAATTTCCAGGTTGCAGTTTGGACTTTCCAGTCCAGCAGATAGAAGCTTCACTCCTGAATCCTGCAGGTCGTTGTTACTCAGGTCCAGTTCTCTGAGGCTGGAGCAGTGGGAACTGAGAACTGAGGACAGAGCTTCACAGCTTCTCTCTGAGAGGTTACAGTGATTCAGTCTGAGGAGACAGGGAGAAAGATTGCTTATTTTACATGTCATGTTGCCTTTTGTTGTGAACTGGTTCATCATAAATGAACTGAAACATGAATCAATATTTACCCAGTGATGTCAGCAATGCATTACTCTAATCTAACGCATTACTATTTCCAGTCTAGTAATCAGATTAAAATTACTTATCCAAATTACTGTGCGTTACTATTTTTGTCATTTTATTTAGTAAATACATATATTTTTACTTTCTTCTTGCGTCTCGAGGAGAGATGCCTCACCTGTAACACCAGGCAGCGATACAAATGTCAACAAGGGAGAGAGGCGAGAGATACGCGTTTCCTAGCTGGAAATAAAAGCACAATTTAGAGTTTGTGTTGCTAAAGATTACAATATCAAGGTTCGTTGCTTCCTCTGTGCTGGAGACAAAGTGCTATTGTTGCATCCTTGAAAATAGGGGAGACAGAAAAAGAGTGATTTTTAGTGCTTCTCTCATGCTACAGTTTAATGCAATGAGGAGAGAGCACAAATGCCCGCTAGTGGAGGATGGGGCCACCACCAATCAATCCCAGGATAGGCTTACCAGCTGATTGTTGATGTACAGATCTCAATTTCCTTGAATAAAATCACAAATAACAGTAATACATGAAAAATAATTTTTCAACAATTTTCTTACTGTATTGTTTTTAAGTTCATGTCAACTATTATGGATTAATATTTATTGTACAACTTTTTACAGTAAATTGTAATATTTTTTTTTTTTTTTTTTTTTTTTTTTTTTTTTTTTTTTACTGTCAACTCTTGTATGAAAACAACTTATAACAACTGCATAGAATCTTTTAGTACTGCACTGGGGGTTTAGTAATAGTCTTCCAACCTATCAAATTATATAGCTTTAAAAATGCTACATCAAATTTGAAAAAACATTTGGAGAGACAGAGTAAGTCCCACCAGGTCTAAACTAAAATGCAGGAGGTCCCCCTCTCACACACCCATCCAAACAACAAAACCTGAGCTTCGGTGTAAAATCAGTAAGTGGGGAAGAGTTAAAATTGGTCAGACAGGATGTAGTAGAGGACGTGCTGCCCTTAAACACTACTGACTCGCCCTGCTTGTCATTTTTATGTTGAGGCGGCAGAGGCTGTTGTCGGCAGCTGCTGAAAAGTAACTAATAAAGTAACTTGTAATCTAACTTAGTTACTTTTAAAATCAAGTAATCAGTTAAGTAACTAAGTTTTTCAAGGAGTAATCAGTAATCAAGTTACTTCTTCAAGGTAACTATGCCATCACTGTATTTACCTCATCATTAGTTACTGCATTTATTTCTCAAAAATAAATGCAGTCACAATCTGTGACCTTACAGAGCTTTGTTGGAGGCTTTAACCACTGGCAGCAGCTTCAGAAGAACCTCCTCTGAAGCAGAGTATTTCTTCAGGTCAAACACATCCAGATCTTCTCCTGATGACATTAAGATGAAACCCAGAGCTGACCACTGGGCAGGAGACAGTTCATCTGTAGAGAGACGTCCTGAACTCAGAGACTGTTGGATCTCCCCCACTAGAGAGAGATCATTCAGTTCATTCAGACAGTGGAACAGATTGATGCTTTTCTCTGCAGACACATTCTTACTGATCTTCTCCTTGATGTACTGAACTGTTTCCTGATTGGTCTGTGAGCTACTTCCTGTCTGTGTCATCAGACCTTGTAGGAGTCGCTGATTGGTCTGCAGTGAAATTCCGAGGAGGAAGCGGAGGAACAAGTCCAGATGTCCATTTGGACTCTGTAAGGCCTGGTCAACAGCTCTTTGATGAAGGTACTTTAGATTAGGCTCCTTAGATATTGCTTTTGTTTCTTTCATTAGGTTGACGCCAGAGTTGATTAAGGTCAGATGAACATGAAGAGCAGCCAGAAACTCCTGAACACTCAGATGGACGAAGCAGAACATTTTGTCCTGGTACACCCCTCTCTCCTCTTTAAAGATCTGTGTGAACACTCCTGAGTACACTGAGGCTGCTCTGATATCCATGCCACACTCTGTCAGGTCTGATTCATAGAAGATCAGGTTTCCTTTCTGCAGCTGATCAAAAGCCAGTTTTCCCAGAGACTCAATCATCTTCCTGCTCTCTGGACTCCAGTGTGGATCTGTTTCAGCTCCTCCATCATACTTGACCTTCTTCACTTTGGTCTGAACCACCAGGAAGTGGATGTACATCTCAGTCAGGGTGCTGGGCAACTCTCCTCCCTCTCTGGTCTTCAACACATCCTCCAGAACTGTAGCAGTGATCCAGCAGAAGACTGGGATGTGGCACATGATGTGGAGGCTTCGTGATGTCTTCATGTGGGAGATGATCCTGCTGGCCTGCTCCTCATCTCTGAATCTCTTCCTGAAGTACTCCTCCTTCTGTGGGTCAGTGAACCCTCTGACCTCTGTCACCATGCCAACACACTCAGGAGGGATCAGATTGGCTGCTGCAGGCCGTGTGGTTATCCAGAGGAGAGCAGAGGGAAGCAGGTTCCCCCTGATGAGGTTAGTCAGCAGAACATCTACCGAGGTGGACTCTGTAACATCAGTCAGGATCTCCATGTTGTGGAAGTCCAGTGGAAGTCTGCTCTCATCCAGACCATCGAAGATGAACAGAACCTGGAAGTGTTCAAAGCTGCAGATTCCTTTAGTTTCAGTGAAGAAGTGATGAACAAGCTCCACCAAGCTGAACTTTTTCCCTTTCAGCACATTCAGCTCTCTGAAAGTGAATGGAAATATGAACTGGATGTTCTGGTGGGCTTTGTCTTCAGCCCAGTCCAGAGTGAACTTCTGTGTTAAGACTGTTTTCCCAATGCCAGCCACTCCCTTTGTCATCACTGTTCTGATTGGTTGATCTCTTCCAGGTGGGACTTTAAAGATGTCTTCTTGTCTGATTGTTGTTTCTGGTCTGTGTGGTTTCCTGGATGCTGTTTCAATCTGTCTGACCTCATGTTCATCATTGACCTCTCCAGTCCCTCCCTCTGTGATGTACAGCTCTGTGTAGATCTGGTTCAGAAGGGTTGGACTTCCTGCTTTAGCAATCCCCTCAAACACACACTGGAACTTATTCTTCAGACCAGATTTAAGTTGATGTTGATAGTACGCAGGAAAGAATTCTGAATGAAGAAAGAATAATTTCAATACATTTTTAGTTTGGAATAAAGACCATATTTTTCCATCAGGTCAAATCTTTGTAGAAATCCTCTTACTGCTCTGCAGACGGTCAGCCAGCTCCTCCAGCTTCATCATCCTCAGGAAGTTCAAAGTGATCTTCATCAGTGCCTCTCTGCTGCTGCTCCTATGCTTTTCATCATCACCTTCCAACACCTCCTCATCATCTCTTTGACTCTCTGAGCATTCTGGGTCATCTGGACTCAGAAGCTTCTGGATCCTCTTTAGCTCGTTCTTCACAAAAGTGACAATGTTGTCCTCCAGCAGCTGGAATAGAATAATATATAAAGGACACAGACTGAAATCATGGAGCCAAACTTCAGATCCATGTTGGACAGACTGACAGTCCACTAGTCTACAAAGTGCAGCATGGTGATTATCATGAACGGGACTGATGGAAAAGTAGTTGCACATGTACAGACCATAAAAATGGAGTCCAGCTGTGTTTGATGCTGCTGGGTAGACGGTCCACTGGAGCTCTGCTGGTCCGCTCTGTGGGGGAATCAGGAACAATTAGGAAGGAAGTTCATCCAGCAGTTTTTACAGATGAAATCCCCAAGAGCTTCACAGTAAAAGTCATTAAAACAGAAAAACAGAGCATCAAATGAACACAATACAAAGAAGTTGAAAAGAGGAAGATAAAATAAAAGAATGAAGACCAGTAAAACCAGAATCACTCAGTAGACATTTTAAAAAGCGGATCTTTGCACTGGGATTTCAAACTGTCCACATTGTCAGCAGATTTGATGCTGTTAGGGACAGTGGGAGTGAAGATTCCATCCACACTGGTCTTCAGGACAGTGTGGGCATACAGCAGGTTCTGATGATTAGATCTGAGGTGGTGTGGACATGGAGGAGGTCTGAGACATGGGTGTTTGCCCATGTAGGGTCCTGTCCTAGATGTGGTGGAGGATTTTAAAATGGATCCTGTTGGTCACTGGAAGCCAATGAGCTCACATATCTGTCCACATAGAGACAATCAGAAGGTAAAGGTCCATGAAGTGATATCTGGATGTGAGCAATGAACCAGATGCTCCAAATAGTTGAAAAAGTTTCATGTTCCTGCCGATTCTACTAAGAATTAGCAGAACCTCTGATGGTCAGTTTGAGTTCCAGCAGATCTTACCAACCACACCATGAAACTTTCCTTCCCTGGTGAATTGCTCTCACAATGCACACAGGACCAAGGGCCTCGTGCATAAGAGTGCGCAGTTTTCACACTAAAAGATGGCGTACGGACAAATTTTGAAAAGTGCGGTGCACAAAAAAATTGAGATGTATTAAACCGTGTGCATGTATGTGGCTGCACACCTTTGCTTTATACATCTCAATTTGTGTGAAATAGAGCACATCTGCTGGTGCCACATGGACCGCCCTGTTACTGCCCATAATTGCATATGTAAATTAGTATAAATACCCAAAAGGCTCACACCACGTGTTTGAGTCTGTTTTCAATGTGATGGAAAATTTTATCATGAAAATGCTTGCATCCAGAGAAGTTAAAGTGAGCATATAGTGAAGGATAGTTGTGGAGCATGTGTTCAAAGTTGAACTTTGCATTGAATTGCACCTGCACTTTTCTCTAGAACTGAAGCTGCACAAGACTCTTTATCTTCAGAGGACAGAGTGCTCACTTCCCCTTTTTGGGGCAAGGTTGAACTTTCATATATGGAGTTGTTTTTCAGAAGAACCTATTGTCTTTTCTTATAATATGTACATGACATGGAAGTGGTGAAAATGTATCTGTCTGTAACTCATCTCGGGGCTCTGCCTCTCTGACTTGCTCAGTGACAGAGTCTTCGAACGCTGTGTGCCTTCGAATAAAGCTCATGAAGACAAAGATCGATCTTTCTCTACTTTATTGAACAGTTGTCTCTTCCTCTTTTGTAAGACAATTCCACAAACCAACTACAATTAAGAGAAATAATAATAATAATGATAATAGATTTTATTTAAAAGGTGCCTTTTAGGGTGCACAAGGTCACCTTTATAAAAAAATAAAAGCAATAAAATTAAAACCAAAACATGCAAAATAAAAAACAGAAAAGAAAAATTTGAGCTCAATCAAAGGGAAAATGCTTGTTTGAACAGATGAGTTTTCATTCATTGCACATTTACAGAATGGAAATGCTTTCATAAAGGCGCATTCATTTCCAGACGGTGCCCTTATAGCAATATTAGTGCAGTCGACAGCTCTGATCACCTTAAGAAGTTAGCTCATGAATTGCAAATTGCTATTTAATTTCTGCCTTTTCAGCTGCAGTGTAGTGTAACCTTGTGTATCTGGGTAACATATACAGCATGGTTTAGCTGAATGATGACAGGTATTTTCCTAATTTGTCAGCTAATTCCCACTGAAATGCTCTGTTTGAAGGGAAACCCAACTTAATGAGAACTTCAACCGGTCACACTCGACTCCTTAATTTCCCTCTGCAACACATCATTCTGCACAGAGCTCCACGATGATGGTCGTGGACAATCTAAAGTGGCTAATAAGCCACTCATCATGTCCTAACTCCTCAGTCTGATCTCTGAACACACGCTCACACACTCCCTCTCAATCCTTCCATTGGCAATGTCCTCCAGCAGTGCCAAAGCTGCCATTATTCAATTACGCACACCTTTGTGCAGCTATTAATGTGTGATTGTTTACAACCTGTGCACCTTAATAATCATCAAACCTGACCTATTAGGAGTTAATCTGCTGATCCGACCCCATTTTCTTTGTCAGTGAGAAGAAAAATGCCCCATAAATTCATGCGCTTCGGCACACAGACTGATGTACAATTACATCTATATGTGACAAAACAGAGGAAATTTACTTTTTACATTCGAGTGAGGTTTTCCCATCATTTTATTTTGTCTATTAACTTTTTTTGTGTGTGAGTGTGTGTTACCTTAATGTTTGACGATAAATGTGGTTCAGTTTCATCGTTTAAGTTTAAACAATAAAATATTAAAATCATGAAAAATCATTGGGTTCGATGCTCCTTAGGTTAAATAAATCTGAATTGAGTCAGATTGCATTGTTTTTAGGTGAGGTCTGGTGCTTTGTAATTTATTGTCCACTGAAAAAGTTTGTGTGGCTACCGCACTTTTTCACCGCAGATAAAAAGTTTGCATATATTTACGCAACCTCTCACTGTTACATTGCATAAAAAGTAGGATTTTTGGCAGTTATTGGCACATTAAGTTGCAGTGAACCTTGAGATTTAGGGCTGTCAGGAGAATTGTTGAGAATTGACATATACTTTGTGTGTCAGTGTTGCCCCATCACCCCCTCCCTCAGGTCTAGAGGAGGCTTTCATATTAATTATTAATATTTCATATTATGCTGTGAGGCATACAAATGGAAATTGAGTACTCACCTCTGGTCTTGTTGATTACCTCTCCCTAACTTCATGCACACATTTTACAATGGTTTGCTGTTGCAAATGACTGCAAAAGTTGTAACCAAAGTAGTGTATTTTTTAAATTTGATTTAAAAGTATCAGAGATTCACATTCTTTATCTTTTAAGCCTTTTTCCATTTAAATATGTGACTACACATGATACAGAGGAAACATTGAACCAATGTTAAATTCCCAAGAAATCATTCTAATTTATATTGCTTTGATGATGATAAAAGTCTAATGACATATTGTCTCCAAAGGTTATATTACAATTTACAGTATTAATAATGCAAGTAGGTATAACTCAGTGTAGATTATTAAAGTAAATCCATCCCTCATGTCAAGGAGCACTGCTCTGTACAGTATTTAAGTCTCCTAGATTTCAACCACTGTACCGAGTGAGATAACAACAGTCATCTTTTCTACTGCCCTACTTAAACGGACAGTGGATGTGTTTACCACACATCTTGCAGCAATGTGCTCAACAGGGAGAAATGATGCTGGGTAGTGTCTGTTCCCTGCGAGCTCCAAACTTCTACTAGCTTTCCATAAAAATATCTGACTGGGTGGGGATTGAGCCGGGAAACTTGAGCAATGACAGTTTTAAATGTTGTACATTTTGACACAACATTGACAACCATGAACTGCTTTATGGTTGGTCGTGGTTCTGCTAAAGGGTCAAGGACAGGCTCTTCAAAATTATTTGTGTTTTCACACCACTTACACATATGCCTACCTTTCTGCTGTGGATCCATTTATGGAGTAAGTCACATTCTGATGTTACCCTTTTGCCTGTGATGGCAAAGCAGGCAGTGTCAGTGATATGATTATCAGGGTAAATCTGATGAGACATTCTCAACATTACATGTCGGTCAAGCTTATCTAAGATTGTGTGGTGGAAAGGAGACAGATGCACCTCCACACTTTTCCAAGAGAAGGGTTTCTGGCAACACCAAAGCATTGTGCTTTACATAAAGCGTATCAGTTATGTCATCATGTGACAAAAGTTCCAATCATTTGTCCATGTAAAATATTGGCAATTTCAGCAGCATATCCACATGTCCATGGCATACTAAATTGTTGACTCTGCTTAAATTACCTCATGATCTGAACTTTGTCCAAATGTTGTGAAGAAACTTTCTTGGTATTCCATTTAAAAACTCAAATGAAAAACACCAGAATGAATTAACCGGTCCACTGTTCAACAAACACTCCTGGAAATGACAATGTAAATGCATGTTGGGGGTGCAGTGCAATGGGCCAAACAGTTTATTAAAGTTTGAGAGAAAGGTCTGCAGGTATCGGTCTGCTATGGAAGTATGCCATGAAGAAATATGTTTGGAGAAAGAACATTCAAACAACAATCAATCCTATCTGGTAAATACACTGCTCAAAAAAAATAAAGGGAACACCTAAACAAAACAATGTAACTCCAAATCAATCACACCTTTGTGGAATCAACGTCTCCAGCTAGGTGGTAACACTTATTGTGAATCAGTTTCACCTGTCACAGAGAAGTGTATAAAAGCAGATAATTTCCTTTGTTAGTTAGAAGTCTGATGACCTACATTCTGTAACTCATGGTACAAATGGAAACGAACATTTGTGAGTATCTATCTCTGACTGATTCTGTCTTGAGTGTTTCCTTCATACTAATTTTCATAACAGAAAGGCCAAACTCTATTCATAAAAACTTCTATGGAGCAGGGGAATACACCACTCACTGCTGTGCTAGGATACTCTGTGGCAGAATCTCTGGTGGTGTTATGGTGCTTTGGCATAAGAAGCTTGACCAGCAAATCAAAGTGGTCAGGTTGAATGTTGATTGGGCGATAGGACTTGAGTTCTGTGGTAGGGATAAAACAATCACTATACTGAACATGTATGAGTTCTCTGAGAATGAATTTGAGTATCTCAATAGACTGGCCCATATTATGGCTTACATACAGGAACATGCAGTAAGCAGCATTTTCATTGTGGGTGATTTGAATGCTGATCTTTTAGATCAAAGGTTTGTGTTTGCTAACCACTGAAAGCATTTCTGCTCAGATAATGGTCTATCTCTCTCTAGTAAAATACTTCTGCCAAAGGACAGCTGCACTTCCATTATTGAAGTGTGGCATAACACCTCCTGGTTAGACCACTGCATTTGTACCAGCATTGCTCATAATACAATTGAATCTATGAGAATTAATTATGAATTTTCCTCATGACCATGTGCCTCTTTTGTTCTCTATACAGTGGCTTGCAAAAGTATTCATACCCCTGGAACTTTTTCATATTTTGTCATATTACAACCACAAACATGAATGTATTTCATTGGAATTTTATGTGAAAGACCGACACAAAGTGGCATACAATTGTGAAGTAGAAAGAAAATTATACGGAATTCAAATAAAAAACTGCAAAGTGTGGTGTGCAAAAGTATTCAGGCCCCCTTTCTCTGAGTGCAAATAATTGCCTTCAGAAGTTGCCTGATGATCGCTAATGAATAAATAGAGTCCACCTGTGTGTTATCTAATGTCAGCCCAAACCCAGCTGCTCTGTGACGCCTCAGAGCTTGGTTAACAGAATACTGGGGAGCAAACAACATCATGAAGTCCAAGGAACACACCAGACAGGTCAGGGAGAAAGTTGTGGAGAAGTTTCAAGCAGGCTTAGACTATAAAAAGATTTCCCAAGCTTTGAACATCTCACAGAGCGCTGTTCCATCCATCATCCGGAAATAGAGAGAGTATGGCCCAACTGTAAACCTACCAAGACGAGGTCGTCCACCTAAACTTCCAGGCCGAACAAGGAGAGCCCTGATCAGAGATGCAGCCCAGAGGCCCATGGTGACTCTGGACCAAATGCAGAGATCCACACCTCAGGTGGGGGAATCTGTCCACAGGACAATTATTAGTTGTGCACTGCACAAATGTGCTCTTTATGGAAGACTGGCAAGAAGAAAGCCATTGTTAAAAGAAAACCATAAGAAGTCCCATTGGCAGTTTGCCAGAAGCCATGTTGGGGGGACAGCAAACGTGGAAGAAGGTGCTTTGGTCGGACGAGACCAAAATGAAACTTTTTGGTCAAAATACAAAACGCTATGTTTGGTGGAGAACTAACACTGCACATCACTCTGAACACACCATCCACTCTGTCAAATATGGTGGTGGCAACATCATGCTCTGGGGGTGCTTCTCTTCAGCAGGGACATGTAAGACGGTCAGAGTTGATGGGAATATGGATGGAGCCAAATCCATGACAATCTGGGAAGAAAACCTGAGTGTCTGCAAACCTGGAGTCTGCAGAAGTCTTGAGACTGGGGTGGAGCATCACCGTCCAGCAGGACAACCACCCTAAACATAAAGCCAGGGCTACAATGGAACAGTTTAAAACAAAACATAGTCATGTGTTAGAATGGCTCAGTCAAAGTCCAGACCTTAAACCAATCGAGAATTTGTGGCAAGATCTGAAAACTGCTGTTCACAAATGCTCTCCATTTAATCTGACTGAGCTTGAGCTGTTTAGCAAAGAAGAATGGGCAAAAATTCCAGTTACTGGATGAGCAAAGCTGGTGGAGACAGACCCTAAAAGAAGTCTTTTAGGGTCTGTCTCCACCAGCTTTTGCTGCAATTGCAGCAAAAGGTGGTTCCACAACGTATTGACTCAGGGGGGGCTGAATACTGTTGCACACTGCATTTTCCAGTCTATAAACTTTGTTATGCTGGAAGTAAAAAGAGGACATCCATATGTATTTCACCAAGTGTAGACAACTCAGTTTGTACCTGTTGTCCTAAGGTGCACACCGTACTTCAGCCCTGAACAGTGTACATGCGCATTACTGCCTTAGATACATACACACATGGACATGGATATTCATGTCTATGCATACTTGTTAGAGTTCAGCTCGCTGGTATGATAGCTCAGGTTCTGTAGTTATATTTGGTGTCGAGCTGGTTAATAAATCACGTTCAAGTGAACTACTTTGTCTCTTTCATAATGGTGAACATTCTACACCCAGTGTGAGACCAGGTTGAGTAATACTGAGCTGTAACTTCCAATGATATCAACTGTCAGAATCTGCAACATAGATCTGAATTGTGTTCACTGTATGACAAAATTGCGGATTCTCTCCTTATCTCAAGTCAACATCTGGGTAAGAATAATAAGTACAAGGCTAAATTAGGCTGGAATGAGTTGATGTTGAGGAGATTCATGCAGAGGCAAGAAAGCCCTTTATAGCCTGGGTTGAATAGGTAGAGCCAAAGATATTCTGTGTGTATGAAGAAAGCAAATTCAAACTTTAAATATGCACTGCAGTTCATTAAAAGACATGATAATTCTCTCAGGGCTGAGTAACTGGCAAGGGAATTACAAAGCAATTGCCCTACAGACTTTCGGAAAGAAATTAAAAGAATGAATAATAAAAAAAATGTCTTTACCAACACATATTGATGGTATGAGCGGAGTAGATCAGATTACTAAGTTATGGCAGAAACATTATCATGGTATTTTTAATGCTGTTAAAAGTAATTCATTTATTGTTGGTAATATTGATATAAATGAAAAAGTGGTTGTGTCTCCAGAAGAAGTCTATGACACTGTGATGAAGCTGGATAACAACAAGGCATGTGGGCTAGACAGGGTATCTGCTGAGCATTTAAAATATGCGAACAGGGAACTGTACCCTGTGCTTGTCATGTTTTACAGGCTTCTTAACTCATGGAGTGTTATCTGACACATTATTGTCTGTTATTTTAGTTCCAATTGTGAAAGATGAAGCTGGTAAAATTAGTTGTAAATATAATTATAGGCCTATAGCTGTGGCCAGCACCTTGTCTAAAGTACTGGAGAGGGCTATTTTGAACAAATTGGAAAAGTTCTTACTGACCTCTGATAACCAGTTTGGTTTTAAATGTAAACATGGAACAGACATGTGCATCTTTGCCTTAAAAGAAATTTTAGATTCATACAACAGACATGACACCACTGTTTTATGTGTTTTATCGATGTGTCAAAAGATTTTGATTATGTAAACCATGAAAAGTGATTCCAAAAGTTGTGTAACAGTTTTGTCCCCAAATGTTTGGAGAGGATTCTTGTTTTTTGGTAAGCTAATCAGTCGATGTATGTAAAATGGGTAAAGTCTGTATCGGATCCTTTCAGTGTTTCAAATGGTGAAACAGGGTGGCATCCTGTCACCCTTTTTATTCAATGTGTATGTGGATTATGGATGATCTGTCAATGCTTTTAAATGAGTGTGGAACAGGCTGTAGGGTTGGTAACATGATCATCAACCACTTGATGTATGCTGATGATTTAGTGATTTTTGTCCTTATACTGCTGGCCTACAAGAGCTGCTGCAAGTGTGCTCTGAATACGGGAGAGATTTTGATATAAAATATAATTCTAAGAAAAGCATTGTCATGATTGTGCAGAGCAAAGAGGACTCCAAGCTGATGTTCCCTGATTTCTTTCTGTCAGGCAACCGGCTGAATGTAAGTAAGGAATGTAAATACTTCGGCCACTTTGTGACGGCAGACTTGTCAGATGATAGAGACATTTACAGACAATGTCGTATGCTCTCTGGTTAAGGTGTACTGCACTGCTGTATATACAGCTCATTTGTGGAGGCGCTATAAAAGGAACAGTATGTAAAGACTGAATGTAGCATATACTGATGGCATGCAGATGTTGCTGAAGGTACCTTGAAGGAATTGCGCGAGTCAACTGTATCATTGCGACGCTGACCAACCCTGGACTGAGCTCTGTGCGATACTTTTCTACTCTATGGACTCAATGGTGCTTGAGTCTCTATAGAAAAGCATTTTAATTCTGTGTTTTCATTGTTTTGTTTTTATATGGAACATATATTGTGTCTGAAATAAAGTAATGAGTGAATGAATGAATGAATATGGGATAGGGACTAAACAGTCCAGTTAGCTCATTAACATGGAACAGTGAACCAATCAGAGTGAGCTACAGCCCAAACTAAATATTTCACTCTAACAACAGAAAATTGTTTAATGATGGCAACTAATCAATGCAGCCCAGAAGCACACAGATCAGAGGTGTTTAACATGATGCCTCCAGCAACATCCATTCTTTCCACTGTGGTGCTGGAGAACATCCAACACACACTGCTTCACATATAAAGATAGAAAGGTTGGGAAAAAGAGCTGAGCTCACGTTAAACACATGTTGGAAAGAAAAATATTCAGACTGACTAAGTTTATGCAGTTATATCAGTTAGATACAGCTCACCTCTCTGATGATGGAGGTCCATGAGATTTAAAGTTGATGAAGTCTTGCTTCGACCAGTCACTCTTGCAGGACACACAGCTGGGCTCTGGTTCTGGTTTGAGTCTCTGATGGATCCTGACAGAAAAAAAATAGGATTAAAACACACAAGGTTCTGTTCACATACCAGTCATCATTTACTGGTATAAATCATTTACTGCCCCATAAGAGCAGGAACAAGGCTGAAAAATAGGACAAATTGTCTCCGAAGTTTAATAACAGCTCCATGTTAATTATCTGTTTAGGTTTGATGCAGGACAATTCTGGGTAAAAACTGAGACCCATATGGGGAACAGAGGTTCTGCTACATTTTGACTGATTTTCTTAAGACCCATTTGAGACCCAGTCAGTACCTACATAGAGTGAGCAGCTGGTTCTGTTGATCTGGGTTGTATTTAGACAGAAAATCAATACCAGCATTATTCCATAAATGTCTGATCAGCCATCCTTCTTTCTAAGATGAATAATATTGAACACATGTTGGTCATCATGATCCAGGACATGTGTTGGAAGTTGGCGAGTTTTTCCAGATGTGTCCTGCTGGAACACAGAGCTCTAACCAACAGGCTGGTATCACTCAGCTGCTTCTGTAACACTGACTTGCTGTTTGGAAGAACACACTGATCCCATGCTGAGCCGCCTCTGTTCAGTCTGGATGAAGCACCAAAGAGCAGCAGCTTCATCATCACGTCTGCTTTGGCCTGATATAGTGTGAATGCTGTGTGAAAAGGGCTGTTGGCAGTTCGAGACAGTGATCTCACCTCTGACCTTTGCTTTGGCTCTCATCTTCCCCACACAGAGTGGTTTTATAGGGAGGGACTCCCTCCTCTCTGTCCTCACACTGATCCATGCTGCTGAATTCACATCCACATCAGTTCACACACACTTTCTACCTTCACCTGCAGAGGAAACACAAATCATTCATCTGAACATCAACTCTGATCATCCTTTACATCATTAGTGCTGGAAAAGAACAGCTGCTCCTGAAGCCTTGAGAAGACCTTCATCACCTCTCATAGAAAGCTGTGATCCTCTGGATGTTGGTCGGGATCAGTTTCTCTGCTTTGGTTCAAACTGTCTAAAACCCAACAGCTCATTGTTAAACTGATCCAACAATGTGAAGACATCACTGCAGCCTTGGCGGTGTCCACTGTCCTCCAGGTTCCCGTCTGTCTCCAGACTAGCATCTGATTTGACTGATTTCCTCAACATCCTCAAACCTTCATGAACACTGATTTCACTGACCTTCAGGACTCAGATTTCCAGACTGAGTTCCTCCTCAGCCTGGAAATCTAGAAAAGAGCTAATTTGATTCCAGCGTATTCTGGATCTGGAGAAGCGTTGAAAAAAAATTATTAATCTGTATAAATATTCATGTTTCCAGAAATGATTCCCGATAAAACTAAACATGTCCTTCCTTCTCTCCTTCCTTGTAACTTTGCTTCTGATCTTTTATCCTTCCTCCCTGCATTCCTTGTGTCCTTCCTTCCGTACACGTGTCCATCTTCTCTTGTGTTCTTTTCTATTTCTAGTATTTAGTATTTTAGATTTTAAACCAAACATAAAGGACTGAGAGCTCTGGAAAGCGGAATCTGAAGGAGTCTGGATGTTTCCATGAAAATGATGCAGGAACCCTGTGAACACGAAGGTCAGTGACCAGTTTCTCTGAGATCCACATTAAAATCTGAAGCTGACTGAAGTTTTAGTGAAGCTACTCCAGATCTCTAGAATAGTTTAAATCTCCAGATCTGCTCTGCTGAGACTGGAGAAACATTCAGATCTCTGCTAAACACTCAGGTCTTTTCTTTGATCAGATGATGACATGTTCATGTGGTTTTAATCTGTTCAGTGTTATTTTATTCTCATTTATTATTGTTTATTATGTGGAATATCTGATTACCTTTCTTGGGTACACTGTAGTGGACTCAGAGAAACCTTTACTGTTTTTATCTGTGATAATAAAAAAATAAATAAATTGGACCTTTGACTGTTGGACCTCCTGAGGGACCTAAGGAGCTGTAGTCTGTTGAATCATCAGCAACCTGATTGGTTGTTGAAGCTGACCCTGCACACATGCCATATAAAAACACATTTACACTGTAAACAACATCTTGGTGTGCTAAGTAAGAAAATTTTCTCATATTTACCAGAATGGATCCAAACCCAGCAAAGTGGAGCAGCAGTGAAGTCCAGGCTTTATTGCGCCTGTAAGCAGCAGGAGAAATACAACATGAGGTTGAAATAATGGAGGCAAAAAGTTCAACAACTGAAGAAGGATCATAACAGATCAAAGTTTAAAGCTGTTACCATTTCCTGGTCTGATTCAACTCACCTTCAGGTATTCAGCTGCTATTCAGTCTGCTCTCTGAACAGATTTTCTTACAGCTGCCATAAACAACAGGGTGCCATAAACAATATCTGACAGAGAAACCTCACAAGTTCTGCTTCAATCACTCTCTACATTTATCAACCGACCTTTCCTTCTCAAAGGAACAGAAACACATTTTAAGTTGATGGACAATGTTTAACTGGCTGCAGAACTTTGAAAGAGATGGTTCGCGTTTCAAGTGGACCTTTGTACCTTTAGCAGAACAACAGCAGAACCTTTAGAACATGTTTTTCTCAGAGTTGGAGGTTAAAAGGTGGTTTTAACTCAACATGGAGGACATTCCTGTCCTTAAGCTCCCAGATATTTAGATTTCAGACGTATCATCTGAAGCCATGAAACTCTGATTGGGTCAACAGAGTTTTACTCATCAAAATATCACATCTCAACATCAGCTGTTCATCATGTTGTTTGATTCCAGTTAATACACGATCTAACAATCCTGTCTTCAAACTGCAAAGATGAAACTTTGTGCTGAAATCAAAAGTGAACATTTTCTCCAAACATCAGAGAGCAAAAGTTCCTGAAGACACAGTTCAGTTAGGAAAAACAGCAAACTTACAGTTTTTTTCAAAAGGTCCAAAGAGTTGAAGAACATCTGAACAACAGACAGAGACACAGATGATCTGCTTCCTGGAAGGAGGCGGAGCTTCACCTGTGATGGAGGCGTGACAGGTAGGAGGTCGGTGCAGCAACAGGAGCAGGAGTGGAGTTCCTGGAAGCTTCAACGGTCAAAGTTTCTTTCAGATCCTCAAGGAGCAGTTTGGCTTCCAGCTGCCAGTCAGACATCAGAAGAGAAAACAACACACACTAAACACCAGCTCCATTTCCTGTAAAAAGCTGCTGGAATCAGTGTGTTCTCCATGGACACAGTGAGTTTCTGCGTCCTGAAGGATCCAGCTGAACATGTCTGCTAGGTCCAAGGAACCATTTTCCACAACACGACCTCTGACCCCATCTGGACCAGAACTTTTCCTTTCTTTGACCCCTTTGGAAAAGTTTCAGTTCTATAAACTAATTAATGGACTGGTTCTGTTTCGGGGTCCAAATCAGCATCTCGAAGAACAAATATCTCCTCATTAAAATAATAAACACTAAAATGATTCTTTGAACACTGAAGTGAGTAGAAAGGTCCAGATCAGTTCTCCCATTCAAAGACTGGTTTTGGTTCTTTGGCTGCATCTCCATCAGGTTCTTCACACCATCCCATCCAGGACCGGACCTGTTGGTGTTCAGCAAACACTCAGCTTGGTCTTCATATCTGGACTTGGAAGATGAAGCTCCTTTTGGACCCGTTTCCACAGTTCCCTGTAGAACTTCATGTCCTCCTGGATGAAACAGAGATTTCTGTTAGTCAGTACGGTTCTGACCCGTTTGGTGAGCCCGGGTTTGTTATCTGGAGAAGTGAGGATGGATTTCTGGAGGAGGGTCAACTCCTCACAGAACCAGATGTCTGCAGACTCAGGTTCTGTCACTTCATCAAAATCCACAATGGGATGTTTAGAACCATCCCAGTCAGTAGAAGAGAAGAAGTTCTTGAGACACTGAGTGGACTCCTCCATGAGCACCAGAACCAGCTGTTCTTCAGGTTGGTATCTCTGGTTTGTTGGACGGAACAACATGCCTTCAGGTTCCTGCAGAACCAACTGTGATGTGAAAAGTTCTGCTTCCCTCTTTCCTCCTTTATTCTGTGGTTCTGTTCTGGTGTCTTCTTGGATCCAGGCTCTAAAGTCCACTCTGGGACACATGGACATGTCCCTGCTTTCTGTGGCCTTGATTTGGACTCCAACCAGTCCGTTCATGGTCCCTTCTCATATGTTTAGATGTGACTCTCAGTTGTCTCTGTCCTACTGAAAGTTTGTGTCAGTTCCAGAGCAGAACTTCTTCTGGACTTTAACATCTTCACTAATCGGACTTTTAGACACTTCCCAGTTTCCTTTTCTGCTCACACATAAAAACCAGCAGCATCTGGACTCTGAATGTGATTAAGTTCTGAACATCAACTAGAAAATGAACCAGAACTGATCAGATCTGAACTTCTCTTGGGTCCAGAACATTTTCGATGACTCAGTTCAGACAGATATCTGATCCAGTTCAGGTCACATGACTCAATTATTGGAGTCAATGTTTAAACCAGAGAATGAAGTTAAAGTTCAAATCAAATAAATCCTCTGAAAGCAAATGGAAATCAAACCTCCTTGTGGCCTTAAACAGCCTTTTCTCTTTCTGACTGATGCTGTTTCTTTGTTTCAGAGCTTTGAGTCGTCCGTCTGGTTCTGTTTATATCTGAGGCTGATTGGACCTGCTGAAATGTTTGCTCTCATTATATGACAGAGTTTTACATCGTTACACATCAAAAGTTCACTGAGAAATCCAGTACATTTTTCCATGCTTGTTTATAACTAAATATATCATGAGAACAATAAACATGATTTTTATCTGAGAGGCTCATTCCTATCTCCAGTGACCAGTGGGGAGATGTGGTAAAACCTGGACATGTCTCCTGTCCATCACAGGGCAACACTGAGACACGGGACAGACAAACCTGCAAACTCATATCCAAGGACAATTTAAAAAGGCAGCTTAATCTAATGGTCATGTTTTGGACTGTGGGAGGAAGCTGGAGTACCCAGAGAGAACCCATACATGCACAGGGATAACAAGTAAAACTCCATTCAGAAGCGTGGTAAGACAAAGGAAGTAAATTTGAACTTTCTTATGTGTAAAGCGGTCTCTTTCTGGTCTCGACATGATTCCAGGGATGGCTCACTGAGGAGGAGAGGTAAGTGCCTAATGGTGAATCTGAAGATGGCTGAAGAATATTGTAAAGTGAGACAGGGATCTTCCTGGTGGCAGACAGTGGAGGATTCCAGGAGGAGGTGAGGATGTCCACAGTGACTGAGACTGGCAGAGTACAGGTGCTGGGTGGTTGTCTTCTCAGCTCTTTGTTTGCCAGGTGTTCCTTGGGATCCGGAGATGGTGTTGAAGGGTGGAGTGGCAGGTGAGATTGAGGGTTCTGGGTGGTGTGATCCAAGAGGACTGCAGGTGGAGCAGCAAGGAGATTCAAGAGAGGCATCACTGGAGAAGGAAGCCAGGGAAACAGGGAACAGGGAAATGACGGAGCTGTTCTCTGAGAACCAGGAAGAGGATCGTAACACGATGATGAGTTTCACTCTGATGAGGAAAACTGTTTGACAGTCTGTCTCTAGGAACCGCTCCACTATAAGAACCTCCAGAGGAGCCTCAGTGAGATCCAGCTGGTGAAGCAACACTTGCTAGTCACACCCTGCAGCAGAGAGAGAGAAGGCAGACCTGCACCCAGCCAGTGGATATGACAGAAAGACTCCAGGCAAGGATTCAAACCCAGGACCTTCATGTTGCAAGGCATCAGTGCTAACCACTGCTTCACCATGCAGCTCGCATTTAGAATTTTATGTTTTATTTTAACTTCATCTCTTAACAGGTCTCCTGTTTTAATCTGGTGAAGCTCTGCTGTGAGGACCCATGCTGATCAGGCTTTCGAGTAAAAATCTGACAATTTATTGATTTTTTTTTTTTTTTTAATGTATTTTACAGTTCTACAGTCTGAATGTGACTGTATTTAGAAGCTGATGTTTGTGACTCTCTGGAAGTTTCACTAATGAAACCAGCTGCTGAGGTGCTGAGAAGTGACTTTAATGCTCCTCCAGCTTATTGATAGGTTCAGTTACTATGACTCCTAATATCTAGCTGTAATATTTGGCCTGTTTCTATCTGCAGCTTGTCTTTGACTTTATCAAGTCAGGTGTCTTCTCTCAGGGCTGCTTTCATTGAAGATGGCTTCTTCTCGCTGTCCATCTCTCATGCTGTCACACTCAGCTCATTCTCAGCTTGTTGTTTCTACTCTCACTGATCTTCTTCATGTTCAGCTGCTCAGAACCAATCAGAACCTGATCTCTGTTTTTCAACATGTGTTTCTGTTCTTCTGCTTTTCAGATCACCAGCAGCCTTCCTGTCTTCCACCTCCACCTCATCCTGTCCAAGACTCTTCAACCAGAGGCTGGAAACCTGCTGCACCATCAACACCAGGCAGCAGGGGGCGCCACACTTATTCGCTTCATTTCAAACACATGACTGCTGTGGTGTTTAACGGAGTCTAACTGACAGAGTTGGTTTTAACTCACCTTTTTGTACATCAATAAATATTAATTTTATCTTTTCATATAAATATTTATCAAAAGCATTTAGGTCTCTGTTATTTTATCACACCTTAAACCTTAAACACTGTATCAGCCCATCAGTGGTTCTGAATAATATAAAACTCATTGAGCTTCTACAGTTTTTATTACCACGCATGTAATAACTTCATTGTGGATTTAAGTTCACTTCCTAAACTAAAAGATTTATATTGAAATAATTATGAATCATATTTAATCAGTACACTTGAACACAGCTAAGTTTCTGAACATCCTGAATCATTTTCATTTGATTTAACTGTAAACTGTTTTTAATAAAAGACAAAATGTGCCCAAAACACCAGTCAGCTCTTTACTGGCCTCTTTAATATCAATTAAAACCATGACCTTTGAACTCAGTCCTGTTCAAATGCTCCAAAAGCACATCTGGTTTCATCCTGAGGCTGTTATGCTGCAACTACTTAGAATAATGAGGTCAGACTAGCTTCAGCACTATGGACAGCGCCACCTGGAGGTCAGTTTCACAGTGGATTGGAAAACTACTTTGGTTTAAACTCTACTTCACACTCTGTGTTTATAATGATATTACATCACACACTGTGTTGATTTGGAACCAAGGATCTGGAGGGTGCTGCTCGTCCTGGTGGATGACAGACAACATGCATGCCCAATTTAAATAAATAGAATAATAATAGAATAATAGAATAATAGAATATAAACAACAGATTAAAACAGTGTATTTGTGCTGCGTGTTTGTATATTAATAATATTTAGATATCAGGGATTTTTCTAAATCCTTCATTCCTACAAAGCAGAACTGTTCCTGCTGTATATCTGTGTGCAGATTCATCACCTTATTCTCTCACCAACAGTTGTGTCCAGTGTTGAGAATATTTTAGTCCCCAGTAAGTTTCATTACCAAATGTCAGCTGTTGGTTCTCTCTTTAAACCATTTGACTAAACTCAACTCCGACTGAATTTACAGCTTTCTTAATTGTCTCCTCTTAAAACAACAGAAACTTCAAATTTACAGGAATTAGAAATACAATTATAAATGTTAGCAGCTTCCTAAAATATGAGACATTAACTAGAAATTTAAATTCAGCTCTAAAACATGTGAACGTTCCTTCATCGCAGGCGGCACACACATGACTTTTAGTTTAAAAGATGACAAATGAAACTCCAAACACTAGAAAACTGTTTTCATCCCAGGTGTGTTCAGCTGATGTTCCCACAGCCTGTTGGATCAGATCAAAAACTAAACACACCCTTTGAATCTCTCTGAGTCACATTAATCCTTCAATACATGAGAAACCAAAAGCAGATCGTTTACAGTGAAGTTCATCTCCAACGCTGACCACAGTGTTTGGTTGAGGAGAAACTAAGAAAAATGGATCAGAACCCAATTCTGCTGGGTTTGAAAGGAGGAGACATCTGAATAGTTTTGTTTTTTTTTAATCACTGGTTCAAGTTCAAGTTTATTTGCATAGCTCATTTCAGAAGCAAGGCAGTTCAAAGTGCTTCACATTATAAAGACACTGTAATGGAAAAAATTCTCGTATGCCCATTATTGGGTCTTCACAAAGTGTTTTATTACTCCACTCATTCTGTGACCCCTGTGTTTTAGTTATTTAGGGGGAACACATTCCAGTCTTATCGCGAGGAGATCTTGTCACAAATGTTTCTGGGAGTGGTGCTGCGTGACTGAAGTGATGTTTCACAGCGGGGTACTCATAACTGCCTCAGGAGACCTCTCACCCTATTTAGGGTGGAGGGCTTTTCTTCCTTCTCCTTTAAAGATAAAATTACGCCCACATACCAGTATAAATATCTGTCTGTGATTCTGTTCGGGGCTCTATTTCTCTGACTTGTTCAGTGACAGAGAATTCAAACTCTGTATGCCTTTGAATAAACTTAATAAGACAAAGTCCGGTCTTTCTCTTATTCAATGAGTTGTCTTCTCTCCCTCTTTGAGTAAGAAAATCCACTACAATATCAATCAAGTATATAGCAAAATCATCAAAATCATCAAGCAAATATACATGAAAATCATCAAAAACATCAAGCAAATATCAATGCATCAAAATCATGAGGATCATCAAGCAAATATAATTACAAAATATTGATCAATGTTCCACTTACTATTAATCAAAGGCAACTGTAAATAGGTGGGTTTTTAGCCTTGATTTAAAGGAACTCAGTGTTTCAGCTGTTTTGCAGTTTTCTGAAAGTTTGTTCCAGATTAGTGGTGCATAAAAACTGAAGGCTGCTTCTCCCTGTTTGGTTCTGGTTCTGGGGATGCAGAGCAGACCAGAACCAGAAGACCTGAGTGGTCAGGAAGGTTGATACAATAACGATGTGATGATTGAATGATGATTTGATGTTGATTTTAAGCATTTATTGATATGAAAGTTGATTATAAATCATATTAAACACATTATGATTGTAACAATGAATGTGATCAGTTGAAGTTGATAGGGTTAGTACTGGTCAAAACAACAAGATTACATGTATAACATTGTAGAAACTAAATTGTTAAACGGCCTACATGTAACTAACGATTATGTTAAGAATTACCAAGCACAACAGAAATAAACTACTCCAAAACTTGATTTATATCTGACCCAGATAAACTGCAGTTCATCACTTCTTACCTGAAGTTCAGATTTCCCCACACCAGCGGCCTCTTGAGTCTCTCCTGCTGCCGCTCTTTCCCCTCATCCACTTGCCGGCACCTGCAGCTGCTGCTGAAGGGGACGCTCCACCAGCAAACATTTGTGTTATTTTAACACATTTGTCAGCATCTGTCACAAGGGCTCGCTTCTTTTTAGCTCTATTTTTTTCGGCGCCACCTTTCTGTTTTTTGCTCCCTTCCATGTTGTTCTCTTCTCTCTGTGTATGACTGATTGATTGACAGCCGTGGCCCCATCTGCTGTAATTGGTCCAGCCCAGAATCAATCATGACTAATGGGCCGATCTATCAGTTTTGTGTAGCAATAAGCATCACAACTATAATAATAATATATATATTTTTAAATTTTAAAAAATAAAAAACTGCCCTGCCGAAAACCCCTAGTGGCCAAGCGGGCAAACGCCCACTATGCCTGATGGCAAGTCCAGCGGTGGCTGTAGATGCAGCGTGGACCGCCCCGTCACCGCCCATAAATACGTAGGTAAATTAGTATAAACACCGGAAAACTCCCACCACGTGTCTTAATAACTATGACATTGGCCTCTGTTTGAGTCTGTTTCGAACTCCAACTAATAATAATAATAGAGTTTATTTAAAAAGCGCCTTTCATGACGCACAAGGTCACCTTTATAAAAAAAAAAAAAAAAAAAAAAAAAAAAAAAAAAAGCAATGAACTTAAAAGCAAACCATTAAAAATAATAAATAAGTAAACAGAAATGTAAATTTAGAGAAGATGGGACGTGTTGATCAATCAAAGTGAAAATGCTTGTTGAACATACGAGTTTTCAGCCGGGATTTAAAATCAGAGCGCGCCATATAGAGTACTGGAATGGGTGGGAAAATCAATTATTCCACAGTATGAAGGAATCATGTGTTGTACCAGACACAAGGGCCACTACATTTATTAGGCACAATTGTGCATCACATATGAGTTTCACATTTACAGAATGAAAATGTTTTCTATTCATAAAGGCTGAGACATTTCCAGGCGGTGTCCTTATTGTAATATTAGTGCAGTCGACAGCTTCAAACACGTTAGGAAATTGGCTCACAAATTGCAAATTAATTTCTGTCTGTTCAGCTGCAGAGGAACCTTATGTATCTGGGAAACATACGACTGTCATGGCTTAGCTGAATAATGACTTTGATATTCTCGATCTGTCAGCCAATTCCCATTGAAATGTTCCGTTTGCAAAGAAACCTAGCATAAGGAGAACTTGAAATTGAAACGCAAGGTTCCTTAGTTTCCCTCTGCAAAGTCGGGGTCAGTTCTGCGCAGTGCTTCAGGATGATAGTCCTGGGCAATCTGAAGAGGCTAATAAGCCACTCATGTTCCAACAGGTTAGTCTGATCTTTAAACACACGTTCCCTCTGAATTCCTCCATTGGCGATGTCCACCAGCAGTACCAAAGCTGCCATCGTTCCACAATTACGCACAACTTTGCGCAGCTAAGTGTGATTGTTTAGAACCTGTGCACCTTATAATATATATAAGGTATAATATAATAATAGAACCTGACCTGTTTGGAGTTATTCTGCTGAGGCGACTCAGTTATCCTTTCCAGTAAAAATGAAAGTGCTTCGCAGATAACAGGCATTTAATGCGCTTCGGCAAACACACTGATGCGCAGTTACATCTACATGTGACAAAACAGAGGAGTGAGGTTCTCCCATATTTTTTATTTTTGTTTTATTTATTTGTGTGTGTTACCTTATTGTATGTGGTTCAGTTTCATCGTTTAAGTTTAAACAATAAAAGATTAAAATCATGAAAAATCACTGGGTTCGATGCTCCTTGGATTCAATAACACTGATGAATGGAGTCAGATTTCAGTGTATTTAGGTTTCGGTGCTTTGTAGTTAGTTATTGTCCACTGACAAAGTTTGCGTGGCTGCCGCATATTTTCACGGCAGGTAAAAAGTTTGAGTATATTTACGCAAACTTTAACGCCACGTTTATTTTTATACAAGTCGGGTTATACCGACACACTTTATACATGAGGTCCCTGGACTCTGAAAACATCTTCCTGAAGTCATCTTGTTGTTCCTCAGTGCCTTTAAGCAATGCTGAAGCTGATGTCAGAGTGCTGGGCCCATAACCCCGCCTCCTTCCTCATCATCTTCAGAGTGAAGAAGATGCTGGCCAAGATGGTGAAGTCCCAGGACATGAAGATCTGAAGATTCTCATCTTCCTCCTTCTTCCACTGCTGCATCCAGATTCATCCGACTCACTCAACCTGGACTGGATCAGACCGGCTCCTTCATCTGGAGGAGGAAGAGGAGGAAAAATTGGGAGATTGAAGGATCTTCCTCAGAGCTGAACTGTCCTCTTCCTCTTTGCTCTTCATCCAGAGAGATCCACAGCTTACTGTGAAAGCCAAAAAGACCATAAAAATCCCTGAACTGAGACGAGATGAACAGAGAAAAGCAGCTCAGTTTAGTTGTTCTTTGATTCCTCTTCAGGACTGAGTTCTCCTGCCATAAAGGAATATATCTCCATCTTCCAGCAGCTTTTTTCGAAACTAAATCAGCTCCTCTGAAAACATGAGAACTGAAACTTGGATATAAACATTTTTGTTAGATGCTGAGCTTCACCTGAGAGCTCTGTGGAGTCCAGGAGACCTCTGCCGTCCTGTTTCTGTCTGTCCACTTCCTGTCAGTCTGTCTCAGCCAGATCAGGTGATAAAAGTAGGGGCGGGGCTACAGATGAAGCTCCACCCATTATCTGATCAAAGCAGGAAGTGACAGGACTGAGAACCATATTTAATTCGGCTAGATTTAAAGCGGAATTTACAATATTGCAAGGGAGTTCTGGCCAAGATATCGGGCCAAATTTAGAAATCACTCTTGAATTGTTAACAAAATAAATTTTTAAATACTCGGTTATTTGGAAAATCATTGATATTATTAACCCAAGATTTATGCAAAGATCCATAATAATAACAATAATAATGGTACTGAGCAGTAAACAACTGAGCAGCAGCAAAAAACCTCTCAAACTAATATGAAGAATGAAATCCATAATATAGTCCTATAACCTCCAGAAAAACAAAAAGCTTCCCAAAAATATTCTCCAGCTGATGACTTTGAGTCCCAATCCAAAATGGAAAATCCAAAAAAGCAAAATCTCCAAAAAACATAAGAAAAATATTGGTACCACAAAAAAAAAAAAAAAAAAAAAAACAGCCACACAAATCTCACTGAGAGCTTTGATTTCCCCCCTCAGTGTCGTCCTCTCATGCTGGGCAGTGTTTATCTGGTTTGCAAGGGTTTCAGACAGCTTCCAAATTTCATTACTGTGGCACTTGGTGGTGAAATCTTGCAGCCTTTCATGTCTTTTTCCTTTCGCTTAGTGTTTGTTTCACTCCTTAACAGTAACCCCCCCGCTGTACAGCCTTGATCCATGGCGTTTTCTCCTGTTGTGCCACTAAATGCAGACACACAAACCCCTTTTTCACCATTCACCTAACTGTCACACACTGTCTTAAACAGTGGAAAACATGAGGTAACCTATAAATCAATGAACCTGGAACTGTCCTAAAAACAGTTTGACTTTTATCTACATAATACATTATTTATCTGAAATAAACATTAGTATAGTCAGTGACAAAGGGTATGTTACAATCAACCAGAGCGAAGAATCCGGCAAGTGTCATCACAAAGTCAGTCAAATCTGCATCTAAAAGCTTGAAATGAGTTGAACTTCAGAGAAACTGCTGCCTGGAATCAGCTGTTCCTCTCTGATGAATCTTTGTTGAACTTGTTATGTGGTCATATGACCTGCGTCCTCCCTGGGACCTCCAGCCTGTAGTTTGACCACCTGGAGCTGTAGTGAAGCCATCAGGTATATTGGATCCTTCAGCCTGGTTCTGCTCAGCGACTGCCCCTCTTAACAGATCAAATCCACCAGTCATTCAACTAAAGAAAAACATCTATCATTTCAAAATGTCTCAGAAAGAAGATTGAAATGTTTTACTGTAAATTAGAACTTTTTCTAAGTTACTGTTGAGATAGAAAAAAAATCTGTTTTATTGAAGTATTGAAATTTGAACAGGGGAACAGGACAGAATGAGCAGCAAATGAATCAAATCCAGAAGAAAATTTGTTTACTGCACACAGAAAACCTTAAGTATAACTGCAGAAAATATACAAAATGAAGATTTAACATTTGAATCTATGACATGTTTAGAAAAATAGGAGCCAACAGAAACAGATAACATCCAGTTATTGAGAAAAAACTGCCCAACATTTCAATGAAATTCGACTCATGAATGAAGATAAAACTAAGAGAGAAACACAACATCCTGATATTCCGTGTGAAGCTTTGACTGGAAACAGTAAAAAAAAAAAACAACAACATGTGGATCCTGGAATAATCCCAGAGGAACAAGTTTCCAAGGAATCATTTAGAAGATTTTCAACAATAAACAGACTGAATCCATGAATCTGAAAATGTGTTTCTGAGTGAAAGAGTAGAGAGTGGACTATCCGTTCAACAGTGAGAGAGTTTTTCTGACAGCAGGAGAATCTCTAGACTCAACTCAGCACAGAAACACTGAGGAAACAGGAAAGAACCCAAATCCAGGATACAGAGGTTCAGTGAAAGTGGTGTTGAAGGTGTGGAGGTGGATCATTGAGTCAGAGGAGACTCTGTAGAAGGACAGAATGCCAGCAGGACAGTCCACATACACTGCTACTCTGTTGGAGACAGAGGAGGAGGAGATACGTGTTTGTATGTCATTGTGCCAGACAGAGTAACCACCATCAGAGCAGATCAGACTCCAGGACTGATCATTCCTTCCAAACCAACAGTCTTCACTTTCTCCTATCCTCCTGATTCTTCTGTAACTCACTGATATATAAACTTCTCCTCTCCACTCAACCTCCCAGTAACAGCGACCAGTCAGACCATTTCTACACAGGAGCTCAGGAACATCAAATCTGTCTGGATGATCAGGATATGACTGAACCTCCTTCACACGTGTCACCTTCCTGTTGTCTTCGAACAGTTTAAGGTGTCTGCTCACTGTGTTTGTGTCAATGGTGAGTTGACAGGAATCTGATGGAGAGAACAAACACAATGCAGCTGCAGTTATTGATCCTTTATTGACACTTTGATGATGACTCCTAAATGAGTGATGGGACAATTTGAAGATGGTGGAATGTGAGATGCTTTGTCATGAATCAAATGATCATTATATTGCATGACTGCATGGGCACAGGCCTCTTCATCTGTGACCTAACACATCGGTTCTTTAAAAGTAAAGCTAAATTTTTTTGTATAAAAAAATTTAGCTTTATGTTAGTTTTCATGTTATACAAAAAAAACAATGTTTTTTTGTATAACATTGTTCAGCAACAAGGCAGTTCAAAGTGCTTTACATCACGTAAAAACATCATAAAAACATCAAAGTCACCAGTACCAAACATTACATTTTGTCATTAAAAACATTAATACACATCAAACATGTTGGTCAATGTTTCTCTCATTATGGGTCAAAAGCAGCTCTAAACACGTGGATTTTAAGCCTTTATTTAAAAGAACTTAATGTTTCAACTGTTTTGCAGTTTCTGGAAGTTTGTTCCAGATTTGTGCATCATAGAAGCTGAAAGCTGCTTCTCCATGTTTGGTTTTGGGGATGCAGAGTAGAATAGAACCAGAAGTCCTGAGTGGTTTGGAGGGTTAATGCAACAACAACAGATCTTTAATTTAATTTGGTGCTAAGTCATTCAGCGATTTACAGACTAACAGCAGTATTTTAAAGTCTATTCTCTAAGCTACAGGGAGCCAGTGTAAGGACTTTAGAACTGGGGTGATGTGCTCTATCTTCCTGGTTTTAGTGAGAACGCAAGCAGCAATGTTCTGGATCATCTGCAGCTGTCTGATTTTTTAGGCAGACCTGTGAAGACACTGTTGCAATAATCAATGTGACTAAAGATAAATGCATGGATGAGTTTCTCTAGAACTTGTTGAGACATTAGTCCTTTAATCCTGGAAATGTTCTTCAGGTGATAGAAGGCTGACTTTGTAACTGTGTTTATGTGTCTCTGAAGGTTCAGGTCTGAGTCCATCACTACGCCCAGATTTCGGGCCTGATCACTAGTTTGTAGTTGTAATAACTGAAGCTGTGCTCTGACTCTAGATCGTTCATCTTTGGGTTCAAAAATAATAATTTCAGTTTTGTTTCTGTTCAGCTGGAGAAAGTTTTGGCACATCCATGCACTGATTTGTTCTAAGCATCTGTTCAGTGCATGGATGGGTTCATAGTCAACTGGTGACATCATAATGAGGAGCTGTGTATCATCTGCGCAGTTATGGGAGCTAATCTTATTTCTTGTTATAACCAGAGCTAGTGGGAGCATATAGATATTGAATAGAAGGGGTCCCAGGATTGAACCTTGGGGGAAAACACCTGATGAGAAGGATGAATTTGTTATTTGATTCAGGTCAGATACAATGAAAGGCCGAACTTTTTTAAGGAAAGTTGTAGGTAGGATATTAAGACAGCAGGGAGAGGAGCTTGATTGATTTATAATTTTTTTCTAAACTTTTATAGTTGAGTAGTTGAAATGTAGTCATTTTCTCTGCATTTGTTATGTTATATGAGCATAACATCGGTACTGGATTTGTTGTGGATGTGCAGATTAACTCTAAATTGTTGAATTTAGAAGAAGGTGACAAATTCATTGCAGGCCCTGGTAGAGTGAAGTTCAGGTGGTAAAATCTCAGGAGGATTCATGAGCATTTCAACTGTAATGAATAAAGTGCAAGCATTGTTGATGTTTTTACAATTGTGCTGTAAAAATCATGGATAAAAAGCCAATGCACTATCATCACTGTACCATTGTTAAGATATATAACCTAATGGTCTTTGCCTGATTTATTAGTTTTTGTATTCTAAACCATTTTATAAATGTGGATTGACATAACACCAATAGAGTCACTAGAAGCACCACAAATATGACTGTAAAATACCGTTTTGTAAAAGGACCTTTGGACAGACAGCCTTCTCTGTTAAGAGTTGTACGCTTTGGAACTCACTACCATCTCATTTTAAGACAATAAAATATTCACTTCAAGGCTTAAGAGTAGTAATTTTAAATACATTGTTTTATATCTCTGTTTGATCATTTTATTATATTTATTGTTGATCTTAACTTTTCATTTAAACCAACTGTTAAAGGTCCTTCTAGGGATGGGTGTTGCAAATTACCTTTGGCTATAAACACTGATGCAGGCATCCGATTGTTTTTGAGCTATGTTTCTTGTATCTTTCCCTGTCAAATAAATAAATAAAAATAAATGAAAAACACACTTACACTTCCTCAGACCTGGTTTCAACCATTGGATTCCAGCAGGCTCCACCCTGAAAGGAGAAGGGGGGTCAGACCATCAGTCTCTATTAGCATGCAAACATGGACATTACATGTCTCTCAAACAGACAATGTGCCACACTAAGAAAGGGACAGTCTAACATTTGACTGTCCCATGGATGTCCACTAGCTGTAAAAATTCTAAAAAAGAAAGAAGAGTTGATGGCATTTCATTTCTCTCTTTGAGAATGTTTCCATATTCATCTGACCACCATGGAGCTGCTATTCTTATCATTTTCATTTGGTCTGGAGCTCCAGCTAACATAAAATAAAATTAAAAGTCCTTTAAAGTCCATCAAAAGTCCTTTCTATCTTCTGTATATCACAATGGAAATCTAACAGCTAAATTTTTCTTTCACAAATATCTTCAAAGAGTTCCTATTTAGCGCCATTAAAGACCCTCTATTTAATTTTCCTTGGAAAATTAAATGGATCAGATGATGATCCATTTCCTGGATCATCATGTGCTCTTGTCCCTCTTCCATCATTCAAGCATCATCAATTCTTATTTTTTCAAAATATTTTTATTAGAGCCAATCAAACAGATTAAAATAAATATGTGATTCTTCTTGAACATATGCACCTATTGACACCCTTATATACAATACTGACAAAGTAGTGCATCAAAAAATGCAATAAAATGCACTAGTTTTAATTTTTTTACCAAACGGAAAAATAAATATAACTAAAACAAATTAAATATACAACTAAAAACAAAACCAAGCCCCATTCACATATCAGCTCATTAAAGTCAACCCAAAAATCTATCAGATATATACATCCATATACATAACCAAAGCAAAAGATGATAGTAACAGGCACATTCCGTTGAGCAAAATCTCCAAGATTGAAAAATAGGAATTAAAACATTTGCCATTTTTTTTGGAAAACCTTTGTGTACATCCTTGCAAAAGTATATTTAATTTTCTTGAGTTTAAAAAAAACATTATGTCTTTAACCCACAAGGATATTGAGAGACATTTATCGTACTTCCAGTGTAACAATAGAGAATGTCTAACAATTAAAGTTACGAAAACAATAATATCCTTTTGAGCAGAATTTAGTATTAAAGAAAAGTTGAGGATATCATATATAGCAACAACTGGATAAGGCTGCAGATTCAATTTGAGAACAGAAGAAATAAGTAAGAATTAACTAGTCCAAAAATTAGATCATTTAGGACAGAAAAAGAACATGTGGGCAAGATGACATGCAGAGCCTTTACATTTATCACATATATCCACAATATCCAGGTAAATCTCTGAAAGCCTAGATTTTAAGAAATGAACCCTATGTACAACTTTAAACTGAATCAGGCTAAGACAAGCACAACAGGAAGAAGATTGTATTCTGTTAATGGCCTCTTCCCAGAGCTCTTTACTCAGCTGTAATCCCAACTGTTTATCCCATGGCTTTTTAATTTTGACACTTAAATCAATACTTAGAGTTAAGTTAAGATTATAGAGCTTAATATCAGGCCTTTCTGATGTGGATTATATGAGAACTTTTTTTCCTGTTCTGGGGGCACAGAAGGGAAATTTAGGAAACATTTAGAGGCTAAATTCTGAATTTATAAATAACAAAACAAATACATACCAGGTAAATTATATTTGGAAGATAAATTAGCAAAACTATTAAATACCCCCAATGTGTATAGGTTTTCTTATTTGTTTTATATCCCTGTCATACCAAACTGAAAATGATGGATCAGAAAGAGATGGAGGAAACAAATGATTGTTAGTCAAAGGGCACAAAGATGAGGCAGCAACAAACTTAAAACACCTTCTAAACTGAAACCAGATTTTCAGTGTATTAAGAACAACTTGATTATTATTGTACATGAGGGTGCTGGAAAGCATCTCCCTCACTCAGGTGAAGCACACACAGACACTAACAGGAAGTTTGTTTTGTTATGTTTTTTATTTTGAAGGCCAACTTCTTTTTCTTTGAGGTCAACGTCCTGAGGGCTAGCTTCATGGAGTGCAAACATGATGGCAGTCTAATGACTTCACGTGGAGGGAATTCCCCAATCATCCATCTTATTGGGTCAGACCACTAAGGGAAGCTGAGGATTAAAGTGAACTGAAACTTTTGTTTGATTTGCTCTTTGTTGTTTTGCATATTATCTGTATAGGTTGGTAGGTTGACCCTGTACCAGAATCTGCAACTGGTGAGCTATTTGTAAATTTTTTAAAAAAGAAATTAAAAGAAAAAAAACATTCAGAGTTCTGGAAAACTTCCAGAAGTTCTGGAAGAGTTCTGAAGCCTGTTGTTGCCCTTTTCCATCTTATGGTCCTCATAACTGCTGTTTTTTCATCCTGTTTGAGGGAGGGTTCTACAGCACAAACCCCCACATTTTGGTATCAGGAGTGGGATGATTTGCTTCATACTTGGGGGTGGACTATATTAAGAGCAACAACATGGGTCCAAAAGCACAAGCCAAGGTTGTGGCCAAAGGGCACTGGTGACTACAAGAAAGTCAAGGACGTCATTTTTGCTAAGTATGAGATCAATGAGGAGCTCTATCGACGGGAGTTCCGGGAACCTGAAATCTGCCCCAGTGAAAGCCCAAAAGAATTCTACAACTGACTGAAGGACTTGTACAGTAAATGGATCCAACCAGAGAAGAAAATCAAAGAGCAGGTTGGAGAAGCCATTATCCTTGAGCAGTTTTAACATTCTTTGACTCCAGAACTTCAAGTGAGGGTGAAAGAAAGGGGTCCAAAGTCAGCACAAGAAGCTGCTCAGTTAGTGGAAACCTTTCAAGCAGCAAGGCGAGGATCCAGAAGCTACCGGTTGAGCCTTCAGCAAAACACTTCATGAAATGTGGTAAGCCATCTGGGGTTGAGGGTGGTCCTAGGGAACCAGAACCATTACAATCAGGAGAAAAATCTGGACAGACAAAGGTAATCTTTAAACCTATTTTTTTATTGTGGTCAAGAAGATCATATTAAGCCAGAGTCTCCAGTTAGAAAAGCTAAAGCACCTTATGTCTGCACACTTCAAAGACCTTGTGAGAGTAAAATCTGGGAAGGGAAGCAACAAACTATTACAGTTAAAATAAATGGTAAAAAAGGCCAAGCTCTGCTAGACACAGTTAGTGTGCAAACACTGAGTCATCTGTCACTAATCCTGAAAGAGCTGCCTCTAGAAAAGCCTGTCTTAAATATTTCATGTGTACATGATGATTGTAAGGCTTATCCAGTGGCAGTGGTGTATCTAGAAGTTTCTGTGCAGCCTTAACTAATCTCAATGGATGTAGTGGATAGCTTGTCATAACCAGTAATCCTAGGCCAATATGTTCTTGTTTTGCAAGAGTTGATACAAACATGTAAACCTGTAAATACTGTTACAAGGTCACAGATGCAGAAACAAAAATTGCAGGTGGAAAAGAGTTGTGAGCCTCTGTCGGAAGCTGAAAGTGGTCAAAGTGAAGTTCCAAAGCTGAATATTGAGCAGGATCTTATCAAAGAGCATTCTGTTTCCTATGAGCTGCCATTTTTTGATGATATCCCAGAATGTGCCTTTAACCCTAGAAAAAGTAAGTGGCTGGTGCAGTGAGAAATACTGCTTAACTCCCAGTACTAGAAAGCTGTGAAACTGAACAAGGTGACTTCTCACAGCTTCAGAAAAAGGATGTGACATTAAAAGACTGTTATAAATGGGCCATTGAAATGCATCCAGATAAAGACATAGATGTGGGATTTTTCCTCAAAGAAAAAGCGTTGTACCACAAAGCGAGTTCAGATGTGTTGAGGCTGGTGGTCCCACAGCAGCTCCATGAACAAGTGTTAAGACTGAGACATAGTATTTCCTGGGCAGGTCATCTGGGAACAAAGAAGACAAGAGACAGAATTTCAAGCAGGTTTTGCTGGCCTGGTATGAACAGGGGTGTTGAGGACTTTTGCCAGTCTTTCTCAATCTGTCAGTTAGCTGGAGACAAAAATGTCCCAAAGTTCCTGTGAAGGGAACTTTGGGACATTTGGGCATTACCTGCCATTGACATTCCTTTTAATTGCATTGCAATGGATATTGTTGGGCCAATAGAGCGAACCCAGGCAGGTAATTGCTTAATTTTAATAGGTTGCGACTGGCATCACATATCCTGAGGAATTTCCTCTCAGGGATGTCACAGCTAAACAGATAGCTTATGCTCTTTTGCAACTTTTCTCTCGAGTTGGTTTTCCATCTGAAATCCTAACAGATCAGAGAACAAACTTCCTATCAAATACACTAAGGCAAGTGTTTAAGCTTCTAGGGATTAGAAGTATGTGGACCACCCCTTATCACCCACAAACAGATCCCTTAGTGGAGAGATGCAACTGAACTCTGAAAACGATGCTAAAGAATTTCCTCTCTATTAATGCTAAAGACTGGGGCAAGTGGCTCCCTAATCTGTTATTCGCTTATAGGGAGGTACCTCAACCTTCAATAGGCTTTTCACCTTTTGAGCTTCTTCATGGCAGAAAGGTAAGAGGACCCTTGGATGTTCTACAAAAGTCATGGGTCAAGGCAAAGAAGAAATGACAAGTGTGTTGGCCTACATTCTTCAGATGAGGGAGAAAATGGAGCAACACACTAATCTGGTGAGGAAGCACATGAAGAAGGCACAGCAGCAACACAAACCTGGTACAACAGAAGTGCATGGGAGAGGTCGTTCAACCCAGGACAGCAGGTACTCCTACTACTTCCAACTGCTGAAAATTTTTTTTTGGCTAAATGGCAAGGTCCATATATTGTGCTGAGAAAGCTAAGTTCAACAACTTATGAGATCTTCATCAATCTGCTAAAGAAATGGAAAACCCGGGATAGTCCAATCCAACAGCAGTTGTTTGTGCGTGCTGTAATTGAGGAGGAGGATGTTGTTGGTGAGTTTACTCCTGTTGGACATAACTCTACCTTCCTTGACCTCTCTCATCTCTCTATAACTCAGTAGGAAGAACTGCATGCCATTATTCCACCAGATCTTTTTCAGGAGAAACCTGGGTCCACAAACCTTGTACAACATGACATTCACTTGAAAAAAAGTGTACCTTTAAGGCAGAGTATGTACCAAATTCCACAGAAATTGCTGCCAGTACTGGAGGAGGAGATAGCTCTTATGTTAGAAATGGGGGTTATCAAGCCTTCAAACAGTGAATAGAGCAATCCTATTGTTCTGGTGGTCAAGAAAGATAGAAGTATCAGATTCTGCATTGACTTTAGAAAGGTGAACGCACAATCTGAATTTGATGTATATTCACAACTAACTCTGGATGATCTATTTGAATGAGTGGGCCAGGCCAAGTTCTTAACTACTTTAGATCTTTGCAAAGGGTATTGACAGGTGCCACTGTCAGATGCTGCAAAGCCTTTAACTGTATTTAGGACACCACAAGGATTGTGGCAATTTACAAAGATCCCCTTTGGTCTTCGTGGTGCACCTGCTACCTTCCAAATGTTGATGAATAAAGTGTTGGCAGGTATGGAAAAATTTGCTGCTGCCTGCCTTGACAACATGATTATTCACTGTTCTTCTCAGCAGGAACATCTGACCCTGTTATGGAGCTGCCGGACACTCATCATACATTTGATGGGACAGTTAGGGAGCTGGAACCCTCGAATTTAAAAATCCATAACTCAGCCAAAAAAATGCTTCCTGGGGTCGCAGATCTGGGAGAGATCTGCAAATGCTCTGAAGCAACAAAACATTTACTATTATTATAGTAAAAATCAATTATATTTATGAGGGGTGCCTGGAACATTCCCTTGTGGTCAGATATCGGGACACTCCTCTTACATTAAAGTGGTCAAAATGTGTGAGCAAAGTCCCAAAACAAAGGAAATCGAGTGGATTTTTGACACTTGCCTTACATCAAAGCAGTCAAAATGTATGAGCGAAGTCCCAGAAAAGTTGGGATTTTGGGTTGCTTTGGGACATTTGGGCCCCTTTGATTGGTTGAGGTCAAATATTGACCCCTAACCTTGTTCTACCCGTTTCCACTGTACATATTTGATATCACCCAGGAACATGTGCTCATAACCAGGGTGAACCGGGGACAATTTGCATCATTATAATGTAAGACAAGTGTCCAGAAAATAGGGCATTTTGGGACACCTGTCATATCTCAGAATTACGGAATGTGTAAGGCAAATGTCAATAGCCACATGGCAACATAATGGATATGCTTTGTACGTTCCATGATTGTTCCCAAACATCTCATATCTGTCCCCTGTGTCCACAAAAGCTAGGGCCATTTTAAACCTTCATCGCTTGTTGAGGCTTCTGAAGCAGATATCTCGGCGTCTGCTGCACCTAGAAATGTCTTGTCTTAGCTCACATGATCCACACTGTCCGGCCGATAAAAATTGCAGCGTTCATACAGCCTGATTGCTTCCAAGGGTCAAAATCTCACCAAAGGTTACATGGGTCAACATGCCATATGGGACAATTTGTTTTCCTTTGTGGCATTTTTACCAATTTATTTCCTGTTTCAAACTTCAAAAATTTGCACAATATTATTGGGTCTCCAAAGAGTCTGCACTGTGAATTTAGTCTGTCTAGCTCAAACTTAAGGGATCTAAAAATATTATTTTACATGCACAGGTCTCTAGCTTTTTTAGGCCCAAAAATCCAAGCTTTCTGTCTACAACTTTGAACTGGAAAGAGGTATAGGCTCTATATTCGCAGTGTTTGATCACAGGTGGTACCACTATAATATCCCAACTTCAAATTAGCCTGCCCTCCAAAAGAAAAAAATCCATAGTTCCCCACACTTGACATGCCTATGCTGTTTGGCCCTACGCAATCAAGAACCTTTTGAGCAAAAAGTGAATTGGAGGCAACAATTTTTTTTTTTTTTCCTCGGCATTTTTCAATTAGAGCTTTGCTTTCTTAATATGTTGTTCTGGAGAACAGGGCGGTTGGTGCTGTTGGTCAAAGATGGCTGCCACCTCCTCCCTTGTGTCCAGAATGTTCCCAGGTGGCAAGACTAAGATGGCTGCGGCATGACCAAGATGGCTACCCCCTGGTCAGGCAAAGATGGCCGCCACCTGCGCCCATGTGTCTCAAATGTTTTCCGGTGGTAAGGTAAAGATGGCTGCACCCTGACCAAGACTGTCGCCACCTCCCCTCCATTGTCCCACAGGTTCCCTGGTGGTCGGCTGGAACCGGGCCCCAGGGTCACCCGTTGTTTAGCCCTGAATGCTAATGGTCAACTACCAGAGGTTTCCCAAATGTTCCACAATGGTCAGCCCAAATTGCACCACAGCACCCTCTAAAGGCCAGGAAAAAAATCACCTGATTGTCAATCCAAGACGGCCAAAACATGAAATTTTGTAGGACTCGGTGTCTGGTGGAGCTCTGGCACCATCCAGTGGACTTTGACCAGAATCGCAAGATGACCCTGGTGGCCGGATGTCAGGCCAGTGGGCCATTCAATGTATGCTGTGTGTCGGTGCCGTAGCCATCGACATGCAGTTTTTACATTTATATTGAAAACGCGGGATATAAAGTTATTCAGCTTTATGTCCCTTTATGTCAACTTTTGAGCTGCTACAAAAAGCAGCTCAAAGTCAATATTAGCAACAGAAAGGAGGTGTATAGGAAGATTAAAGACATTAAAGACATTGTAACTTATAATATGGAAAAAATGTCTTGTCCCACTGGCAAATGATTTCACTTATAACTAGCACTTTTTCGTCAATATTAAGGAATTATTGACTTATACCACATTCCTATTTCATGCTGAAAAGTTGCTTGTAAGTTAGTATTGTCTTATTTCAAACATATTCAATATATTTGCACGAAAAACTAGACCAAAAATACTGGGTAAGATTGTGTTTTTGCTGTGTACAATGTACAAAAAAATACAGTGCTCCTAAGAATGGTTGTAAACATCAATGGATAGCATGGAGAAGCAGTGTTGTGGTGAAGTGCTTAAGAGGGAGTGTTGGAAAGGATAGGAGGTTCATAAAGAGACAGAGGCCAATTTCAAGGTGTCAAATACAGCTATGATGTGAAGTAAAAAAAAAGTTCTTTTTGATATATACAACATTTGGAGAACAAGTGAAGGTAACACAGTTACTTGATTATGCTATAAAATGGTCCTTTAATTTTATCCATCATGTATGTGGTCCCACTCACACCAAAGAACCCTCTATGGAGCTTGTTTTTAATTTGGGCTCGAACATTTCCTTCTCTTCAACCAAATCAAGAGATGCAGCTGGTTGCTTTGCCTCCCGCTCCCATTTGTCTGTCTCTACAAGTCAAGTAAAGAGGCAGCTGGAGAGATTGAACTGAAACAATCTGCAGGTCCAGATTGTGTCAGCCCCATAGTCCTGAAGGCCTATGCCGTGGGATTCTGCAAACTTAGGTTGACCCGAGAGAAGATTCCAGTGTTGCGGAAGGTATTCTGCCTTGTTCCGGTACCAAAGAAAACTCACCCATCAGTCATTAATGACTATAGACCCTATTGCCCTGACATCCCAAGTCATGAAGGTACTGGAGAGATTCCTGTTGGCCCAACTGAGTAAGCAAATCATACACCTGCTTCAACAAACCCACTATCATCTGGACAAAGCAGGAAGCACTGTGAGGAGCATGCTCTTGGATTTTCCAGTGCATTTAATACAATTCTGCCTGATCTGCTTTGTCTGAAACTTTGTCTGAAGGTGGAGGCCTCATTTGTGAGACTGAACAATTGTGTGTTTAAAACCTTTTAACAGTCACCCCAAAAATACAAAAAAACATCTAGAAAAACATACCAAAAGTCAATTAAATGTTCTTCAGGAACCCTTTGGAGTACATGCAAATACTTGCTGTCTTTGTAATGGTAACACTTTACTTTTTTTTTTAACTGAGCAGTCCTATTTGCTTTACTGATAACCAATTTTTAGTTACTGAAGTTGAAACACACATAAATTAAAAAATTTTTTGTTGTAAATTTTTTTTTTTTTTTTGTCATCCAGATGCAGAGTGATTCAAGGAGGGATTGACTCAAAATATAAATGATCCACAGGAGACCAGTCTGTTTTATGATAGGTTAGAATGTGAAGTCAGTAGCATAAAAAAATGACTATTCTGGACCTGTTTTTTTTGTGGGTATGTCTAGGCATTCTCCAAAAGTTATACAAAGCATCCAAATTGTGCCAAAATGTTAAAATGTTTGCTATTGAGCTTTGTGAATAATTCCACCAGTAAACAAAAAAAAAAAAAAAAAAAAAAAAAAAAAAAGAATGATGTTAATATAAAAGAAAAAAAGAACACAGCAAGTATTTACAACTCGATGCTCTGTCCGCCTCTGTTGTGTCCTTGGGCAAGACACCTCATCCGCCTTGTCTGTGGGTGGTGGTCCTGGTGCATGGCAGCCTCTGTCAGACTGCCCCAGCGCAGCTGTGGCCGATCACAGCTATATTCCTGGTTTTAATGGGAACGTGAGCAGCAACGTTCTGGATCAGCTGCGGCTGTCTGAATGATTTTTTAGGTCGACCTTTGAAGACCCTGTTGTAGTAATCAATGCAACTAAAGATAAACCCATGGATGAATTTCTCTAGAGCTTGTTGGGACATTAATCCCTTAATCCTGGAAATGTTCTTCAGATAATAGAAGGATGACTTTATAATTGACTTTATGTGTTTCTGAATGTTCAGGTCTGAGTACATCACTACACCCAGATTTTGGGCCTGATCACTAGTTTGTAGTTGTAATAACAAAAGCAGCGTACTGACTCAATATCATTCCTCTTTAGGTCCAAAGATAATAACTTCAATTTAATTTTGTTTCTGTTCAGCTGAAGAAAGTTATGGCACATCCATGCAATGATTTGTTCTCACCATCTGTTCAGACCTTGGATGGTTTTGGAGTCACCTGGTGACATCATATTGTAGAGCTGTGTTTTGAAAGCTTGTGGGGAAACAACTGATGAGAGGGATGTGTTTACTATATGAATCAGATCAGATGCAATGACAGGTACTACTTTCTTATCTCAGTGCTTCTCATTCTGATCTGGATAGCCTGGAGGCAATTGTTAAATCACACCTTAAAAATTTGGGGATTATATTTGACTACAATTTTATTTTCAAAATCCTATTTGTTTATGTGTACAGCAATCCTTTCTTTTTGAACAGAGAGGGTGAGAGCTCTGCACCTAAAACAGGTTCTTCCATACCTCAGAGCTTCCAGTCTCCAGTGTGGATCCTTCAGTTCAGCTGACAGCAGCTTAAATCCTGATTCTCCTGGATGATTGTAGTTTAGGTCCAACTCTTTCAGATGGAATGGGTTGGAGCTCAGAGCTGAGGCAAGAGAAGCACAGCCTTCCTCTGAGATTAGACAGCCTGACACGCTGCAAACAGATAATTCAACACACAAAAGAACATGAGGAAGTTGAGGTTGAACCCAAGCTTTGAACTGGTCATTTTCAGTAAGGAAAACAACTCCACGATATCTGTACTTAATTGGCTAATAAAATTAAATAGAAATAAAACTGTATGTTGTTCTGTGGGTAATAAAATTAGACATTTGTTATATGTAGAATGGAACTGAACAGAAATATCCTTTATTGTCCCACAGTGGAGAACTCAGGTCTACCAGAAAGTAATGTAAGGGCAAATTAACCACATAGAAAAAAATACTATAATAATAATAGAAAAAACAGCATACTGAGATTAAAACAAATGTGAAACTGAGTAGGGAAATTTAAAATGATATACAAGATGTGCACAAAAAACAGGAATAGTCTATTCACAAGAAATAAAAAAACTGGAAATATCAGCTGGGATGTAAACACTTGAATTAGTTGGGAGCCATGATGGTTATAAAGTATTACAGCGGCTATGAGCAATGATCTGTGATAATGCTTCTTTGTGCTTCTAGGATGTAACAGTGTGTCACTGAAGGAGCTCTCCAGTCCAGCAACAGTTTCATGCATGAGGTCAGAGACATTGTCCGACAGTGACATTATTCTAAATGGCCTGCACTTGTATAGTGCTTTATCAGAGGCAAGGCTGCTATGCACCGGTGACACTGGGGCCTCTGACTACCATCAACAGACAAGGCAGGTGAAGTGTCTTGCCCAAGGAGACAATGACAGAGACAGATGGAGCAAGATTTAAACTGGCAACCCACCGATTACAGGACAAACACCTACCACTGTTGCCACCTATATATTCTAGCCAGAGTTCTTCTATCTCTCACCAGCCACCATTAACACCAACTGCCTACCTTATACCATGATGAGAGCGAATAAACAGTGAACCATACTGGCTCAGACATTGCCTGGTCAAACAAGGTCTGCATGTGTTCAGGAACCAGGGCATTGTGACAACAAATGGGCTACTGGAACATGAAGGTAATTGACACCAGTAGAGAATAATAGTACAACCACCCCGAGGCAGTGGAGCTACATGAAAAGGCTGTGGGAAATATGGATGCAACCATACCCAAAGTCTAAACTAACAACGTAACATCTAGTACCATCATAACTATATACAACACATGAATGCTATAGCAAGGGGGAACCAGGACACATAGTCAGCTGGGGGAGTTAACATCAACTCCCTACCCCAAAATTGGGTACCAAGCCTCTCTTACTTGAGTACCAAGTCTCTCTGATGTGAGAGATAAATCATGGTAAGCTGAGTACCTGTCAACCCTCCAGAGGGTCTCCTAGACCAGTGTTTCCCAACCCTGGTCCTCAAGGCATACTGGCCTGCATATTTTAGATACCTTCCTTCTTTAACACACATGATTAAGATGATTGCAGTTCAGTAAAAGCCTATTAATAGCAATCAATTGAAATTAGGTGTGCTGAAGCAGGGACACATCTAAAACACACAGGGGAGTGTGCCTTGAGGACCAGAGTTGGGAAACACTGTCAAAGACAATGTGGATGCAGCACAAAGTACAAGCCCTTCTACAACCATCCCAGAAACCAATGAAAAGAAATTTTTGACAAAGGACAATGACCACCATAGAGGAAAAGGTTGGAAGGGAATACAAACAGATGCCCGGGAAACTGCTAAAACCTTGGCTGTCTGACACAAAGGGGATGGAAGTCAGATGAATACACTTGTTAGGAATCAGAATTTGTATCAATGTTTGATTATTAATTTTATTAGTGAAATTATTAATAAAGTTTCTTTAGTTGAATCGGGGCACCATCCATAGCTGGAACCATAAGTCAAGCTTGTCAGTCTCTTGTGAAAGAATGAACTCAGAATCACCGGCATAAGAAACTTTTCACACAACGAGCAATAATCACTGACACACTTAGTTCTAATTAAGTCTGAGAATTAACAAAATAGCCCAACTTCACAGCTGAACTATCCCATAAATAACCTCTTTCTCTAACTACTGGCATGCAATCAAGCTACTGATAAAAAGGCATAAGGAAATCATATATATATATATATATATATATATATATATATATATATATATATATATATATATATATATATATATATATATATATATAAAAAATTCCCTTCTCACCCTCCACGGGTGGTCTTTCTCAACCTCTGAGCTCGGGTCCTCTACCAGAGGCCTGGGAGCTTGAGGGTCCTGCGTAGTATCTTGGCTGTGCCGAGAACTGCGCATTTCTGGACTGAGATGTCTGATGTTGTTCCTGGGATCTGTTTTAGCCACTGCTCCAGTTTGGGGGTGACTGCCCCGAGGGCCCCGATGACCACAGGCACCACTGTGGTCTTCACCTTCCAGGCCTTCTCCAGTTCCTCTCTGAGGCCCTGGTATTTCTCCAGTTTCTCGTGTTCCTTTTTCCTGATGTTGCAATCACTTGGTATTGCTACATCCACCACAACGGCTTTCCTCTGTTGTTTATTCACCACCACGATGTCCGGTTGGTTCGCCATTACCATTTTGTCTGTCTGGATCTGGAAGTCCCACAGGATCTTAGCTTGGTCATTCTCCACCACCTTTGGGGGTGTGCCCCACTTTGATCTCAGGGCTTCCAGTCCATATCCTGCACAGATGTTTCTGTACACTATGCCCGCCACTTGGTTATGACGTTCCATGTACGCTTTCCCTGCCAGCATCTTGCACCCTGCTGTTATGTGTTGGACTGTCTCAGGGGCCTCCTTGCACAATCTACACCTTGGATTTTGTCTGGTGTGGTAGATCTGAGCCTCTATTGCTCTGGTGTTTAGGGCCTGTTCCTGTGCAGCCAGGATGAGTGCCTCTGTGCTGTCCTTGAGTCCAGCTTTTTCCAGCCATTGGTAGGATTTCCTGATATCAGCCACTTCAGTTATTTGTCGGTGGTACATCCCATGTAGGGGCTTATCCTCCCATGATGGTTCTTCCAGCACCTCATCCTCTGGTCCCCATTGTTTGAGACATTCGCTGAGCACATCGTCGGTTGAGGCTTTGACCTTGATGTATTTATGGATCTTGGATGTTTCATCCTGGACAGTGGCTCTCACACTCGCTAGTCCTCTGCCTCCGTCCTTACGGCTCGTGTATCGTCTCAGGATGCTGGATTTAGGGTGGAACCCTCCATGCATGGTTAGTAGTTTCCGAGTTTTAACATCCATGGTCTTTATCTCTTCCTTTGGCCAGCTTATTATTCCTGCAGGGTATCTGATTACTGGCAAGGCATAGCTGTTTATCGCACGGATCTTGTTCTTGCCATTGAGCTGGCTTCTCAGGACTTGCCTTACTCGTTGGAGGTATTTGGCTGTGGCTCCTTTCCTTGTGACCTCATCGAGGCTGCCATTTGCTTGTGGTATTCCCAGGTACTTGTAACTGTCCTCAATGTCTGCTATTGTTCCCTCTGGGAGTGAGACCCCTTCTGTGTGGATGGCCTTCCCTCTCTGTGTAACCATCCGACCACACTTCTCTAGTCTGAATGACATCCCAATGTCAGTGCTGTAGATCCTGGTGGTGTGGATCAGTGAGTCGATGTCTCGTTTGCTCTTAGCGTACAGCTTGATGTCATCCATGTAGAGGAGGTGACTGATGGTGGCTCTGTTCTTGAGTCGGTATCCGTAGCCAGTCTTGTTGATGACTTGGCTGAGGGGGTTCAGACCTATGCAGAACAGCAGTGGGGACAGAGCGTCTCCTTGGTATATGCCACATTTGATGGACACTTGTGCAATTGGCTTGTAGTTGGCTTCAAGGGTGGTTTTCCACATCCCCATCGAGGCTGCAATGAAGGCTCTTAGAGTCCTGTTGATGTTGTACATCTCTAAGCATTCAATGATCCAAGTGTGTGGCATTGAGTCATAGGCTTTCTTGTAATCAATCCAAGCCGTGCACAGGTTGGTGTGTCAGGTTTTGCAGTCTCGGGCGACTGTTTGGTCTACCAGGAGTTGGTGTTTGGCTCCTCTGGTATTTATGCCGATGCCCTTCTGTGCTGTACTCATGTATTTATCCATGTGCCCACTTATTTTAGCTGCTATGATGCCTGACATGAGCTTCCATGTTGTAGAGAGACAGGTTATTGGCCGATAGTTGGATGGGACCGAACCCTTTGAGGGATCCTTCTGGATCAGGATTGTGCGCCCTTCAGTTAACCATTCAGGGTGAGTCCCACTTTGTAGCAGCTGGTTCATTTGAGCTGCCAGTCGCTCATGGAGGGCAGTGAGTTTCTTTAGCCAGTAGGATAATATATATATATATATATATATATATATATATATATATATATATATATATATATATATATATATATATATATATATATACACATACACACTGTGTGTGTGTGTGTGTGTGTGTGTGTGTGTGTGTGTGTGTGTATCCCTTTTGTCTCTTATTTCTTTTATCCCTTGTCTTATGTCCCTTTTGTGTTGTTGAGGCCAAGAAAAAACCATGACTTTTAGGGTTTGAGACCAAGACTGTGGGAGGGCAAGACCAAGACCAGTGGCCCACACTACATGAGACAATAAAATATGAAACATAATCAAAATTGCTTCTCAAATTGATCTGAAAGATCCACATTCAAATCAAGTCAAATTTATTTGTGTAGCACATTTCAGCAACAAGGCAGTTCAAAATGCTTTACATCATGAAAACATGCAAATATCATAAACACATTAAACAGTAACTGGTTGTGAAACCAGTAACAATCATTACATTTTATCAAGTGCCATCATTAACAACATGAATATACATCAAATATGTTGGTCAATACGTCTATCACCATGACAGGTGACGAAAACAGAGCAATGAGTATGTGCTCTGTGTGCACTGTGGTGTTGATGAATAATAATTATTAAGCACTAGAGATCTTGAATGTTACCCACTAGAGGTCATGTGATGTGTACGAGTCAGCACAGAAGCAAGAGGTTATTTATTATTAAAGTACATGTCACCAGCACACAGAGTTCCATGTCTCTTTTGTTCTAATCAGAAACACGACATGGTGTCAGAAGTAAGATGTGGCTGAGGAGACACTTCCATGGTCCGTCTGGAGTGGATAAGAAGGGGAAAGGCGAGCAACAACAACTTGTGAGATGTCTGATAATGGAGAAGACGAGCACCCGAGGGCGGGAGTTGGCATTGCGGCTAATACTCCCAGTGCTACATTCAGTATCCAGCCACTGGTGCCCTTTGATTTTTCTTAGCCACATGAATGGACAAAATGGATCCATCACTTCGAGAGGTTCCACCAGGCCAGAAACTTGTCTTTGAGTTTGGATGAAAATCAGGTAAACACCCTGATATACTGCATGGGAGATGAAGCGGATGACGTCCTGAAAGGATTAAAGCTAAACGATGCAGACCAGAGCCAGTATGAAAAAGTGAAAGATGGTTTCCGAAATTTTTTAATTCTCAAAAAAAATGTTGTGTATGAGCGTGCAAGATTTAATATGCACAAACAAGAGCCAAACAAAACAGTGGATGCATTTGTTAGAGCCCTGCATAATTTGCAGACCACTGCAATTATGGACCTCTCCATAATAAATTAGTAAGGGACAGAATTGTAGTGGTCTTAGCAGACATCAGACTGTCAGAGCGAATGCAAATGGAGAAAAATTTTGACTTGGAGAAATCTGTAAACATGACAAGACAATCGGAACAGATTAAAAAGCAACAAAGTTCTCTGAGATGTGAAGTCAGTGTAATGCAGTTGTGTCACCTCTATCGATGGAATTGTTAAAAGCAGACAACAGCTTAAAAAAGCTAAATACAAGTTCAAAAATGAAAGTGCTAAAATACCTCCACAAGTTGGCAGTAAAAGCAAAAGCACATGAAGTATAAAGTGCTTTAGGTGTGGAGGCTCCCCTCATCCTACACATGAGTGTCCTGTCAGTGATGCAAAATGTCATTTCTATGGGAAGAAAGGACATTTTCAACATGTGTGCAGATGCAGCAAAAAGGTGCAAAGCATCGAAGAGGATGAAAGTTTCTTCCTTGCCTCTGTTACCACAGAAAACCAGGCATGGACAACTGACATACAAATAAATGATACTACACAATACAATACAATACTAACATTTAAATTTGATACTGGAGCAGACGTCACAGCCATGGCTCAGACAGATTTGAACAGACTATTTCTTAGCGTTGAAAAACCTGTTCCTCTCAAACAAGTGAAACCCCTGCTAGTGGGTTGTAGGTTACACAAAACTACAGCTTACCTACAGAGATAAGCGTACCATAGAGAAAGTCTATATTGTTAAAAACCTCACCACGCCGCTGCTTGGATTGCCTGCCATCACAGCTCTTGGCCTTGTGGTGCACATGAATTCTATATCAATGGACACTCTAAAAACAGTGTACCCCAGACTCTGCAATGGACTAGGTGAGGCGCAGCACACATACCACATCAAACTCAAACCTGAGGCGGTGCCATACTCACTCAAAGCCCCTAGGAGAATTTCCCTCCCTTTAGTAGAAAAAGCAAAGGAAGAATTCCACAGAATGGAGGAACTAGGTGTCATCAGCCAAGTGTGCCAGCTTGGTGGTCATCCCAAACCCAAACAGTTTCAGGTTGAGACCATGTGTGGACTTTATAGGATTAAATAAGTATGTTTTCAGAGAAAAATACGTACTGCCATCAGTCGATCAAAGTCTAGGAATGCTGGCTGGAGCCAAAGTGTTCAGTAAACTGGATGCCAATATGGGGTTTTGGAAAATTCCCTCATCGACAGACTCAACAAAGCTCACCACATTAATAAAACCGTTAGGGCGATTTCACTTTAATCGCCTTCCCTTTGGCATCAACTCTGCACCTGAGCACTTCCAGCCCATGATGGCAGGGGTTATTGAAGGACTGGAGGGAGTGATTTGTCACATTAATGATTTGCTTTTGTGGGGATCTAGCCAGGAGGAACATAGTGCCCATCTCCATGCTACGCTGCAAAGACTGGAAAAAGCAGGTTTAACACTGAATGTGGAAAAGTGTGATCTCTTACAGAGCAAACTTTCCTTCTTAGGTCACATCATCACAGATTCAGGCATTAACCCTGACCCAAAGAAAACAGAGTCAATTATGGAATTGAAAGAACCAATTAATGTGGCAGAACAGAGAAGTTTTCTGGGCATGGTGAACCAAGTAGGCAAGTTCATTCCCCATTTGATTGAAAAGGACAAGACCTTACGTGATCTATTGTCAAAAAGAAACAGTTGGTACTGGGGCACAGACCAGGACAAAGCCTTTAAAACTTTAAAAGAGGCATTAACCTCACCCCCTGTACTGGCCATGTATGATCTGAACAGAGACACTGACATTTCTACAGATGCTTCATCATACAGACTGGGAGAGGTTCTTCTCCAGATGTGGGAAGAGGATGGCGACCAGTAACTTATGCTTCGCAGTAACTTTCTCCAATGGAGCAATGCTAGGTGGAAAAAGAGGCTTTAGCTCTTACTTGGGCATGTGAATGTTTTCACGATTTCTTCATAGGGAAACACTTCTGCTTAGAAACAGGCCACAAGCCTCTCATTTACCTGCTGGGAGGACAAGCTTTGGACCTTCTTCCACCAAGGATTCAGCATTTCTGGATGAGACTCATGTGCTACTTGTATAATATACAGTACACCCCAGGTAAATTACACTGGACAGAAGACACACTGTCCTGGCCACCTATTGAGAGACAAATGTCCCATTCTGACAAAGAACTAATGGAGGACATTGACATCTATGTGGACAACATCACTGCAAATCTGCCAGTTAGTTCTTCATACTTGGACACACTTAAAGGGCAGTTAAAGAGTGATAACATTTGTGCATGTTATGGAGATGTGCACACAAGGATGGCCATATCATGCAAAACAGGAACCACTGCTGATAAATTATTGGTCGGAACGTGCTGCTCTCACTGTGCAAGATGGCTTGCTGCTTAAAGACTCACGACTTGTTATCCCTTCAGCAATGTGCAATGATGTTTTGGAGAAGCCTCATGAGGGACATCAAGGAGATGTTAAGTGCAAAGCCCATGCTCACCAGTCAGTGTGGTGGCCTGTACTCAGTCAGCAAATAAGTGATATGGTGTTAAAATGTAGAACATGTATACAGGAAAGACACAACCACAGTGAACCACTCATGCCTTCCCAGAACCCTGCCCGCCCATGACAAAAATTAGGCACAGATCTTTTTGAGTTAGGAGGGAAAAGGTATCTTCTTGTTGCAGACTATTTTTCTAGATATGCTGAAATAGCTCTTCTCAAGGGAACAAAAACATATCATAGCTCATCCTAAATCCATTTTTGCCCAACATGGTATTTCAACATATCGCCGGCAGCCCAAGATATCCTCAGAGTAATGAGGAAGTGGAGTGCTCAGTACAAACTGTGAAAAACCTGTTAAAGAAAGCGGTAGACCCTTATTTAGCTCTTCTTGCTTATAGAGCTACACTGCTGGAAAATGGATACAGGCCTGCTGAGCTCTTAATGGGCTGATGGTTATGCACAACGCCACCAACACTTCCTTCTACATAGGATCTTGCACTGCCAGACAGTGACAATCTGGCTCAAAAGGAAAGTAAAAAGATGATGATGGACATCGCTAACTTCAATAGGTGTGATTGTCCCAAACCTTTGTGTGACCTATCACCAGGAGAACAAGTTTGGGTTACAAATGCAAAAACACCTGGGTCTGTGATCCAAAATCATGCCACACCAAGATCCTACATAGTGGATTTACCCCAGGGATCAGTGAGGCACAATCACATGCATCCCCTTAAATTGATCCCCTTAAATTCATTTTGCAGGATAGGACTGTGAAAATGGGGTTGATTGGAGCTCCTACAGAGTAGTCTTAATCAGCTGTTTCTTCATCTGTTACTCTTGTAAAAGCTGATGTTGTGAGGACAAGATTAGGGAGATTAGTATTGAGACCTACTAAACTGGACCTTTAAGATCAGTGGAAAATTTAAAGGATTGATAAAAGGTTGAATAGAAGAAGTAGGTTATTGAGTTATGTTTGAGTTACAGTTACAGAATGGGTGTAAGGTTGGACATTCTAGATTTAGACCCTGCCATCTGAAAGTGAAGTGCTGCAGAATTTACCTGTCGTTGTATGCTTCTGGATGTTGTTTTATAGATATAGTCTTAATGATTTATTTAGCCAAATGTTGTTACTGACAATTTGGCAGACATCTTCTCCTGCTCCCAAACTACAGCTCACTTTCTTTGCCATGTGTGAGTGAAAGTGGGTGGAGATGGGTAACAGCAGTAACAAAAGCACATAATTAGTAATGAGTCACATTATTGCTTGGATATGAATCAGTACATTTTCATCCAATGAAAGCAAGGATGTTAACAAATAAATTGGACAATATTCTAGTACTTTTGTGATACTGCCACAGTTGTGGTCTTGACTGGTCTTGAAATAAAATTCTGAGTCCAAGACCCAGACAAGACAAAGTACAAATCCGGTCAAGTATGAGACAAGATCAACACCATCAAAAAGTGATCTCGAGACCGGTCTTGAGTACTACAGCACTGCAGTGTCATAAAACAGATTAGCCCCCTGTGGCAAGGGAGGAGGTGGAGAGGACCAAGAGGGTGAGAGGGGCTGATGTCAGGTCTTTGGACACTGACCAGATAAAGACTGGTTTGTCACTTTGGAACAAAGAATCATAAAACTGAATCATGTGCTCAAGGCTAATCTTAACACTCCTGTTATGTTCATTTCTGAGGTGCAGCAATAATGTTCCTGGGTCAAATTGACCAAGGGAATTTTTCAAATATGCAGTAGTGTCAGAATCCAAAATTTTCCCCCAAAACATGGGAGAAATGTTGTATCTGATTAGTAACTCCATTACTAACACTTTCAGTCAATATTTTGTGCTGTGATGTTCTTTACGTCTTACAGATAATGGATGAATGAGGATAATCCACTTGTTTTTCACTAAAAAAATACATTTTTAATTTTCTGATGTCCACTAGTAAAACCTACACATAAAAATCAATGGTTATACATGAAAAAGATTTTTTTACCTTTTTTTTTTATTGCTGCCAGTGTGCAGTCATTCACCTGGTGATGTAAGACCCAGTGACCCTATCCAAGTTATCAATTCCCCATTTGTTAGCATTGTAGTCAAGGGTCATACCTGGGTTCTGGTCCTTTTGACTGCTGATTTCAGTAGTTTTGTGCTTATGAGGGCAACATTTCTCCAGGGAAACATTTCTCCCATTTTTAGGGCAATGAGATATCAGTGTTTACTATGAAGACAAACAAATGGAAGACTGAGAGGCCTCGTTCTTTGTTACCAGAAGCTCAGCAGGGAGTTCAGCTCTGTTCTTTTGTACTGTTCTCTTCAGCACATCTTGACTCAAATTGTAGCTTGTGAAGAAATTGTAACAGGTTATGCCTCGTGAGACCATTTGGCATATCAAGAACAACCCTTTTTTCCTGATTCCTCTCTGGGGCTCCTAAAGCTTTCTTTCCAGTGTAAAACTGCATGTTCTATGTATAGCTGGTGTTGGAAATGTGTGATATTTTGTTTTATTTTATCATTTAGTGAAAGGTGCTTCTGTATGAGGAAGTCGATAAACAAGTAGTTCAAACTGTTGGGTGCGAGGAAACTATACTGTGTAACCTTATTTGAAAATGTTTGTGCTGAAAGCTGTGATGTGTAACCACTATACTGAAACACCTATGCTGATAATAAAAGCAGAGAAGTAAGTGGAGCTCTTCAGAGATTGGAGGCTGCCCAGCTGAGACTGGGAGCTCCACTCCCCTTTTTGCAAAAAGTATCCCTTTGTGTCTTTGTGATTCTTTGTTAAACAGTTTTGAACCTGACAGCTGGTCTTTGCATCACATGCTGCCTAGATTTTTAAGCCATATTGTGTTGATTTGGAAGGCATGTATTGCCAGAATGAGGACCCTCATATATTAATGAAAATGCCTTTTATCCAGCTCATTCCACTTCTTTCTTAAAACACACCTTCCTTGTAGAGTAGTCATTTAAAGAAAGATGTTCTGTATTGAATTGGGCAAGACCAGCTCAAAGGGTGACTTGATGTCTTTGACACAAGTTACTGCCATACTAGTAAGCCCTGGCACTGTCTTTATTGTGTTTTCTGTGAACAGTTTTCCCTGGCGTTTACTTGGAGATGAAGACCACTGCATTTCACCATTTTTTGACATGAATGTCTTGTTTAGAGGAACTGAACTCATCTGGGCCTACAGCCTTTCGTACCTTCACCTTTCACAACTCATTCCTCACATGAGGTGTTGTAAGGAACAGGTGGCAGCAGGGGAGAGGAGGTCTGACATGAGTCCTCTGAAGCAGAGGGGGTGGGTGATGGCTGAGAGCTGAGAGGTGTGAAGTTCTTCTTCCTCAGTTCCTTCTGCCCTGCTCTCAGCTTCTTCTTATTTCCTTATCTAAAGGCTGTGTTCTTCTTCTTGAGGAGAAGATTCATTTCAGAGTTGATTCAGGGCTTGTTATTGTTATTGAAGAAAAACTGTACATTTGTGAGGGGCACAGTGTTGCCCACACAGACATTATTGTTGCCCATGATGCAGACTGTGATGCTGTTAATACTCTCCATGAGGAGCACAGAACTCTTCCCACACAGTGGAGCTCAAACAGTCCCTCAGAGCTTCTTAAGACTCCTCAGACCATGTTTTCACTGTGTGTGTCATAGCTGTGTCTCTGTGTACTAGGGGTTTGTACAAGGGGGTATACGCTTTCATTGCAGTAACATGTAAACTCCTGTGGCAGATAATAGGGTTTCATGCTAACAGCTAGCAGCTCAATGTCCTTGCTGAAGAGTGTCTCTTGATGACTAAATGTCCAGAGTTTCACCATCTATCATTCACAAACACAGCCAGATCCCCTCCTCTCTTCTTTCCACTCTCTTTGATTCTGTTGGCCCAGAGTAGATAAAAACTATCTATGTTTGTGTGTGTGTTCAGAATTATTGAGGTTAGCCATGTCTCAGTTGGAAAGATAAGTCCGCTCTCCCTGTCCAAGGACCAAGGGTCCAAGTTCTCTGACGATCATCCAGGATTCATAGAACCGTAGTTACAGTATCAACTTTCATTCTATTTCATTCCAACTGGACACCAAAGGCACTGCTTAAGCACTGGATAATGAATACCAACAGAGTCCTGAGGGATCAAAATAGAAAGGAGAAAAAAAGAAAAGTGAGCCCATGGAGAAAGGCACTGCATCAAGACCCCCCCCCAACAAAACCTACGAAAAAGAGACAGTGTCCTTCCTGAAGGACTCTCAGGAATTTCAGGCCTATCAAGGGTAGAGGGGGGAAAACATAAAGCAGAGTGCAGGGCCAGTTGTGAGCCAGTGCATCCCAGCCCAGAGGGCTGTCGGTGTCCAATAGAGAAAACCACAACTTACATTGTCTTTTCTCCTGGGAAACAAACAAGTCTACATCCACTCTGCCATATGTCTGGATGGAGTTTCCACTCCCCCAGAGGGTGGCACCCCTATAGGCCTGGGAGGAAGTGAAGCAGTGCCAAGTGCACAACCTTCAACTGCAAAGCACTGATGATTAATCCCCAAACAGGTGGGGCACAGATCATGTGCATCCACCAGCTGGAGAAAGGCCAAAGAGGCCCTGCAGCATGGCACATCTAACATACTTCCGATCCCACAACTCAAGAGTATGGCTGAACCAGAAAAACCACAGAGCAGAGGCACCATCAGTAGCACCACATGTGTGATGTAAAAACAGCAGCAAACAGGCAAAGAAGCTTGCAGTGGAAAGTGATACAATCCGTGGCTCTGACCAAAGTCACAAGGCTACCAGCACCAGGCAAAACATTATTATAAGAGGAATCAACACTCTTGCCACCTGCATGCAACCAGCTGTGCAGGAGAAGAGGAAAAGGGACTAAGCTACTGGTGTCACGTGATTATATAGACTCACTGGTACCACCGGTGTCACACGTGACTTTCTTGACATAAAAACCTCGATATGTGCATGCACAAGAATGATCATTCAGTGCTTAAAGCATGGTCAGTAGAGATGAAATAGAACCATTGTTCTGGTGTTTAGATAGCTTTAATCTCATTGAACGGGACAAAAGTGAAGCAGAAATCAGACTTAAGCAGTGGTTTGTGTTCATAAGGAAAATAGTTCAGACAAAAGTCAATGAAAAGATCATAAATCTATGACTGAAATAACATTTGTATCATCTTTGATAGAGGGTAATCCTGGTTTCAGCAGGATTGAGAACATTGTACCTGAGAGTTTCCAGTTTACAGTTTGGACTCTTCAGTCCAGCAGATAGAAGCTTCACTCCTGAATCCTGCAGGTCGTTGTTACTCAGGTCCAGTTCTCTGAGACTGGAGGACTGGGAGCTGAGAACCGAGGACAGAGCTTCACAGCTTCTCACTGAGAGGTTACAGCCACTCAGTCTGAGGAGACAGGGAGAAAAATATATTATTAAACAATTCATTAAAAAACATGATTATTACAGGTCACAAATGTTCTCCTTTGAAACATTGATGGAACTGTCCTACTTTACATGTCTTTATGTTGTCTTTTGTTGTGAATTGGTTCATTATAAATAAACTGAAAGAACATGAAACAGTATTTACCTCATCCTAAGTAGATTTATCATGATAAAAAATAAATGCAGTCACAATCTGTGTCCTTACAGAGCTTTGTTGGAGGCTTTAACCACTGGCAGCAGCCTCAGAAGAACCTCCTCTGAAGCAGAGTATTTCTTCAGGTCAAACACATCCAGATCTTCTCCTGATGACACTAAGATGAAACCCAAAGCTGACCACTGAGCAGGAGACAGTTCATCTGTAGAGAGACGTCCTGAACTCAGAGACTGTTGGATCTCCTCCACTAGAGAGCGATCATTCAGTTCATTCAGACAGTGGAACAGATTGATGCTTTTCTCTGCAGAGACATTCTCACTAATCTTCTTTTTGATGTACTGAATTGTTTCCAGATTGGTCTGTGAGCTACTTCCTGTCTGTGTCATCAGACCTTGTAGAACCCTTTGATTGGTCTGCAGTGAAAGCCCCAGGAGGAAACGGAGGAACAAGTCCAGATGTCCATTTGGACTCTGTAAGGCCTGGTCAACAGCAGTCTGATGAAGGGACTTTAGTTTAGGTTTACTAAATACTAAAGACTTCTTAGATGTTTGTTTTTCTTGCATGATATTGAGACCACGGGAAATGAACCTCTGATGAACATGAAGAGCAGCCAGAAACTCCTGAACACTCAGATGGACAAAGCAGAACATTTTGTCCTGGTACACCCCTCTCTCCTCTTTAAAGATCTGTGTGAACACTCCTGAGTACACTGAGGCTGCTCTGATATCCATGCCACACTCTGTCAGGTCTGATTCATAGAAGATCAGGTTTCCTTTCTGCAGCTGATCAAAAGCCAGTTTTCCCAGAGACTCAATCATCTTCCTGCTCTCTGGACTCCAGTGTGGATCTGTTTCAGCTCCTCCATCATACTTGACCTTCTTCAGTTTGGTCTGAACCACCAGGAAGTGGATGTACATCTCAGTCAGGGTGCTGGGCAACTCTCCTCCCTCTCTGGTCTTCAACACATCCTCCAGAACTGTAGCAGTGATCCAGCAGAAGACTGGGATGTGGCACATGATGTGGAGGCTTCGTGATGTCTTCATGTGGGAGATGATCCTGCTGGCCTGCTCCTCATCTCTGAATCTCTTCCTGAAGTACTCCTCCTTCTGTGGGTCAGTGAACCCTCTGACCTCTGTCACCATGCCAACACACTCAGGAGGGATCAGATTAGCTGCTGCAGGCCGTGTGGTTATCCAGAGGAGAGCAAAGGGAAGCAGTTTCCCCCTGATGAGGTTAGTCAGCAGAACATCTACCGAGGTGGACTCTGTAACATCAGTCAGGATCTCCATGTTGTGGAAGTCCAGTGGAAGTCTGCTCTCATCCAGACCATCGAAGATGAACAGAACCTGGAAGTGTTCAAAGCTGCAGATTCCTTTAGTTTCAGTGAAGAAGTGATGAACAAGCTCCACCAAGCTGAACTTTTTCCCTTTCAGCACATTCAGCTCTCTGAAAGTGAATGGAAATATGAACTGGATGTTCTGGTGGGCTTTGTCTTCAGCCCAGTCCAGAGTGAACTTCTGTGTTAAGACTGTTTTCCCAATGCCAGCCACTCCCTTTGTCATCACTGTTCTGATTGGTTGATCTCTTCCAGGTGGGACTTTAAAGATGTCTTCTTGTCTGATTGTTGTTTCTGGTCTGTGTGGTTTCCTGGATGCTGTTTCAATCTGTCTGACCTCATGTTCATCATTGACCTCTCCAGTCCCTCCCTCTGTGATGTACAGCTCTGTGTAGATCTGGTTCAGAAGGGTTGGACTTCCTGCTTTAGCAATCCCCTCAAACACACACTGGAACTTATTCTTCAGACCAGATTTAAGTTGATGTTGATAGTACGCAGGAAAGAATTCTGAATGAAGAAAGAATAATTTCAATACATTTTTAGTTTGGAATAAAGACCATATTTTTCCATCAGGTCAAATCTTTGTAGAAATCCTCTTACTGCTCTGCAGACGGTCAGCCAGCTCCTCCAGCTTCATCATCCTCAGGAAGTTCAAAGTGATCTTCATCAGTGCCTCTCTGCTGCTGCTCCTATGCTTTTCATCATCACCTTCCAACACCTCCTCATCATCTCTTTGACTCTCTGAGCATTCTGGGTCATCTGGACTCAGAAGCTTCTGGATCCTCTTTAGCTCGTTCTTCACAAAAGTGACAATGTTGTCCTCCAGCAGCTGGAATAGAATAATATATAAAGGACACAGACTGAAATCATGGAGCCAAACTTCAGATCCATGTTGGACAGACTGATAGTCCACTAGTCTACAAAGTGCAGCATGGTGATTATCATGAACGGGACTGATGGAAAAGTAGTTGCACATGTACAGACCATAAAAATGGAGTCCAGCTGTGTTTGATGCTGCTGGGTAGACGGTCCACTGGAGCTCTGCTGGTCCGCTCTGTGGGGGAATCAGGAACAATTAGGAAGTCAGGAAGTATTCATCCAGCAGTTTTCAAAGATTAAATCACCAAGAGCTTCACAGTAAAAGTCCTGAAAACAGAAAAACAGAGCATCAAATGAACACAATTCAAAGGACATAAAAAGTGAAAGATAAAATAAAAGGATGAAGACCAGAAAAACCAGAATCACCCAGAAGTAATTTTAAAAAGTGAGTCTTAAACTGGGACATCAAGCTGTCCACACTGTCAGTAGATCTGATGCTGGTTGGGACAGTGTTCCAGCTTAGGGACAGTGGAAGTAAAGGCTGTCCACACAGGTCTTCAGGACAGTGTGGGACATCCAGCAGGTTCTGATGACTAGATCTGAGGTGGTGTGGATATGGAGGAAGTCTGATATATGTGGGTGTGTGTCCATGCAGTGTCTTGTCCTGGATGTGATGGTGAGGATTTTAAAATGGATCCCACAGGTCTCCTCAAGCCAATTAGCTCACATTATATCTATCCATGCAAAAACAATCAGAAGGTAAAGAACTTGAAGCTATATCTGGATGTGAGCAGTAAACCAGATGATGCAAGGAGTTGTAAAGTTTCAATGTTCCCGCTGGTCCCACTAAAAATCAGCAGAACCTCTGATGGTCCACTTCAGCTCAGTTTGGGTGAGATCCAGCAGATCTCGCCAACCACATCATGAAGCTTTCCTTCCCTGCTGAACTTCTCTCACAACGCACACTAGAACCAAGTCTTGATGGACCAGACTGGCTTTATCAGGTGTTTCCTAGTGGTTCCTGGAAATGTGTTCCACTGTTAGTTTGACATGAAGCCAGAAGGCAGCAGAACATCATCATCAACACTCCAAAGATAAGGATATTAAGATATTTTCATTAGACCAGGGCAGCTGATTTCTGAAGATAACAGATCAAACCCCTGTCTGTAAATATAACTGGGGACATCTGAGTGCTTACTGTGAGGAAACTGGATTTATTTTATTGGTTTCAAAGAAATGCAACCACTCGCTTAGACACCACTCTCAGAACCTTAGACACCAGACTGAGGAGACCGTTCCATACAAGGGGTGGGTGATAGGCTAAAATATCCCGACATGATTTCTTGCAGTGAAATCAGAATTTTAGTAGTCTCCCAAAGTAACACTACAGTTGCTCAAGAAAAATATATCAAAGCATTTCTGATCACATTTTCATTAGTTTGTGAAGTTCTGCAACCTTGTCTGAAGCACAACTGAAACATAATAAAGACTTCCACAAAACAATGCTTTGTCTTTTGCATTGTGAAATGGTTATTTGGAATACATACCAAGTTTGTAAATTAGTCTAGACTAATCTTAATTCATTTAGAGCTAATTAGCCTCATCAACAAAACTCTTCAATACAATCATTGGTCTTTAGTTATCTATACTCATACCGGACTATAATATTACTATCGACCATTTTATGGGTTATTTCATGTTTTTTTTTGGCAGTATATCTGGGGTGTCATATTTCAGTTTTAACTAATCTGAATTAGTTAAAACTAACTAGCCTCATTTCCAGAATCCTTTGAAATATACCTGGTTTCTCCACATGTACAATTTACACTGAATTGTGATATCACTGCATCATTTTATTAATTCAATTTTTATTTTTATATTTGAACTCTTTTTACTTTTATTAGTTGAATAATTTTATGATTTTATCTTTTTCTCAGTAGTCTAGTTGAGTGCTACTAGCTTAGTGAGTTTGTTGACTGAAGTGTTTAACCGCAAGGCTGAATTCTTTTGTTCAATAAACTCCTGTATAGACGTTGACTGTTTATTCCATAAATGTGTGGTTCCTTGGTATTCAAAGAACTCCAGTGGTGGACCTATGCCTTCATCCATTATTTTAAAACCCAAGCCTTATAAGGCACGTATTAATAGACAATAACTGATACTGAACTATTTGGCTATTATTTTTCTGATAATCAGGTGCCCTGACTTACTAATTTTGATCTAAATTACCAGGTTTAATAATAATTGTCCTCAGCATTTCTCTATGGTTGTCCATAGCAAAACTAGACACTATTGTAGTTCAACATACTGCTGATAAGAAAATAAAGTCTTAAGCTGGGGAAGATTTTCAGTTACAATAACTAAAAGATTCAGGAACAAAGAAAGAAGGTTCAGCTGGTTCCATTTAAGCTTTGATTCAATCACTATTACCATGGGAGAGGGACTAACCAGTCAAGTTACCTCAGTAACCAATCAGCGTGAGCTACAGTCCAGACAAAATATTTCACTCGAATAAGAGCAGAGTGTGTGAGAGAGAGATGGTGACTAATCAATGAGGTCCAGAAGCAAACAGACCAAAGGTGTTTAACATGATGTACCAGCATCAATGAAGCCTCCAGCAACATCCAATCTTTCCACTTTCAATGCTGTGGTTCTGGAGAACATCTAACACACACCGTTTCACATATGAACATAGAAATGTGGGGAAAAAGAGCTGAGCTCATGTTAAACACATGTTGGAAAAAAAACATTTCAAACTGACTAAGTTTACACAGTTATACCGGTTAGATACAGCTCACCTCTCTGATGATGGAGGTCCAGGAGATTTAAAGTCAATTAATTCACCCTTCGATAAGTCACTTCTGCAGGACACACAGCTGGGCTCTGGTCCTGCTTTATGATGAATCCTGACAGAAAAAGTCTGTTTAAAACAATTTCTGTAGAATTTTGCTTTAAAGACTATTTTTTAATATGACAGATTGTAAAATAAAAAGCTGTGAGACACAACAGAAACAGACAGATCATAAACTTGATGTTCTAAATTATTCCCATCAGAACTGATCCAATCCTCCAACACATTCTTGATAACTGATCCTCCTGAGTCCTGAATAAAGTCCAGAAAGGTGTTTGTTTGAAATGACTGAGAGGACAGTTTGGTGATGTTAGTGTTGAGCTCTGACATGGAGAAGAACCAGGAGTTCTTTTTCACTCTGACCATCCAAGGAGGATCTGATGGAGCTTCATTCAGAGCCAGATGGTCAGTTAGAGACCACTGGAGCCCCCTGCTGAATGAGATCTACATGAGATGGAAAGAGAAGTATGGAGGTTGTAAATATTTGAAGTTCTACTGTTTAATCCTCCATCCAAGTTGCTCTCCACCCATGCAGGGTTTAGTCTGCAGGTTTTGGACTCATTCTTTGCTTCTGTTGGATTGAATTATGTTTTAGTTAATTTTATCTTAGTTCTTATTTTTCCTTTTGACTGACATTGTGATCAGATTTGATAGAAGAAAAAACTGATAATCAGCCATGTTGGCTTATAATGTTTGAACCTGTGAGATGAAACTGGAAACATTAAATTAATTCATGAAAACTTTTACTTTCAGCATTAATCTCTCAGGACAATAAACTACATTCAGATTTAAAGAACAACCCAAACATCAACCTAGAAATGAAATTCAGTTATGTATTAATAATAATATTGGACAAAATAAATAAGTCTGTTTAATCTGAAAAAATAATAAGTTGACACCAAAAGAATAAAACTGCATTCAATGTTTGTAGTTCAAAGGTCATGTCGCCATAATAGTTTATGTAAATATGTCCTCATTGATGTTTTTTTGTTGCTCTTTATATATTTTATTTTTGGGGTTATAGCAGACAAATGAGTTGATTCCAGTTGAAAATATTGTTTCCCATCATTCAATGGCAGGAATTATTTACTAATGATGTCAACAACTGGCCAATAGGGGTTAGTATCGCTACATGATGGTTAAACGGATCTCAGGGAAATCAGATCAGATGTTGAGACCTCTGTTAACTAGATGAATGTGTAGAAGGGCTAGGTAGTGACTGTGGATGCAAATTGACCTCTTTTATACTTTGAAGTTCTTTAATTAAATGTTGCAGAACCAACAATCCGATCAGACATTATTGTCTCCATGGTAACATGTTCCTTAAGGCCTCTGCATGGTTGAGTCGAACTGCAGAAAACAGTTCTCAGTGTCACAGATACGTGACGAACATTGCGTCATTTGTTCTCAGCTTCATGGCTGTTTTGGGGCTGATTTTTTATTGTTTATTTGATCGGGACAGATACAAGATAGATCAAAACAATCCGATGCCTGCATCACAGTGTTTATGGCCATAGCTAATTTGCAACACCTGTCCCAAGAAGGACCTTTAACAGTTGATTTAAATAAAAAGATTTTATTTTATTTTATTTATTTTATTGCTTATAGTGTGAATGCACCCCATACCTCTGGACTTGATCAAGTGTAATACAAGTAAAGGCCATTTACCATTTACCATTACACAGGCCTTGTCTCTGACTGGTTTTAGTTCATTTCTGACTGAACGTCTTCAATTGATGCTAAGTTCTGAAAGACAGTTTCTTTACCAAGGATTTTATGCCACCAAATATTTGTCTTCTCATTTTAAAATTTTAATTTGAAGTTAGTTTATTCAATGTTTCTATCTATACCCTGATGGCTCAGAAAGAGGAGGGAGGCCTGCCCCAGGCTGGGTTTTGGAGCAGAACTGCAGACTTGGACTGAAGATATTATGGGGTGATGGAACAAGCTCTTCAAGGTTCTCCTTAAAATATATATTAATATATGAGCAAACAGATCAGAGCTGTTAAACATGATGTAGCAGCACCCATGACACATCCAACATCCAGTCTCTCCACTTTCACTGGTGTGGTTCTGGAGAACATCCAACACACATATGCACATAGAAATGTGGGAAAAAGAGCTGAGCTCACGTTTAACAAATGTTGGATTAAAAACATTTCAGACTGACTCAGTTTACACAGTTACATTAGATACAGCTCACCTCTCTGATGGTGGAGGTCAAGAAGATTTAAATTCAATGAAATTATCCATTGACATGTCGCAAACTATTCTGTGAAGTCCTGTTTACATTTACATTATGGACCCATTTGGACAGGAAGTGGGCTAAAAAATGGGACCTAGATGTAGTTGTCTCCAAGTTAAATAATGGCTCCATGTTGATTGTCTACTTAGGTTTCATGCAGGACAATTTTCGGTAAAAACTGGAACATACATGGGTAACAGAGGTTCTGTTACATTTAAATTAATTTTCTTGAGACCCAGTCAGTACCTACATAGAGTGAGCAGCTGGTTCTGTTGATCTGGGTTGTATTTAGACAGAAAATCAATACCAGCATTATTCCATAAATGTCTGATCAGCCATCCTTCTTTCTAAGATGAATAATATTGAACACATGTTGGTCATCATGATCCAGGACATGTGTTGGAAGTTGGCGAGTTTTTCCAGATGTGTCCTGCTGGAACACAGAGCTCTAACCAACAGGCTGGTATCACTCAGCTGCTTCTGTAACACTGACTTGCTGTTTGGAAGAACACACTGATCCCATGCTGAGCCGCCTCTGTTCAGTCTGGATGAAGCACCAAAGAGCAGCAGCTTCATCATCACGTCTGCTTTGGCCTGATATAGTGTGAATGCTGTGTGAAAAGGGCTGTTGGCAGTTCGAGACAGTGATCTCACCTCTGACCTTTGCTTTGGCTCTCATCTTCCCCACACAGAGTGGTTTTATAGGGAGGGACTCCCTCCTCTCTGTCCTCACACTGATCCATGCTGCTGAATTCACATCCACATCAGTTCACACACACTTTCTACCTTCACCTGCAGAGGAAACACAAATCATTCATCTGAACATCAACTCTGATCATCCTTTACATCATTAGTGCTGGAAAAGAACAGCTGCTCCTTCTCTGATTCTCTGGCTCTTCTTCTCTGCTTCATATCAGAGTCAGCTCAATGCAGTCAGACAGCAGCATGAGGCAGAGGAAGCTGCCATCAGCTACTGTACTTCTACTATCAGTCCACTAGATGGAGTCATGAAGCAACATTTCCATTCACTGACATGCACTGATTTCACTTTGACTAAACACCAGGAACTATGACACACCATGGCAAATCCAGGAACAATTCATCAGAACAGAAACAGAAAAAAACCCATCAATTTCTGAGAAAATTGTTATTTTTGGGGCTTTTTGCTAAGCTGAAGTCAAGAAAAAAACCCACCCCATTCTTTAAACAGCAGTTTCAGAAGTTTTAAAATGTTAAACTTTGTGTTTGCATTCTGCTTGTTCAGAAGGAAATCTGAGCTGTGTCGGGGAAACTCACTGCTGATTAACCTACCGGGCCTTATTGGCAATTCACAAGCTTTTGTTATTGACTTTGGCCAATAAGATGAAAAGTTTGAAAGGAATGCATGACTAATTTTCATCACCAACACATCACCCTAACCCACCACAGTAACCAGGCCATTGAAAAAAGAGACCCCAGTCCAGGTCCATTTACAGGTCTGGGTCAAATGCTCAGCTATATTTGGTCCAGAGCAGGTAACATTTGCTGTCAGAGGAAATGCTATGAGAGAAGAAAAGAGCATTCTCCACAGTGTGCAGCTGCAAGCTTTCTCCAGAACACAATGAGAGGATGGATTCTTTAGCAGCAGAAAGAGAGTAGCAGGACATGAGAATATTTGGACATCTTGAAGCGTACATCCTAACTTCAGAGATGACAACATCCACCAGAAAGATACCAGTGAAAAGAAAATATGCAAGGACTACTTTTATGGTCATAGACATTCATGTCTGCATGAATCTGATGAATTGAGTTCAGAACTTGTATTGTTTTTAGAACATTATTATGATGTATAGCATGCCACTGGCACGCATATCTTGGGCTGCACTGCTGTGGTTGTACTAAGTGTGCTTTCAGGGAGACCAGGTGGGTCTAAACAGGGGTGTGTGCTGCGCTAACTGCTGTAATCCCTAAAAAATAACTATTATTTACATCTGGCTTTCTTCGGGCTGAAAAAAAATCATTGTCTAATATGTCATATTTATTATTATCTTCCAAATATCTGGGGTCGGACCACGGAATATTAATATGACGTTCATGAACAGTCTGGTTCTTTTAAACATCTCTTTACCCTGAACAATAGGACTAAAGTTTCAATTACTAAGAGGAACTCTTGTTTTTAACGACTTTGCTTGTTTATAATGCTCTGCACACACGTCAACACAATACAAGAATCAGAATTCCTTTACTAGTCCCCGAGAGAGGAAATTTACATTTCAGTACAGCTCATTCAAGAAAAACAACACAGAGAACATAACACATGGGTGGACAGGTGTCTGAGGCCTGCAGCCATCACTGAGAGGCGCCGCCCTTTCATTAAATGAAAACAAAAGACCACATTAAATGAAGTGGAGGAAAAAAAATCGTATTTCACACTTTGTCCTTGACAGGATACAGTTTGAGATTGCAAAAAACTTTAGCAAAAAAGAGCAACATACAGACAGCAGAAAACATCATACATAACGTGGAATGAGTAAGGGTGGACAGGTGTTTGGGGGGGAGGTCTCAGCACAGGCTGCCCAAGTGAGCAATGCAGCGACCTGGCTTATTGCATCCGACCTAAGTTTCCATGCCGGGTGGGTAGCACGAGCAGAGCCAGCGGAAGTGGTGAATTGAGGGGGGGGAAGTGTATTTATATCTATCAGCATGTGTGTGTTTGCCAGTAAGTCCGTGAAACAGCAGGAAGCTGTTGTATTTGGCATTAATGGCAAAGACCAGGCTTTTATTCCAGGAAATAAAATATGAAGCAATTTGTTTGGAGAAGAAAACAAAGAAATATCAGATGTTCATAATCCTGTTTAATTCCAGTTCATAAATACTCTAATAATCCTGTAGATTGCTCTTCAAACAGCAAAGAGATGAAACTTTGTGGTGAAAGCAGAGAACAGAAAAAAACAGGAAGGTTCCTGAAAACCAAATTCAAGTAGAAAACAAAACAAACTTATAGTAATTGATGACATCAGAGCTCACCTGGTTTGTAGTTTTTTTTTTTTTTCCTTTCAGAGCAGCAGAACCAGGAAGTAGAAGGTCTGCAGTGAAATCAGAGGCAGGTTGATAAAATCTTCACGAGAAAGGAGAGAAGTTCTGATTAATAATTTTCATGACGGGAAATGAGCCCAGAGAACAAATTTGAAGTCAGCTGCTGGTTGCTTCTCGTAACTGGTCAGACTGGTCTGACTAGTCAGACTGAGAAGGAGTCAGAAGAAAGTTCATCTGCTGACGTCTGAAGACATGAACCCCTCAATGACTCCCAGTGTGAACACAAACTCATTGTTGCTGTTATTCTCCTGATCCAGGTTCTGTTCAGCTCTGGAACCAAAACCTGCTTTAACTGGGAACCTACTGGACACTTAATTGGTGGGGATTTGTCTCCCTCTGGTGGTGAAACTAAAACCTATATAATGTCTAATTCTTAAACACATCTGATGTGTTTTTAAATGATCCAAACATGTCAGTGATGGTAAAAAGTGATCAGAACCAGAATCATTTCTGAGGTTTCATTCATCAGGACATGAATAAAAGATCATCTGTTCCTCAGCAGCTCTTAAAAAGAGCTCAATACAACAGCAGCACAAATTACATTGAGTTATTATTTACTGAACAGAACCAAAACCAAAATGCTGAAGCAGTGAGTGAAAATGTAAGTCCATCCTTTCTGCTTCCACTGCAGGTTGTAATGGAACATTTCGATGTACATGACTTTGCTCATACTATTTTGTGTAAAAGTCCTTAAAACCTCTTGTGATTTGAGAAACTCATGCAGTAATATGTCTGTTTCAGCCAAGCACAAGGAGAAGAGCTGTATAAGATAAGAACTGGTTGAGAACTGGATTGTTCTGGCTGACGTGAAACTCCTGCGTTTTTGTTCGGATTTGTTGCCTCTATGGAATGTACTCGTCAATAACCAAAATGAGTAAATATGACTGAATGCCTTTGAGATGTTGCTCTGCTTCTCTGACTTGCTTGGTGACACAGTCTTCGAACCCCATGTGCCTTTGAATAAAACGTATAAAGACAAAGATCTTTCTCTGACTTACGGAGTGGTTTTCTCTCCCTCTTTGACAAAGAAAAATTCCACAAGGTCAAAGGTCAGTAGCTGCAAGGAGCTGCTGATCAGATGGAAATCTGCACTTTAAGAATTTTTATCCCTTTAACACTAAATAACAATTAGTTCATGGTTTTATGGAATTATGGCATCAAAACAAAAACATCAAAACAAGAAACAAGAATCCACTAAAAATACAAACACAAAAAAAATCCAAAAAAATCAAACAAAGTAACAAACTAAACTATAGTCCTTAATATCACCACACTACTGCTGCTAAACCACACATTGTTATAATGTAGATTATTACTATGGCTCCTATATAATTAATTGATGATTATTATAGTGTTGGTGAGCAGAGTGTCGACAGTCTCTGTTTAAAACCAGGATCAGCTGAGGAGGTTCTGAAGATCCAGGTTGAAACCCTGATTCCATTTCAGTCACCAAAGTGAAGTTAAAGTCTGAGTCAGATCAAGCAGCAGGGAGGTGGCAGCTTGTTCCAGACTCATTATTTACACATGCAGTTGTTTTCCAGCTGTTCTCCGCAGATGGAGGGTGGGTGTTTGGGAGGAGAGAACCTGAACATTCAACCTCCAGGTTTTACAGTTGGATTCTGATGACAGCAGCTGGAACAATGAAACAGATGAAATCACTGACTCCTGAAAAATGGGATGTTTGGATCTGATCAGGTCTGCAGATTCCACTGACTGGGATTTAGGAATAAAGTGTCTGTAAGGGCTGAGAAGAGCTGAGCTTCTTTAGACTGAATGCTTTGAAATCTTCACTCCTCCCATTCAGTGTTAAGGTCAGTTCAATGTAACGAACACAGCAGTACTTGATCCGAATCAACTACATTTTAGTTCTAAAACACAGAAAAAACCCTCTAATACAAGGGTGGGCAAACTTTTTGACTCGTGGACCACAATGCTTAAGTTTGACAGAGGGGCCGAGCCTGGAGCACATGGATGAATTGTTTGTGTAAACTACTAAAATGATATGCAAGGCTTATTGTACAAATTATTTTCCAAATGTATTTTTTTTTCACATTATAGTGAAATCACGTTCAATTTCAGTGGGAACAGTGTTGTTGGTCTCCATTCTTTGCCAATGCATCAAAGTCTGGAATTAGTGTTGTTGTTACAGTTCTAAGAATAGTGCTGAGGTGCTGATCTGTTAACTTGGATCTGTGATGGGCTTTGTTGAAGTTCATGAAGCTGAACGTCTGCTCACACACGTAGGTTGAGCGAAACAGCGCCAGCATCTTCTGTGCCGTCCTCCGCAGGGGGAACATGGCTTCATTAAGTGAAGCATAAAAGTCATTCAGTTAAAGAGAGGTGAACTTCTTTAAAATGGAGTCAGACTGAAGATCGATCAGTTCCAACTCCAGCTCCTGTGGTGCTGTATCAGGATCTAGTGACAGGGGACAGGACAGCAGCTGAAGTGACTTGTCAACTTTTTCAAAATCAGAGAACTGACAGCAGAATTTTCTGTATACGTTGCTCAGTAATTTGCTGTATTTGTTTTCACATTTTGGGTGGCCTCTTTTTGCATGGCTAATGTGGGAAAATGAGCGAAAAATTAGTTTGAAATTTGTCAAGAGAATAAGGTGAGCTTGGATTTGAAGGCTCTCACATTTGTGTACATGTTGTGTACATGTTCAGCCCATTCATGTGTGAAAATATGTCCACACTAAAAGCAAAGTCACAAAGCCAGTTCTTGTCCCTCAACTCAGGAAATTTGTCAGATTTCCCCATTAACACCAAAAATGCGCTAATTTCCTCTTTCAGCTCCCACACTTGTTGGAACACTTTGCCTAAACTTAACCAGCGGACACGAGAGCGGTAAAGCAAGTCCTGATGATTGTCATCGGTTTCCTCCAAAAAAGTGATAACCTGACAATGCTGAAGTCCCCTTGAAGTTTATATATATATATATATACATATATATATATATATATATATATATATATATATATATATATATATATATATATATATATATATATATATATATATATATATATATATATATATATATATATATATATATACAGAGAGAGAGAGACAGAGAGAGATTTTTTTTTACTGCTTATAGCCAGGTAGTTGCCATAGATGTATTTTTGTGTTACATGGATGTCTTAGCTGACTGAACAAAATGGTTGCACACAGAAAACAATGACTGTACATATGTATAACTGTGTATTTTCATGCAATTTATGGAACAAAAAAAAAAAAAAGCAATTTTGGTGAAAAAAAGTTTAATGTAACTTAACATAAAATATGTGGTTTATACAAGGCAACAAATCTATCAAATCTGACTCCTCATAATTTCAGCATACAAAAAAATTGATTAAAATTAATAATACAATTTTTGTGACTCTATTCAAGCAAAGTCGCATTACAAAAAATTGTAACTTTTATTTAAATATTTAAAAAGGTCAGGTTTCATTAAAACATTGACCGCTGTCAAATAATATGAAACAGCTTGACTCTCATAAAATTGTCAGTATTTTTTTTATAAACTGTTAAAGAAAGTTAATTTTAAATCCTAGCCACTTAGTCTACCCTTAGCATATACCTACAAAAAAAAAGAAAAAAAAAAAGAAAACATAACTGCATTCAGCTATGCCAGAAGCAAAAATAACCTACATTTTCTTCCATTATTTTGTTCTTGCTGGAACTTATGTATTTCCAGCACCAGAAAAAGTGTTGTGTTTTTTATCTTTTTCTTTTTACTGTTCAATTTTACTGATAATATATTTTTTAAAATATCCATTTGCATGCCTGGAACTTTCCAGTGGCCAGAAATTGGTCCACAAACTCAAATGTGAGTATGAGCCAATCATTCCACAGGGAATGGTCCAATCAAACACAAGGGGGGGCGGGCTTATGAGCACTTGGCCAAGATGACCTCTGAAGAAATTAACTGAAATGTGGAGAGTAGGCAGGTTACATAAAAGCTAAAACTTGGTTAAAAAATGTCGTCAGTTTCTTGGACAAATGATACAGGAAAAACTGCAAAATGAATGAGATTTGATATTATTTAGTTAGACAAGTTCAGCAGGCTGGATTAAAAAGCTTGAGTGGCCGTATATGGGCCATGGGCCATAGTTTGCCCATGCCTGCTCTAGCAGTTCTGTGTGTTTTAATGTCAGATATGTTTTAGTAAAAAGCTCCAACTGTAGATCATATTTCTGAGCTTAAGCAACAACCAGAAGTGTTGCTTCAACCTGAAGTTAGAAGTCAAAGAAAAGTTGAAGAAGAAATTCAAACCAGTAACTCAGTTCTTTCCTTCCATCAGCCTCATTTATTGTCAGTAACACATCACACACAGCAGAGGAGAAAAATCAAGGCTTGGATTTTATAACAAACTCATGGGTTTCATATTTTCAGATTTTAGTGCAACACAAACATTTTCACTCAAACTGATCTCAGAGCAGCTTCTGGTTCATGAACAACGGCTCTCGAATGTCGATTTCTGCTCTTTTCCAGCATCTGGAACATTCCAGTTGCACAGCTCACATGTTACATCAGAACTGCAGAAGCAGAGCATGAATTACAGAGGGTGTACTTACTTTTGACCATGACTTTAGTGATGACTGATGGTTGCTGATGCAGTGCTGTCTAACAGACCAGTGATCACTGCTCTCCAGCTGAACTTTGCTCCCTGAAATCTTTTTCACTCCAGAGCGAGAAATCTGACATGATCCCTTGTTCTTTTATTTCTGTTACTGTTTCATTTGGTTTCATCTCTGTTTTATCTTCTCAGTCAGCTTTGCCATGTTCTGTCTACTCTTAGTTATTTTAGATTATGTTTAATTGTCGTTATCCTGTGTTCCTTGGTTTCTTATTTTGATTGGATCAGCCTTGTTTCTGTTTTACTTTAGTTCAGTCTTTTCATAGTCATTCAAGTTTATTTATTCCTTGTCTCTAGTTATTATTCTTTGTTACTGTTAGATTCATTTCCCGGGTCCCCATATTGCTCTCCTTCGACCCTGCCGCCATTCTCTATCTCTTTCTCTTCAGTCTCCTTTCTGCTCTCACACCTACAACCCATAAACTAATCAGCCCCATTTCAGCTGCATTGTTCAGCATTCACATTCCCAATATGTGAGTGTATGCATTGCATGGAGGCACCTATTACTCTCCACCTCTTTAAACTCATCTCCTGCTCTCACCCCTCACTGGATTCTCCCATTATGTACCTGTTTCTTCCTCGTCTACCCTGCTGTTTTTGTTCCTAGATTCTGCTCTGGCTCCTTGCATTGCGTGTGGTTTTCAGAAGTTTTTAGTTCATTTTTTATTAAACATTTAAATCTACTCACCACCTCTGTCTCTCTGCATTTAGGTCCACAACTACCACCCAACCATGACAAAATCTGCCATTTCCTTCCAATCTTTCTTTGAGGAACTTTGTTTTTAATCCCTTCAATGATTGCCTGTCTGAAAGTGGAGATTGTCTGAACATCTTTGCTCCTTCTAGATTTAGACTTTCATGCAGACTTCCTCAGGACCAAACCAGGATTATAATCATTCAAAGATCCAAACTCTCTCTAATTACAAATGTCCCAAATTTATTGTGGAACCTGGACGAACCTGAAATGCAGGAACCGGTCTTCTTATGGGTCGTTGGTTCCTCCAGGGCTTCTTGGTGGTCTGCACCGATGGACATGGGTCACTGACCTGGTGTACCCCGGGTATGTTGCCGGGGTTTTGGGCTGGTGTGTGCACCGATGCCCGGCCCTGGCCTGGGGACCCTCAGTGCATTGGTGGGCCTTGGGGCACCCTAAGCTGGTGGGGAGGCTTCTTTGCCATCTCATTGCAGGTGCTCTCTCATCAGGGAGGTCATTGTGCGGGTGGAGGGAGCGGCCCATGGGAGCAGTGAACTCAATCTGGGTGATTTATATGTAGCATTTATCAATTGACTTTGTTCAATTCTGAGCAGGACCACAGACATCATCAGGGAAGGTGGGGGCAGAGGGAGCAGAACATCTTGTTTACATAACATCAAGGAGAAACTGAGATAGCCAGCCTTCCAAGGCCGACCGAGGGGAGCCAGATTCAGATGACAGCTATTATTTTTGGATCAGGCCGACTCTGTTAATTTTTTGTCTGCCTTCGAAAGAAAACTCAGCCAGCACACCATCCCAGTCATACGTGTTGACAGTCAGTGCTTGAGGGTTGTTGTTATTGCACAGTTATGTAAATGACCAGCCTTTCTTAACACCCCAGTGTAGCTCATCAGGTTTGGGGAGAATTCTTCTGAAACTTTGAGGCATGTTTTCCTACTAATCTTGTTTGCATACTTGCCACATTCAAAAAGCTATATCTTCTTTACTTTTTTTATTTATATGTGTTTGACGTTTGACATCATTAGAAAGCTTAGAATCCACAATTTCTGAATCTCTAAATAACTTAAAATGCCCCCTAGCTGACTTGTTCCTGGTTTTGTCATACTCAGTCATATTTTCCTTCATAATCATCAAATTCTACAAGTTGATTATCGGCTCCATCAAAGCTGAAAAATTTTGTAATCTGACAATCAAATGCGTTTTAACATTTTCATTTTATTTTAAAATGGCTGACTTCAAGCAGCAGGAAGCTGTTGTATTTGGCATTAATAGCAAAGACCAGGCTTTTATTCCAGGAAATAAAATATGAAGCAATTTGTTTGGAGAAGAAAACAAAGAAATATCAGATGTTCATAATCCTGTTTAATTCCAGTTCATAAATACTCTAATAATCCTGTAGATTGCTCTTCAAACAGCAAAGAGATGAAACTTTGTGGTGAAAGCAGAGAACAGAAAAAAAACAGGAAGGTTCCTGAAAACCAAATTCAAGTAGGAAACAAAACAAACTTATAGTAATTGATGACATCAGAGCTCATCTGGTTTGTAGTTTTTTTTTTTCCTTTCAGAGCAGCAGAACCAGGAAGTAGAAGGTCTGCAGTGAAATCAGAGGCAGGTTGATAAAATCTTCACGAGAAAGGAGAGAAGTTCTGATTAATAATTTTCATGACGGGAAATGAGCCCAGAGAACGAATTTGAAGTCAGCTGCTGGTTGCTTCTCGTAACTGGTCAGACTGGTCTGACTAGTCAGACTGAGAAGGAGTCAGAAGAAAGTTCATCTGCTGACGTCTGAAGACATGAACCCCTCAATGACTCCCAGTATGAACACAAACTCTTTGCTGCTGTTATTCTCCTGATCCAGGTTCTGTTCAGCTCTGGAACCAAAACCTGCTTTAACTGGGAACCTACTGGACACTTAATTGGTGGGGATTTGTCTCCCTCTGGTGGTGAAACTAAAACCTATATAATGTCTAATTCTTAAACACATCTGATGTGTTTTTAAATGATCCAAACATGTCAGTGATGGTAAAAAGTGATCAGAACCAGAATCAGTTCTGAGGTTTCATTCATCAGGACATGAATAAAAGATCATCTGTTCCTCAGCAGCTCTTAAAAAGAGCTAAATACAACAGCAGCACAAATTACATTGAGTTATTATTTACTGAACAGAACCAAAACCAAAATGCTGAAGCAGTGAGTGAAAATGTAAGTCCATCCTTTCTGCTTCCACTGCAGGTTGTAATGGAACATTTCGATGTACATGACTTTGCTCATACTATTTTGTGTAAAAGTCCTTAAAACCTCTTGTGATTTGAGAAACTCATGCTGTAATATGTCTGTTTCAGCCAAGCACAAGGAGAAGAGCTGTATAAGATAAGAACTGGTTGAGAACTGGATTGTTCTGGCTGACGTGAAACTCCTGCGTTTTTGTTCGGATTTGTTGCCTCTATGGAATGTACTCGTCAATAACCAAAATGAGTAAATATGACTGAATGCCTTTGAGATGTTGCTCTGCTTCTCTGACTTGCTTGGTGACACAGTCTTCGAACCCCATGTGCCTTTGAATAAAACGTATAAAGACAAAGATCTTTCTCTGACTTACGGAGTGGTTTTCTCTCCCTCTTTGACAAAGAAAAATTCCACAAGGTCAAAGGTCAGTAGCTGCAAGGAGCTGCTGATCAGATGGAAATCTGCACTTTAAGAATTTTTATCCCTTTAACACTAAATAACAATTAGTTCATGATTTTATGGAATTATGGCATCAAAACAAAAACATCAAAACAAGAAACAAGAATCCACTAAAAATACAAACACAAAAAAATCCAAAAAATCAAACAAAGTAACAAACTAAACTATAGTCCTTAATATCACCACACTACTGCTGCTAAACCACACATTGTTATAATGTAGATTATTACTATGGCTCCTATATAATTAATTGATGATTATTATAGTGTTGGTGAGCAGAGTGTCGACAGTCTCTGTTTAAAACCAGGATCAGCTGAGGAGGTTCTGAAGATCCAGGTTGAAACCCTGATTCCATTTCAATCACCAAAGTGAAGTTAAAGTCTGAGTCAGATCAAGCAGCAGGGAGGTGGCAGCTTGTTCCAGACTCATTATTTACACATGCAGTTGTTTTCCAGCTGTTCTCCGCAGATGGAGGGTGGGTGTTTGGGAGGAGAGAACCTGAACATTCAACCTCCAGGTTTTACAGTTGGATTCTGATGACAGCAGCTGGAACAATGAAACAGATGAAATCACTGACTCCTGAAAAATGGGATGTTTGGATCTGATCAGGTCTGCAGATTCCACTGACTGGGATTTAGGAATAAAGTGTCTGTAAGGGCTGAGAAGAGCTGAGCTTCTTTAGACTGAATGCTTTGAAATCTTCACTCCTCCCATTCAGTGTTAAGGTCAGTTCAATGTAACGAACACAGCAGTACTTGATCCGAATCAACTACATTTTAGTTCTAAAACACAGAAAAACCCTCTAATACAAGGGTGGGCAAACTTTTTGACTCGTGGACCACAATGCTTAAGTTTGACAGAGGGGCCGAGCCTGGAGCACATGGATGAATTGTTTGTGTAAACTACTAAAATGATATGCAAGGCTTATTGTACAAATTATTTTCCAAATGTATTTTTTTTCACATTATAGTGAAATCACGTTCAATTTCAGTGGGAACAGTGTTGTTGGTCTCCATTCTTTGCCAATGCATCAAAGTCTGGAATTAGTGTTGTTGTTACAGTTCTAAGAATAGTGCTGAGGTGTTGATCTGTTAACTTGGATCTGTGATGGGCTTTGTTGAAGTTCATGAAGCTGAACGTCTGCTCACACACGTAGGTTGAGCGAAACAGCGCCAGCATCTTCTGTGCCGTCCTCCACAGGGGGAACATGGCTTCATTAAGTGAAGCATAAAAGTCATTCAGTTAAAGAGAGGTGAACTTCTTTAAAATGGAGTCAGACTGAAGATCGATCAGTTCCAACTCCAGCTCCTGTGGTGCTGTATCAGGATCTAGTGACAGGGGACAGGACAGCAGCTGAACTGACTTGTCAACTTTTTCAAAATCAGAGAACTGACAGCAGAATTTTCTGTATACGTTGCTCAGTAATTTGCTGTATTTGTTTTCACATTTTGGGTGGCCTCTTTTTGCATGGCTAATGTGGGAAAATGAGCGAAAAATTAGTTTGAAATTTGTCAAGAGAATAAGGTGAGCTTGGATTTGAAGGCTCTCACATTTGTGTACATGTTGTGTACATGTTCAGCCCATTCATGTGTGAAAATATGTCCACACTAAAAGCAAAGTCACAAAGCCAGTTCTTGTCCCTCAACTCAGGAAATTTGTCAGATTTCCCCATTAACACCAAAAATGCGCTAATTTCCTCTTTCAGCTCCCACACTTGTTGGAACACTTTGCCTAAACTTAACCAGCGGACACGAGAGCGGTAAAGCAAGTCCTGATGATTGGCATCGGTTTCCTCCAAAAAAGTGATAACCTGACAATGCTGAAGTCCCCTTGAAGTTTATATATATATATATATATATATATATATATATATATATATATATATATACAGAGAGAGAGAGACAGAGAGAGATTTTTTTTTTTTTTACTGCTTATAGCCAGGTAGTTGCCATAGATGTATTTTTGTGTTACATGGATGTCTTAGCTGACTGAACAAAATGGTTGCACACAGAAAACAATGACTGTACATATGTATAACTGTGTATTTTCATGCAATTTATGGAACAAAAAAAAAAAAAAATGCAATTTTGGTGAAAAAAAGTTTAATGTAACTTAACATAAAATATGTGGTTTATACAAGGCAACAAATCTATCAAATCTGACTCTTCATAATTTCAGCATACAAAAAAATTGATTAAAATTAATAATACAATTTTTGTGACTCTATTCAAGCAAAGTCGCATTACAAAAAATTGTAACTTTTATTTAAATATTTAAAAAGGTCAGGTTTCATTAAAACATTGACCGCTGTCAAATAATATGAAACAGCTTGACTCATAAAATTGTCAGTATTTTTTTTATAAACTGTTAAAGAAAGTTAATTTTAAATCCTAGCCACTTAGTCTACCCTTAGCATATACCTACAAAAAAAAAAGAAAAAAAAAAGAAAACATAACTGCATTCAGCTATGCCAGAAGCAAAAATAACCTACATTTTCTTCCATTATTTTGTTCTTGCTGGAACTTATGTATTTCCAGCACCAGAAAAAGTGTTGTGTTTTTTATCTTTTTCTTTTTACTGTTCAATTTTACTGATAATATATTTTTTAAAATATCCATTTGCATGCCTGGAACTTTCCAGTGGCCAGAAATTGGTCCACAAACTCAAATGTGAGTATGAGCCAATCATTCCACAGGGAATGGTCCAATCAAACACAAGGGGGGGCGGGCTTATGAGCACTTGGCCAAGATGACCTCTGAAGAAATTAACTGAAAAGTGGAGAGTAGGCAGGTTACATAAAAGCTAAAACTTGGTTAAAAAATGTCGTCAGTTTCTTGGACAAATGATACAGGAAAAACTGCAAAATGAATGAGATTTGATATTATTTAGTTAGACAAGTTCAGCAGGCTGGATTAAAAACTTTGTTTTTAATCCCTTCAATGATTGCCTGTCTGAAAGTGGAGATTGTCTGAACATCTTTGCTCCTTCTAGATTTAGACTTTCATGCAGACTTCCTCAGGACCAAACCAGGATTATAATCATTCAAAGATCCAAACTCTCTCTAATTACAAATGTCCCAAATTTATTGTGGAACCTGGACGAACCTGAAATGCAGGAACCGGTCTTCTTATGGGTCGTTGGTTCCTCCAGGGCTTCTTGGTGGTCTGCACCGATGGACATGGGTCACTGACCTGGTGTACCCCGGGTATGTTGCCGGGGTTTTGGGCTGGTGTGTGCACCGATGCCCGGCCCTGGCCTGGGGACCCTCAGTGCATTGGTGGGCCTTGGGGCACCCTAAGCTGGTGGGGAGGCTTCTTTGCCATCTCATTGCAGGTGCTCTCTCATCAGGGAGGTCATTGTGCGGGTGGAGGGAGCGGCCCATGGGAGCAGTGAACTCAATCTGGGTGATTTATATGTAGCATTTATCAATTGACTTTGTTCAATTCTGAGCAGGACCACAGACATCATCAGGGAAGGTGGGGGCAGAGGGAGCAGAACATCTTGTTTACATAACATCAAGGAGAAACTGAGATAGCCAGCCTTCCAAGGCCGACCGAGGGGAGCCAGATTCAGATGACAGCTATTATTTTTGGATCAGGCCGACTCTGTTAATTTTTTGTCTGCCTTCGAAAGAAAACTCAGCCAGCACACCATCCCAGTCATACGTGTTGACAGTCAGTGCTTGAGGGTTGTTGTTATTGCACAGTTATGTAAATGACCAGCCTTTCTTAACACCCCAGTGTAGCTCATCAGGTTTGGGGAGAATTCTTCTGAAACTTTGAGGCATGTTTTCCTACTAATCTTGTTTGCATACTTGCCACATTCAAAAAGCTATATCTTCTTTACTTTTTTTATTTATATGTGTTTGACGTTTGACATCATTAGAAAGCTTAGAATCCACAATTTCTGAATCTCTAAATAACTTAAAATGCCCCCTAGCTGACTTGTTCCTGGTTTTGTCATACTCAGTCATATTTTCCTTCATAATCATAAAATTCTACAAGTTGATTATCGGCTCCATCAAAGCTGAAAAATTTTGTAATCTGACAATCAAATACGTTTTAACATTTTCATTTTATTTTAAAATGGCTGACTTCAAGCAGCATTAAGCTGCTGTATTTGGCATTAATGGCAAAGACCAGGCTTTTATTCCAGGAAATAAAATATGAAGCAATTTGTTTGGAGAAGAAAACAAAGAAATATCAGATGTTCATAATCCTGTTTAATTCCAGTTCATAAATACTCTAATAATCCTGTAGATTGCTCTTCAAACAGCAAAGAGATGAAACTTTGTGGTGAAAGCAGAGAACAGAAAAAAAAACAGGAAGGTTCCTGAAAACCAAATTCAAGTAGGAAACAAAACAAACTTATAGTAATTGATGACATCAGAGCTCATCTGGTTTGTAGTTTTTTTTTTTCCTTTCAGAGCAGCAGAACCAGGAAGTAGAAGGTCTGCAGTGAAATCAGAGGCAGGTTGATAAAATCTTCACGAGAAAGGAGAGAAGTTCTGATTAATAATTTTCATGACGGGAAATGAGCCCAGAGAACGAATTTGAAGTCAGCTGCTGGTTGCTTCTCGTAACTGGTCAGACTGGTCTGACTAGTCAGACTGAGAAGGAGTCAGAAGAAAGTTCATCTGCTGACGTCTGAAGACATGAACCCCTCAATGACTCCCAGTGTGAACACAAACTCATTGTTGCTGTTATTCTCCTGATCCAGGTTCTGTTCAGCTCTGGAACCAAAACCTGCTTTAACTGGGAACCTACTGGACACTTAATTGGTGGGGATTTGTCTCCCTCTGGTGGTGAAACTAAAACCTATATAATGTCTAATTCTTAAACACATCTGATGTGTTTTTAAATGATCCAAACATGTCAGTGATGGTAAAAAGTGATCAGAACCAGAATCAGTTCTGAGGTTTCATTCATCAGGACATGAATAAAAGATCATCTGTTCCTCAGCAGCTCTTAAAAAGAGCTAAATACAACAGCAGCACAAATTACATTGAGTTATTATTTACTGAACAGAACCAAAACCAAAATGCTGAAGCAGTGAGTGAAAATGTAAGTCCATCCTTTCTGCTTCCACTGCAGGTTGTAATGGAACATTTCAATGTACATGACTTTGCTCATACTATTTTGTGTAAAAGTCCTTAAAACCTCTTGTGATTTGAGAAACTCATGCTGTAATATGTCTGTTTCAGCCAAGCACAAGGAGAAGAGCTGTATAAGATAAGAACTGGTTGAGAACTGGATTGTTCTGGCTGACGTGAAACTCCTGCGTTTTTGTTCGGATTTGTTGCCTCTATGGAATGTACTCGTCAATAACCAAAATGAGTAAATATGACTGAATGCCTTTGAGATGTTGCTCTGCTTCTCTGACTTGCTTGGTGACACAGTCTTCGAACCCCATGTGCCTTTGAATAAAACGTATAAAGACAAAGATCTTTCTCTGACTTACGGAGTGGTTTTCTCTCCCTCTTTGACAAAGAAAAATTCCACAAGGTCAAAGGTCAGTAGCTGCAAGGAGCTGCTGATCAGATGGAAATCTGCACTTTAAGAATTTTTATCCCTTTAACACTAAATAACAATTAGTTCATGGTTTTATGGAATTATGGCATCAAAACAAAAACATCAAAACAAGAAACAAGAATCCACTAAAAATACAAACACAAAAAAATCCAAAAAAATCAAACAAAGTAACAAACTAAACTATAGTCCTTAATATCACCACACTACTGCTGCTAAACCACACATTGTTATAATGTAGATTATTACTATGGCTCCTATATAATTAATTGATGATTATTATAGTGTTGGTGAGCAGAGTGTCGACAGTCTCTGTTTAAAACCAGGATCAGCTGAGGAGGTTCTGAAGATCCAGGTTGAAACCCTGATTCCATTTCAATCACCAAAGTGAATTTAAAGTCTGAGTCAGATCAAGCAGCAGGGAGGTGGCAGCTTGTTCCAGACTCATTATTTACACATGCAGTTGTTTTCCAGCTGTTCTCCGCAGATGGAGGGTGGGTGTTTGGGAGGAGAGAACCTGAACATTCAACCTCCAGGTTTTACAGTTGGATTCTGATGACAGCAGCTGGAACAATGAAACAGATGAAATCACTGACTCCTGAAAAATGGGATGTTTGGATCTGATCAGGTCTGCAGATTCCACTGACTGGGATTTAGGAATAAAGTGTCTGTAAGGGCTGAGAAGAGCTGAGCTTCTTTAGACTGAATGCTTTGAAATCTTCACTCCTCCCATTCAGTGTTAAGGTCAGTTCAATGTAACGAACACAGCAGTACTTGATCCGAATCAACTACATTTTAGTTCTAAAACACAGAAAAACCCTCTAATACAAGGGTGGGCAAACTTTTTGACTCGTGGACCACAATGCTTAAGTTTGACAGAGGGGCCGAGCCTGGAGCACATGGATGAATTGTTTGTGTAAACTACTAAAATGATATGCAAGGCTTATTGTACAAATTATTTTCCAAATGTATTTTTTTTTCACATTATAGTGAAATCACGTTCAATTTCAGTGGGAACAGTGTTGTTGGTCTCCATTCTTTGCCAATGCATCAAAGTCTGGAATTAGTGTTGTTGTTACAGTTCTAAGAATAGTGCTGAGGTGCTGATCTGTTAACTTGGATCTGTGATGGGCTTTGTTGAAGTTCATGAAGCTGAACGTCTGCTCACACACGTAGGTTGAGCGAAACAGCGCCAGCATCTTCTGTGCCGTCCTCCGCAGGGGGAACATGGCTTCATTAAGTGAAGCATAAAAGTCATTCAGTTAAAGAGAGGTGAACTTCTTTAAAATGGAGTCAGACTGAAGATCAATCAGTTCCAACTCCAGCTCCTGTGGTGCTGTATCAGGATCTAGTGACAGGGGACAGGACAGCAGCTGAAGTGACTTGTCAACTTTTTCAAAATCAGAGAACTGACAGCAGAATTTTCTGTATACGTTGCTCAGTAATTTGCTGTATTTGTTTTCACATTTTGGGTGGCCTCTTTTTGCATGGCTAATGTGGGAAAATGAGCGAAAAATTAGTTTGAAATTTGTCAAGAGAATAAGGTGAGCTTGGATTTGAAGGCTCTCACATTTGTGTACATGTTGTGTACATGTTCAGCCCATTCATGTGTGAAAATATGTCCACACTAAAAGCAAAGTCACAAAGCCAGTTCTTGTCCCTCAACTCAGGAAATTTGTCAGATTTCCCCATTAACACCAAAAATGCGCTAATTTCCTCTTTCAGCTCCCACACTTGTTGGAACACTTTGCCTAAACTTAACCAGCGGACACGAGAGCGGTAAAGCAAGTCCTGATGATTGTCATCGGTTTCCTCCAAAAAAGTGATAACCTGACAATGCTGAAGTCCCCTTGAAGTTTATATATATATATATATATATATATATATATATATATATATATATATATATATATATATATATATATATATATATATATATATATATATATATATATATACAGAGAGAGAGAGACAGAGAGAGATTTTTTTTTTTTTACTGCTTATAGCCAGGTAGTTGCCATAGATGTATTTTTGTGTTACATGGATGTCTTAGCTGACTGAACAAAATGGTTGCACACAGAAAACAATGACTGTACATATGTATAACTGTGTATTTTCATGCAATTTATGGAACAAAAAAAAAATAAGCAATTTTGGTGAAAAAAAGTTTAATGTAACTTAACATAAAATATGTGGTTTATATAAGGCAACAAATCTATCAAATCTGACTCCTCATAATTTCAGCATACAAAAAAATTGATTAAAATTAATAATACAATTTTTGTGACTCTATTCAAGCAAAGTCGCATTACAAAAAATTGTAACTTTTATTTAAATATTTAAAAAGGTCAGGTTTCATTAAAACATTGACCGCTGTCAAATAATATGAAACAGCTTGACTCTCATAAAATTGTCAGTATTTTTTTTATAAACTGTTAAAGAAAGTTAATTTTAAATCCTAGCCACTTAGTCTACCCTTAGCATATACCTACAAAAAAAAAGAAAAAAAAAAGAAAACATAACTGCATTCAGCTATGCCAGAAGCAAAAATAACCTACATTTTCTTCCATTATTTTGTTCTTGCTGGAACTTATGTATTTCCAGCACCAGAAAAAGTGTTGTGTTTTTTATCTTTTTCTTTTTACTGTTCAATTTTACTGATAATATATTTTTTAAAATATCCATTTGCATGCCTGGAACTTTCCAGTGGCCAGAAATTGGTCCACAAACTCAAATGTGAGTATGAGCCAATCATTCCACAGGGAATGGTCCAATCAAACACAAGGGGGGGGCGGGCTTATGAGCACTTGGCCAAGATGACCTCTGAAGAAATTAACTGAAAAGTGGAGAGTAGGCAGGTTACATAAAAGCTAAAACTTGGTTAAAAAATGTCGTCAGTTTCTTGGACAAATGATACAGGAAAAACTGCAAAATGAATGAGATTTGATATTATTTAGTTAGACAAGTTCAGCAGGCTGGATTAAAAACTTTGTTTTTAATCCCTTCAATGATTGCCTGTCTGAAAGTGGAGATTGTCTGAACATCTTTGCTCCTTCTAGATTTAGACTTTCATGCAGACTTCCTCAGGACCAAACCAGGATTATAATCATTCAAAGATCCAAACTCTCTCTAATTACAAATGTCCCAAATTTATTGTGGAACCTGGACGAACCTGAAATGCAGGAACCGGTCTTCTTATGGGTCGTTGGTTCCTCCAGGGCTTCTTGGTGGTCTGCACCGATGGACATGGGTCACTGACCTGGTGTACCCCGGGTATGTTGCCGGGGTTTTGGGCTGGTGTGTGCACCGATGCCCGGCCCTGGCCTGGGGACCCTCAGTGCATTGGTGGGCCTTGGGGCACCCTAAGCTGGTGGGGAGGCTTCTTTGCCATCTCATTGCAGGTGCTCTCTCATCAGGGAGGTCATTGTGCGGGTGGAGGGAGCGGCCCATGGGAGCAGTGAACTCAATCTGGGTGATTTATATGTAGCATTTATCAATTGACTTTGTTCAATTCTGAGCAGGACCACAGACATCATCAGGGAAGGTGGGGGCAGAGGGAGCAGAACATCTTGTTTACATAACATCAAGGAGAAACTGAGATAGCCAGCCTTCCAAGGCCGACCGAGGGGAGCCAGATTCAGATGACAGCTATTATTTTTGGATCAGGCCGACTCTGTTAATTTTTTGTCTGCCTTCGAAAGAAAACTCAGCCAGCACACCATCCCAGTCATACGTGTTGACAGTCAGTGCTTGAGGGTTGTTGTTATTGCACAGTTATGTAAATGACCAGCCTTTCTTAACACCCCAGTGTAGCTCATCAGGTTTGGGGAGAATTCTTCTGAAACTTTGAGGCATGTTTTCCTACTAATCTTGTTTGCATACTTGCCACATTCAAAAAGCTATATCTTCTTTACTTTTTTTATTTATATGTGTTTGACGTTTGACATCATTAGAAAGCTTAGAATCCACAATTTCTGAATCTCTAAATAACTTAAAATGCCCCCTAGCTGACTTGTTCCTGGTTTTGTCATACTCAGTCATATTTTCCTTCATAATCATAAAATTCTACAAGTTGATTATCGGCTCCATCAAAGCTGAAAAATTTTGTAATCTGACAATCAAATACGTTTTAACATTTTCATTTTATTTTAAAATGGCTGACTTCAAGCAGCAGGAAGCTGCTGTATTTGGCATTAATGGCAAAGACCAGGCTTTTATTCCAGGAAATAAAATATGAAGCAATTTGTTTGGAGAAGAAAACAAAGAAATATCAGATGTTCATAATCCTGTTTAATTCCAGTTCATAAATACTCTAATAATCCTGTAGATTGCTCTTCAAACAGCAAAGAGATGAAACTTTGTGGTGAAAGCAGAGAACAGAAAAAAAAACAGGAAGGTTCCTGAAAACCAAATTCAAGTAGGAAACAAAACAAACTTATAGTAATTGATGACATCAGAGCTCATCTGGTTTGTAGTTTTTTTTTTTCCTTTCAGAGCAGCAGAACCAGGAAGTAGAAGGTCTGCAGTGAAATCAGAGGCAGGTTGATAAAATCTTCACGAGAAAGGAGAGAAGTTCTGATTAATAATTTTCATGACGGGAAATGAGCCCAGAGAACGAATTTGAAGTCAGCTGCTGGTTGCTTCTCGTAACTGGTCAGACTGGTCTGACTAGTCAGACTGAGAAGGAGTCAGAAGAAAGTTCATCTGCTGACGTCTGAAGACATGAACCCCTCAATGACTCCCAGTGTGAACACAAACTCATTGTTGCTGTTATTCTCCTGATCCAGGTTCTGTTCAGCTCTGGAACCAAAACCTGCTTTAACTGGGAACCTACTGGACACTTAATTGGTGGGGATTTGTCTCCCTCTGGTGGTGAAACTAAAACCTATATAATGTCTAATTCTTAAACACGTCTGATGTGTTTTTAAATGATCCAAACATGTCAGTGATGGTAAAAAGTGATCAGAACCAGAATCAGTTCTGAGGTTTCATTCATCAGGACATGAATAAAAGATCATCTGTTTCTCAGCAGCTCTTAAAAAGAGCTAAATACAACAGCAGCACAAATTACATTGAGTTATTATTTACTGAACAGAACCAAAACCAAAATGCTGAAGCAGTGAGTGAAAATGTAAGTCCATCCTTTCTGCTTCCACTGCAGGTTGTAATGGAACATTTCGATGTACATGACTTTGCTCATACTATTTTGTGTAAAAGTCCTTAAAACCTCTTGTGATTTGAGAAACTCATGCTGTAATATGTCTGTTTCAGCCAAGCACAAGGAGAAGAGCTGTATAAGATAAGAACTGGTTGAGAACTGGATTGTTCTGGCTGACGTGAAACTCCTGCGTTTTGTTCGGATTTGTTGCCTCTATGGAATGTACTCGTCAATAACCAAAATGAGTAAATATGACTGAATGCCTTTGAGATGTTGCTCTGCTTCTCTGACTTGCTTGGTGACACAGTCTTCGAACCCCATGTGCCTTTGAATAAAACGTATAAAGACAAAGATCTTTCTCTGACTTACGGAGTGGTTTTCTCTCCCTCTTTGACAAAGAAAAATTCCACAAGGTCAAAGGTCAGTAGCTGCAAGGAGCTGCTGATCAGATGGAAATCTGCACTTTAAGAATTTTTTATCCCTTTAACACTAAATAACAATTAGTTCATGGTTTTATGGAATTATGGCATCAAAACAAAAACATCAAAACAAGAAACAAGAATCCACTAAAAATACAAACACAAAAAAATCCAAAAAATCAAACAAAGTAACAAACTAAACTATAGTCCTTAATATCACCACACTACTGCTGCTAAACCACACATTGTTATAATGTAGATTATTACTATGGCTCCTATATAATTAATTGATGATTATTATAGTGTTGGTGAGCAGAGTGTCGACAGTCTCTGTTTAAAACCAGGATCAGCTGAGGAGGTTCTGAAGATCCAGGTTGAAACCCTGATTCCATTTCAATCACCAAAGTGAAGTTAAAGTCTGAGTCAGATCAAGCAGCAGGGAGGTGGCAGCTTGTTCCAGACTCATTATTTACACATGCAGTTGTTTTCCAGCTGTTCTCCGCAGATGGAGGGTGGGTGTTTGGGAGGAGAGAACCTGAACATTCAACCTCCAGGTTTTACAGTTGGATTCTGATGACAGCAGCTGGAACAATGAAACAGATGAAATCACTGACTCCTGAAAAATGGGATGTTTGGATCTGATCAGGTCTGCAGATTCCACTGACTGGGATTTAGGAATAAAGTGTCTGTAAGGGCTGAGAAGAGCTGAGCTTCTTTAGACTGAATGCTTTGAAATCTTCACTCCTCCCATTCAGTGTTAAGGTCAGTTCAATGTAACGAACACAGCAGTACTTGATCCGAATCAACTACATTTTAGTTCTAAAACACAGAAAAACCCTCTAATACAAGGGTGGGCAAACTTTTTGACTCGTGGACCACAATGCTTAAGTTTGACAGAGGGGCCGAACCTGGAGCACATGGATGAATTGTTTGTGTAAACTACTAAATTCTTATGTGGTCTGAGAAATGTCTGAATATTAGGGTGGGGGTTGGGTAGACAGCCCTGGGTAGGGGCTGGTTGTCATTGGGGTGGTCCTGGTTCAGATTCCAATTCCCCTTGGGGTTTCAGTACATGGTGGCTCCAGTTCTGTTTGGAGGTGGAGTTTGGTGGTCTATGTGGCTACTACAGGCTGGCTGGCCTGGATTGTTTTGGGGTAGAATGGTCTTGACTTCTCAGTGGGTTTTGGTTCTCACTCTGTAAGCCTTTTGCCCCTTGTGGGCTTTGGTGTGGATTTCCTGGGGGTGCTGTTTTTGGCTGAGGTATGGATGTCGGGCATGTGCCCTTGGGTGTGGATGTTGTAGGTCTCTTTTTTCCATGGGCGTGCGCTTTCATGGGGGGGCTCTGCTTTTACAAGGTTGGTAAGATGCATCGTGGGGCATGGACTTTGCATGAACATTTTGTTTTTTGTCATGTCATGCCCTCCACTGTATGGTGGGTGTAGTGGTGACGTGGTGGTCCTGGGTGGTGCTGCTCTGGCCATCGTGTGTGGGTGCGGCGGGGCTGGCATCGCTGTGTCCTGTGATTGCACCGGCCTCCTCAGCCTTGTGCCGGGGCAGGGGTCAACTTGTTTGTTGGGTAGTCCTGGGTGAGTGGTGAGTGTCCAAGGTTGAGGGTTCTCGCTGTGTCCCTGTGAATGTATGGTGGAATAGGGTGTCGCTGTCTCTGTGGTGTTGGCCCGGGAGGCTGTTGCTTGGCAAGTGGCTAGGATATAAAATTAACTTTCAGACTGTTGTTGTCTGTTGTTGTTGCTTGGCTCCCCTGGTTATTGGTGCTTTTGGACCTAGGGGGGTGTTGACTCCTTTGCAGTCTGGGCTGTGGCGGTCGGTGGTGCTCTATAGTTTGCTGGGTCAGCATCCTTCCCTCGGTGGTGTGATGGGCATGGTGGTGCATCGGGTGGCCTGCAGGGTCCCATGTTGCTCGGTGAACTCAGTTTGTTTATCTGTGGAGTGGTGTGTGTGCCTGCACTGACAGGGTGCCTGAGTTTGGGTTGGCCCGCAGATTTGGGTCTGGTGGGACTTATTGGCTGCTTCGGTGTTGGCATGGGGTGTATTATCATTGTTCTGTTTTCCTGGTTGTGGCCGTGGTCAGGTGCTTTTCTAGGGGTTGGGGCTGTGGGGTTGGAGGTGGGGGCATGACAGATTGGGGGTTGTCGCTCTTCACCATTGGTCCTGGGGTGATGGGCGTTTTGAACATGCACCCTCCTTTGCATGGTGTACTCTTGCTGTGAAGGTTGCACTGGGTGAGCTGGTTAGTTCCTTTGTTGGGGTGGGGTGTGCTCTTGGTCACCACGGTGCACTGTCTATGGCTGTGCAGGCACTCCCGGCTGGTTGTCTTGTTGGGTTTCGGTGGTTTCTTTGGCCAGAGGGTTGGGTGTTGGACTGGGGGTTGGGTTTGGGGGTTTGGATGGTTCCGGGGGATTGGGTCGTGGTCCCTGGTCCCGGTTGGTTCTCAGGGCTCTGTGCCTGTCGATGGCCATGGCCTTGGTCCTCAATGGTGCTGCTGCCACCTGCCTTTGGGTGGATGTATTGGACCTCCCTCCCCTGGTGGGTCTCGGACAACGGGGGTGCCTATTGGGGTCATTGGGGGAGCTGTCTCCCTGGGAGGGCAATCTGCCACCCCGGTCCTTTTCTCCCCATCCCCGATTGCCTCTCTCCGCCCCCTCCGTCACACCACCACTCATGTAGGGCCTTGGGGTACGGGTTCGCCACTGAGGTGTAGGGAGGGTCCTCCATCTGGGTGGGAATGTGTGATTGTGTTTGTGTGTGGCTGTTTATCTGTCAGGTTGGGTTCTGAGCTGCCCTTTCTCCTTTCTCTTGAATCATCTTAGGCCCCCCGCGAAAAATGTGGGGCCTATTTTTCGTCACACTCCCCATGCCTCTGCCCACTGATGCATTGGTGGCTCTTGGTGTTTGGGGCCGGGTTTTGAGGTATGTGGCAGCTTACCCTGGTGGCTGCTTGCCAGGGCCTGGGTTCTCTGGCTCCGGCGTAGCAGGTTGCTGGTGGGAACTGCAGGCTTGTTGCTGCGGCCTCCTTGGGGCTTCTGCATCATGGCTGCCCGGGGGTCACCCAGGGCTTGCCTCTGCTGCTCTCAGGGGAGGGGGATCCAGTTGTTCCTGCGGGGGGCTCCTGGAGCTCCGAGCTTGCAAGGCCATTGGGTGTCTGTGGTTCTGGTCTTCCTTGTGTCATCCGCATGTCCTGGGGGGTGGCTCTGTGGGCTCCCACACCTGCTATCTATTATTCTTAAGGAGAAACCATATAGACACAAGCACACTCACACACACGGACACACACACACACACACACACACACACACACACACACACACACACACACACACACACACACACACACACAAGTGCCTAGATTCAGGCGTTTGTTAGATATGTTCTCAGTCGGGCTGTGGTTACCATGAAATACATCTTGTACTACCTTGTAGTGTGTATTTTCCATTGAAGTTATAAGTGTTATTAAAATATATGCACATGTTGTTTTTTGTTGTGGATTCTCCGTTTTGTTTAGTTTTCTCTTTCCGCAGGTCTCGAGGCAGACTGCTGGGTTGTTGACTTGTTTTATCTCTATGCTTTTTCTTTCCTCTACTTCTATCTTCTTTTTTCTCTTTAAACCTTTCCTCCATCTTTCTCTCTTTCCGATCACCCCCTTTTTTTGTCTTTGTGTCCATTACATTTGAAAGAAATCCAAAGCAATTTTTAATAAAGTTTCATATATATAACAAGGGGAACATCATGGCAACAGCCGTAATGCTCTGCTTGTAAAAGCAAATCTGTTGGGCCTTACCTTGACATTCAGATGACAATTCTGAGTGCCACACTGCCGGACAGGACACGTTTAAAAAAAAAAGACACTTCAAGGAGATGATGTCCAGATGCAGCAAAGCCTCTTTGACAACAAGACTGATTATCAGTTGGTTTTCTCAGGAAAAGACAGAAGTTTGTGGAGACATAAAAGTCATTTCAGTGTCTCTGATCCAAGAAGCCGTCAGTCAGGACGGCCTCTGACCTCCACTGAAACCTCAGTACCTCCTAAAGATGCTGATTGGATCAAAATAAACAGAAAATGGATCTGAAACAAGATCAAATCCTGAAGATAAACTCTAAACATGAAGTTCATCATCATGAGGAGTTTTTGATTCTTAGTCCAGATATTTGTGTTGATTTATTGATTCTGATTCTGCAGCTTTTTGGTGAAATAAAACCATTTCTGATTTCTCATGAAAGCCTCCTTTGGTAGTTTTATCATTTAAGTTGAAAATAAAACATTTTTAAGTTCCTGTTTAGTCCTATAGGAAGGAATTTTAAATGACATCACAGTTTCTGTTTTCTTTCTGGTTGATCTAAGGAGGAACCAAGGAAATGAAATGAGGTGCATTCCTGATCAGAAGCTTCTTCTACTGTTTATTAAATCAGTGTTTAGTCAGGAGGAAGATGTGTCTTCGTGAAATGACAGGTTGTTCAAATAGCTGATAGATTTCATCATTTCCAATCAAAATGTTTGAAACTAAATGAGCTTAAGGAGAATCAGGAAGAAATGCCAGAAAGCTTCCTGCAGAGAGAGCAGCACAGAGTGAGCCTGTCTGTCTGTGGGGACAGGTGGACAGAGAGCCAGGTGATCCATGCTATGGATGCTGTGGAACCATCACAGAATCAGAGATGAAGCAGAAAGCAGCAGCTTTGCTCCCTGACGGAAACTTCTGCTCTGCTCCTGCCTCCAGCTGCAGCAAGAGAAGGAAACACAGGAGGAAAACTACAGCAAAGAAGAAAGCAGCATTATTTAGAAGAGGAATGGTGAACAGGACATGTGAGAAGAAAAACGGAGGAAAAGGTCAAGGATTTTCCATTGGGAGTTTTTTGGCTGCAGTTGAACTTCCAGTGGCAATTATGGAGTTGGTTTTTGAGGTCAGAGGTCACGAGAAAATTCAAGAGTTTAGCTGCAGAAACTAAAGGAGAAAGAGCCTCAGCTTTAAAGAGCAGAACTGACTGTTACAGAGAAATTTGTCTGGAGCCAGAAATGAAATCGTTTCTGCAAAGAAGAAAGAAGTGGATCAAAGTTCAGATTCATTCTCCCAGTTTGATCTTTAACTATATTAATTCCTAAATATTTGACTTTAGTCCTTCTAAGATTTCCTGATCTAGATTCCTTATTCCAGTCTCTGACAGGAAGAAGTTCACTTCGAGACAGATTCAGTGTGAGACCAGAGGCTGCTGGAAATCCATCTAACAGCTTCAGAGCAACATCAACTAGAGTTTGATCTGTTAAAAACCAGCTTGAATCATCAGCTCCCTGACTTACAGTGACAGATTTCCTGCTCAGGAAAGACCCCGAAGATGCTGTTATTAATGAAATGGCTTAGATTTGCATGGGGAGTAGAAACAAGTAAGGAGACACGGGGCGCCTCTGATGAATTCCCCGTTCTATTAGAAATCTTTCTGCTGCTCCATGTGGTCGTTACATTCAACTGTTACCACACACATAGAAAGTGGGAATAGATGTTTTAAACTGCTCTCCAGAACCAAAGAAGTCCAGAGTTTAGAAAATAAATGGATGTTTTCTAGAATCAAGGGCCTTGTGAAAATCTAGGAACAGAATCAAACTGTCATCTAGAAGCAAATCAGAGTCTAAATTATTAAGGACCAATCAAGATGTTGGCAGTCCTATTACCTTTAACTGTAGAGATCACTAAATCCTATGTTTAACAGTTTTTGTTTTAAATTTCTGGACAATGTTTAACTATATACATTCACTAAGAAAAGTCCATCTTTAGAAGGGAAGAGAAAACATAAACTGGATGTATTATTTAAGATTTTTAACTTCCTTCTTCCTTTTAAGAGAACCTGAAGCTGTCATATTTGTGCCTCAGTCCATTAACCAGGTCAATGAGGTGCTGCTGGACAGGAAAGACTCCTGAACTCTGACCTGATGTTTCAAAAAATGACCTCACATTCTGAAAGGAAGAAATAATTTGAACTTATAGAAGCTGTTACTTTTTATTGATTGTTAAATTATTTCAGAAACAGGTTCCGTGCTGGCTCCTCAGATGCTGGTGGGGATGTTACATCCTTGTCTTTGTCTTTGAGTCCTGGGCCTGTAGTATTCCACTGTAGACTGCTGAGGGATGAAGTAGCTTCGAGTAGGGAGCCTCACCAAGCGCTTATATGAGTTTGAGTGAAACAGACGCAGGTTGACTCGAGATAGGGGCAGACTGATACAATTGGGAAAGTGCATGAGATAGGGTCGTTTTTGTAGGGGAGGCAGAAGAACACCTACAATGACACAAGCCACAGTTGAAGCCGACTTTCTTTTTTAGGTATTAAATATTAAGTGTTGGCTGACAGTGCTGGGTTTTTTTTTACCCCTTAATTTCCGTTTTCTGGCCATGGTGTACATCTCTCCCAGACGAAGGATTGGTTTAAAACTGCTGCAAAAACAGAAAACATAACAGCAATCAGTATACTATTCAGCTATTCTGTGTTGTATTTACTTCAGCTTAAAATCAAAAACTAACGATAGAAATATAGTTGGATAGTGATTTATGGAATATTTATGGAGTATTATTAAGTACATTTACAAGGTGAATTGAATTAAAAGCTGCTAATTCTGCTTTCTGTGTCTTTCAGTTAATATCACACAAGGCATAAGCATTAAGCTAATCCACTTACATTAGAAAAGATTATGACCTTTAATAGATTTTGCCAGACTTACAGTTGTTTAACTTATCCTCTAGACTATAATCCACAATAATGAAATTTGATTAGTGTACCCAGGTCCTCTTCACAATCTGTTTCCATGTGTTTTATTCTTTCCTAATTTTCCTGAAATCCATGCAATATTTCACATATACAGCTAAAATGTTTTGGTACAGCTGTGCAGAATAGAAGCAAACACCTTTGAAGGAGGAATTTGATTCAAATGATGCAAATAAAGACAAACTAAAATGCATTTAAAAGAACTATGATCATTTGCTTTAAACTAGTGTGATGTCATCAGAGGTTACTGAGTTTACAAGCTGGTTTCTGGAAGGGTCTATTTGTCTTGACTAAACAATGCTTTCTAACAAAACAGCAAACCAGATAATAAAACTGACCATGATATGGCGGCACAATGTATCGGAAGTTATTTTGACTGATTTTATGGAAAACTCTGGCAAGAGGCTTTAACAGTCTATTAGTACAGAAGAAAACAACAATCTTAAATATGCATTCACATACCAGTTCTGCTGAGGCAGGAGGACTTTGTATTTGTGGCCAGCAGGTGGAACAAAGGAGGCCGTTCTGTGCTTCTCCATTTCCACCAAACAGAAAAATTTCAGGATGTCCAGTCCAGTGATGCTGGGGGGTTTCCAGTTCTCTGAACATCTGAGGTACAGATAGCGGTTATAGTCCTGGATTGCGTAGGGAGGAAGTGAAAGATGGAGTTAATCGTTCACTGCTACATATACATATCTTTAACATACAAAAATCAAATGTTTTCTGTAGTTTTTGTTTTTGTCCTTTTTTTCTCCATGATTGCTGTTCCTGCTGATCATTATCTATCTTTTAATTCTTTGCATGAAAACATGTAGTTTCCACACATCTATTCAACAGAATCAATATAACATATATCCTATAAATCTCTGCATACATTTAAGAAAATGTATAAATGTAAATAATGTTATTCATTTTTTCACCTTCTAATTTTCGTTTTTATGTACTGTTTATTGTTTTGCTCACTGACCACAAAATGCATCTGTTCTCACTTTATACAAATAAAGATAAAATAATTTAAAGTCCTCTGTGAGAGTATCAATGCCAGCTGGACTTTTTGGCCAACATGCTAAACATGCGGTTGAAAGTTACCCTAAATACCCCAGCCCCACAGTGAAACATGATGGTGGTAGCATTATGCTGTGGGGATTCTTTCAAATTTTCAAAAACCTTATATCCTTTCCCGTTCACTTCACAATTATGACCTAAGTAGGGTTGTATGGAGGACCAAAACTGACATAATTAAAAATAAAACCAGAAATATACACACACACATATATATATATATATATATATATATATATATATATATATATATATATATATATATATATATATATATATATATATATATATATATATATATATATATATAGGCCCCTGAGACAGTCCAACACATAACAGCAGGGTGCAAGATGCTGGCAGGGAAAGCGTACATGGAACGTCATAACCAAGTGGCGGGCATAGTGTACAGAAACATCTGTGCAGGATATGGACTGGAAGCCCCGAGATCAAAGTGGGGCACACCCCCAAAGGTGGTGGAGAATGACCGAGCTAAGATCCTGTGGGACTTCCAGATCCAGACAGACAAAATGGTAATGGCGAACCAACCGGACATCGTGGTGGTGGATAAACAACAGAGGAAAGCCGTTGTGGTGGATGTAGCAATACCAAGCGATTGCAACATCAGGAAAAAGGAACACGAGAAACTGGAGAAATACCAGGGCCTCAGAGAGGAACTGGAGAAGGCCTGGAAGGTGAAGACCACAGTGGTGCCTGTGTTCATCGGGGCCCTCGGGGCAGTCACCCCCAAACTGGAGCAGTGGCTAAAACAGATCCCAGGAACAACATCAGACATCTCAGTCCAGAAATGCGCAGTTCTCGGCACAGCCAAGATACTACGCAGGACCATCAAGCTCCCAGGCCTCTGGTAGAGGACCCGAGCTCAGAGGTTGAGAAAGACCACCCGTGGAGGGTGAGAAGGGAATTTTTTATTTATATATATATATATATATATATATATATATATATATATATATATATATATATATATATTTTTTTTTTTTTTTTTTTTTTTTTTTTTAATTTTCCTTACACGTGTTTTCATCAAGAAATGTATATATTTTGTTTGTCCTTTTCCTTACGCATGCGTTTCCATCAAGAAATGTATATATGTATTTGTTCCTTTTCCTTATACATGCGTTTTCGTCAAAAAATGTATATATTTTGTTTTGCCTTTTCCTTATGCAAGTGTTTGTTCTTTTTACATTTCCTCGTCTCCTCTTTTTACTTTACCTTATGCACTTCTCATTATGCAAATGAGGAGGGCTGCCTTCTTGGTCCAGCTCCTCTACTATTGATCAATAAACAGGAAGGAGCAGGATCCATGTGCAGATCAGTTGTGCATGTCTGCACCTTTGGCTTCAGTTTAGCAACCGAAGTATAGTTATGGAGGGAGAGGAAAGACTGTCTGTGTCGGAGTTGTTAAGGGAAGCTGCAAATAGACTGGAGAAGTTGGAAGATGGTAAGTTTTCAGCTGACCAATAGTAGAGGAGCTGGACCAAGAAGGCAGCCCTCTTCATTTTTATAATGAGGCAGCAAAGCATACAGTAAAGTAAAAAAGTGGAGACAAGGAAATGTAAAAAGAACAAAAGCTTGTATAAGGAAAACAAAAAAGAAAATATCTACATTTCTTGACGAAAACACGTGTATAAGGAAAGCGGAAAAGAAAATATATACATTTATTTCTTGATGAAAACATGTATAATGAAAAGGAAATATATATATATATATATATATATATATATATATATATATATATATATATATATATATATATATATATATATATATATATATATGTCAGTTTCGGTGCTCCATAGAGTTGATCTCACCCTAATAAATTCATAAAATACAATGGTCTTCAGTCAAAGGCTCTTTCAGAGCCGCTTTAATACAGACCACTAATGGAGATCCTTCCTGCTCATAACTTAGGAAATATGAGTTACAACAATATCCAATTTACCTTTGGGATTAACAAAGTATTATTGAACCGAATTGAAGTTTAGGGTTGCAGCATGATTTTTTTTTTTTAAAGTTCAGTGTTAAAGTGTTTTTAAAGTTCATATTAGTTTAGCAGGACACATGCATTTATTCCATTTCACCAAGTTGATTGTTGCAGAAGAGCCTCTTAGTTTTCAGAAACCTGTCCTGTCCTTTCCTCTCACTCAAAGTTAATTTAATGAATTAAACAATTTTACAAAATACAAATATTGACATTGTTGGAGGTAAAAGTAAGGAACTAACTTTGAATTTTGAGACCCACAACTCCATCCAGCGATCTGCTTTTTCATGAAGTGCTTCCCACTTGTTAGACTGGGTCTCCAGCTCCAAATTCCATCTTTCTAACTCAGGAGGCAACCACTGCTCTGCCTGAGTCACACCTAATGCTCCAAGGAGGTGGAATACTGGCATCCTATTGACAAAGATCTGGATTTTTACCTCTCTTAATCAAAAAACCCCACCACCTATATCCCAAATTAACACTGTTAGATACTCACTGGATATTCAGTTGCTTATATGCCAGAAGAGGTAGAAGTTTCTTCACAAGATCGCAACTGACTGGAGATTTCATATGCACCATCAGATTTAACAACTCAACATTCACAATGCTATCTAGAGTTGACTGAAACATGAAAAAAAAAAAACAACAAAACAAAAACACATTACCTGTGTTGTGACACACAACCCTGTCAGTGCTAACTCAAGCTTTAGTGTCAATCCTGGTTTTGCTTTACCATTTGTGGTCGTATGAATTTCTCCCACGTGTCACAGAGCTCTTTGTAAAGTTCATCTGTGACATGTAAGAGGTTCTGGCTGCTCAGGGTCTGCAGGGCCTGAACTGCATGAAGGATCTTGGTGTCTGTTGTGCCACTGGACTCTTGCAGGTATTTCAGTAGCTGCAGGAAAAGGTCCTCAGGAGACAAGTTGCTTGCGATACCCTGCAAACATACAAACATCTGCATCTAAGCCTGAACCATGTTTATCATTAAGGATGCTTGTATTTTATATATATATATATATATATATATATATATATATATATATATATATATATATATATATATATATATATATATATATATATATATATGTATGTATGTATTTTTTAACCTTTTTGTCAGGATACAAATAAGTGAACCATTTCATGTCTCCAAACTGTTTGAGAAATGATGGCATGATGAGCTCTTCAGGCTGCAAGAAGTGTTAAAAGTCTGTCTGTTAAAAATGCCACTGGCTGATCCAATTCCAAAATGTGTGAATATTTCTTGTTTTTACCTTTTCTTGGACTTGTTTCATAAGCATGACCTCCTGAGTGAGTGCTTTTCTGACCGGAACCTTTCTGGTCTCCTGTGACGTCAAAGTCAATTTTTTTTTCATGTTATACAGTGCTTTCCAAAAGTCAAACAAATTTGAAGACAATTAAGAAAAAAAAAATCTACCCAAGACAACCTTGCTTAATGTGAAGGCCATGAAGCATTTATGATGTTTATGATGACTGCTAATGAGTCCTTAACATCACTGTGGAGGTATATTAGTCCCCTCTTCTTTGGAGAGCTGTCTAAATTCAGAGACACTGGAGGGTTTTTGAGCATAAACGGTGAAACCACTGAGATTTAATTCCAGACTTTGACAAGGGCAATCCACCACTTTCATTTTGTTTTTGTATTTTTGTTTTTGTACCCATTTAAGCGATGGACTTTAAGGTCTGCTTCAGATTATTTCTCTGCTGCATAACCCAAACGTGCTTGAGATCAAAATTATAATATTTGGAACTCCTCATATTTTAAACCAGCTTGAAAAAAACAAAAACAAATTCCAGCTGAAGACACCATAGCACAATCTTGCTACCACCGTTTTTTAGTATGGGCATGGAGTTATTTTTGTTTATGTATTGTCTTTTTCCATCCCTTTTGGAATTCTTCTCCAAATTCATCTTTGGGCTTATTAGACCAAAACAGAAGTGGGTATAGTTACCAAATATCATACACAGTGAAGGTCAAGTAAGAAATAATCAACAAAAATTATTTAAGGAAGGGTAAACAAAAAAAGTCCAGACTTTGACAAGACTTTGACTAGGTCAATCCAAAAACTTTATTAAGATTTTTTTGGAACTCTCCCACGGATGTTATTTTGCCCAGTCTATGTTGTATTGTTGAATCATGAACACTGACTTTAGCTACTTTAACTGATTGACATGAGCCCTGCAGTGCTTAAGATGATGTGCTTTTGAGCTCCTGGATGAGTCATCGATGTGCTCCTGGAGTATTTTTGGTAGGCCATCTACTTCTGGGAAGGTTCACTGCTGTTCCAGCATTCTTCCATTTGTGGATATTGGCCACTTTTTTCCAGACTGTTACTATATGTCTCAATGACTTTCTCATCTTGAATTTTTTTTAGATTGGTGCACAATGTGCTGGTTTTTGGGACCTTTAAGGCTACTTCATGTGTCAGACAGGCTCTCCAGAGATTTCTTTAACCTACAGGTCTGGAAGTAATCAAGCCTGAGTGGCTTTTGAAATTAAACTCAGCTTATGTGATTAATCACAGATAATCTATTTTTAACAAGGGGTGCATATTTTCACATAGAGCAACATTGTTTAAGATAGCTTTTCCCCCTAATAAATGTAAACAGTTGAAAATTGTTGTTTGCATTTACTCTTTGTTTTCATTGTCTAATATTAACATTGGTTTGATTAACTGAAATATTAAAAAGCAAAAAAACATACAAAATATGCAAGGAGAAAACACTGTGCTTATAAACAGATAATAGAGAATGACACAAGTGTCAAATATTCTCTCTTAAAGTTTTCCTTTTGCTGAAAACATTAATCTGCTGCTACAGGAAGAATAAAACCAACATAAAAAAGGCACATAGAAAGAAATATTAAAGTTATGTCAAAAGTTTCTACCTTTGTCTTCTGAACTTTTGTAGGAGTGTCCTGTTCAGGCTTAGGAACGGTGTCTCTTTTTAACTTCGAAAAGAAACGGACTGGCACAAAATGTGGTCTATTAAACTGAATTTCGTCAGAATCGTCTTCTGAATCAATCTGAAAAGCAAAGTGTTTAATGACTGAGCACACAAATCAGTATGCATTTTTGGAAATGTGCTCATCATTAATATCAATATATATCTATCTATATGTACACTGCTAAAAAAAAAAAAATAAAGGGAACACCTGAACAAAACAACATTACTCCAAATCAGTCACACCTTTGTAGAATCAATGTCACCAGTTAGGTAGTAACGCTTATTATGAATCAATTTCACCTGATGCTGTACAAATGGAACATACAACAGGTGGAAATGAGAGGCAATTAGCAAGACAACCCCTATAACAGAGTGATTCTGCAGGTGGTGACCACAGATCATTTCTCTGTTCTTGTCCTTTCTGGTTGAACTTTAAGTTACTTTTTGTGCTGTCACATATAGAGGCATCATGAGGCGTAGTGCTCAAGTAGTGCAGCTAATCGAAGACGGAACATCAATGTGAGTGGTGGCAAGAAGATTTGCTGTGTCTCTCAGAACAGTGTCCAGAGCATGGAATAGGTACCAGGAGATAGGCCAGTACATCAGGAGACATGGAAGGGGCTGTAGGAGGGCTTCAGCCCTGCAGCAGGACCGCCACCTTGTCCTTTGTGCAAGGAGGAACAGGAGGTCCACTGCCTGGGCCCTACAAAATGATCTCCAGCAGGCCACTAATGTGCATGTTTCTACACAAACTGTCAGAAACAGACTCCATGAGGAGGGTGGTATGAGGGCCTGACATCCACATATAGGGCCTGTGCTTACAGCCCAACACCATGCAGGACAATTGGCATTTGCACCAAACACCAAAACTGGCAGATTCACCACTGGCACCCTGTGCTGTTCATGGATGAAAGCAGGTTCACACTGAGTACATGTGACAAACGTGACAAAGTCTGGAGACACCGTGGAGAACGTTATGCTGCCTGCAACATCCTCCAGCATGATCGGTTTGGTGGTGGGTCAGTCATGGTGTGGGAAGGCATTTCTTTGGACGGCTGCACAGCCCTCCATGTGCTAGCCAGAGGTGTCCTGACTGCCATAAGGTACCAGGATTCGATCCTCAGACCCGTTGTGAGACCATATGCTCGTGCAGTGGGCCCTGGGCTGAAGTGTGTCAGCAGTTCCTGCATGATGAGGGCATTGATGTTATGGACTGGCCTGCCTATTCCCGAGACCTGAATCCAATTGAGCACATCTGGGACATCATGTTTCAGTCAATCCACCAACGCCACGTCGCACCACAGACTGTTCAGGAGTTAGCTGATGCTCTAATCCAGTTCTGGGAAGAGATCCCTCAGGAGAACATCTGCTGTCTCATCAGGAGCATGCCCAGACGTTGTCGGGAGGTTATACAGGCACATGGTGGCCACACACATTACTAAGTCTCATTTAGACTTGTCTTGAGGAATATTCATAGATGGTAAATCAGCCTGTCATGTTATTTTCCACTTTCATATTGAGTAGGAAGCCACATCCAGATGTCCATGGTGTAATAATTTTGATTTATATTGATAATTTTTGAGATCTAGGGTGTTATTTTAGTGTTCCCTTTAATTTTTGAGCATATCTATCTATCTATCTATCTATCTATCTATCTATCTATCTATATATATATATATATATATATATATATATATATATATATATATATATATATATATATATATATATATATATATATATATATAGATAAATATAAATATATATATATATATATATATATATATATATATATATGCTCTAATATAGATATATATAATATTGTATTGTACCTTTTCACAAGGTGGCACGCTGTATAGTTGATGCATGTAGTGGTCAAAGGCCTTTTTCTTTGTTTGTTTTGTACATGGAGGTTGTCTTTTTGTGGAGTTTACAGTTCCCCCTATTAGAGCCTTCAGGTCCAGGTTGATGATCAATAACCGCTCCTGAAACAGGTCAAAAGAACACATATGAGCCAGCCATTTTAATTATTACTGTGTTCAACAGATCTTAAACATTTACTTTTGTATACGCACCTCATCATGTTGCACATCTATGCTTAGTACCTGATTGCTGTTGATTGCTTTCTGCCATTTTTCTGTCTCATAATTTGATGTGCTAGAACACAATTACTCAGATCTTATTGGGATCCTCACATTATTATTTCAACCTGAAAAAGGAACCTGTCTTACTCTGTTTGGTCATGTGTTTCCTTATTCTCAGGAATAGGCATGTCAGAAAAGGGATCTTCAAAATAGTTGTAATGAATCTGAAAAATAAAATCAGGTATAGTAATCATAAAACTTTCCAGTGTGTCATTTTTAAATTCAACAAAGATAATAACCAGCTGATAGTTGCACCATTTGTTGGTATTTCTTCGGTAGAAACTGTGCAAACTCCATCCTGTACAGGTCCCCCTGCATGCCCACAAATAGTTCCCCGTTTCCACTGTATGCCATGCACTGAGGCACTGCCACAAGCTGTTGCATCCTGGAAACAAAATGTGCTGTGAATGAATATTTATTCTAAAATATGCAATGTCATGCAAAAGTGTTGATGCCCCCTGAACCTGTTCCTATTTTGTTAGGTTGCAACTAAAAAATTCTGGGTTTTTTGGAGTTTTCGTGGTACACCAGCACTAAGAAGTGCATATAGGAAGTGAAAAGGTAATCATACATGTTTTTTAACAGAAAAAATACTTAATGTATAGAATGATACTTTCACCACCATTTTCCATCATGAGGTTGTTAAGATTTGTGCACTGTGAGCTTTTCCACCTCATACAGCATTTTGCATGATAGCCAGATATTTTAAATTTGGTCTCATCTGGGGAGAGAGTGCACCTTATTCCACTTCTTTGTCCCCTACATGACTTGTGGCAAACTTTAAACTAGATTTCCCATGGTGCTTTTACGACCATGTCTCTCTTCTTGAGACTTTTTCAAGAAGTCCATATATGAAGTCCACAATTTATTTCCTGTCAACTAATGTTCTCCTCTCCCTCTGAGGCCTTTACAGAGCACATGGCTTCTTACTAAAAATAAAGTACACACATTTGGATTCTGTTTACTCATTTGATTAGTTTAGATGGTAATTACTTGTACTTGATTTTATTTAGGGGTTCAGAATAAAGGAAGCTGGATGCAGATGCATGTCATACTTTCCAGATTTTTTTGTCAAATATTTAAAAACCTACACATCCCCCTTCACAGAGTTGTACTACTTTGTGGTTGTCTATCACATAAGATTCAACAGTTCATTTCCCTTTGGGATAAATAAAGTATTTTTGAATTGACTTGATTCCAATAAAATCTATTGAAGTTTGCAGTTGTAACGTGACAAAGTCAGAAAAAGTTCAAGCCGTGAGAATACTTTTACAACCCTTACCCAAATTATATAAATATTTTGGTTAATAAAATAAAGCAGGGCCAAAAAGAGGATATGAAGCAAGTAAACAAGTCCAACCAGATGAGCTGATTCTTCTCATTCCAGATTCGCACCGTCTTATCCAGACTGCTGGAAATAAACGCCTTTGGTCCAGGAATCACACACACTCCTGCAAATAAAAAGAAAATTAAGTCACTCACACAAAATTCCTCCTTGTAGTTTCTCATTTAGACATTATAAGTTGTGACCTGTGAGGAGATCTAAATGTGCATTTTTTTGCTGACAATATGTTTGTTTCTGGCTTTGCAGATTGAAGAGCTTCAGGCCGTAGGAGCCACTGTTAGGCTCTTGAAATATCAGGGCCATCTGTAGCTCCAACGCCGCCAGGTAGACCTGAGGCTGACCACATTTCACCATCTGGCACTGAGTGAGACAAGCTGCAGCATCGGGGTTAACTCTCCACACCACCACCGTGAAGTCCTCACCTTAATGATTAGATTTAAAGTTATCAAATCTTCTTGAGCAAAAAAGTGTGAGGGACAAAAAAATGTTTGATTCAAATTCACCTGAGGAGATGAGGCAGTTGTTCTCTGGGTAGACCTGCATAGCTGTGACACCCTGGCCATTGTGGGCAGGGGTTCTGTACAGGACCTTCCCATCATCTACTGTGAGGACACTCACACAGCCACCACTTTGGCCAATGATAATCCAAAATCTGATTCAAACAAAAAAATGTATAAAAAATTAAACACAATGGATAACTTCTAGAATTTAAAAGGCATTACCATATATTGCCAAAAGTATTCACTCATCTGCCTTCACAACACATAGGAACCTGAGTAACAGCACATTTTAAATCCACAGGGTTTAATATGATGTTGGCCCACAGTTTTCAGCTATCAAAGTTTCAACTTTTCTGTGAAGGCTTTCCACAACATGTTTGACAATTTTCAAAAAACCCATTTGTGAGGTCACACATTGATGTTGGACAAGAAAGCCTGGGTCACAGTCTCCTCTCTAATTCATCCCAAAGCTGGTCTATATAGTTAGACTGATAGATCAGGACTTTGAGTCGACCAGTCAAGTTTTTCCAAACCAGAGTTGTTTATTATGTCTTATGTGCTTTGTGTTGTGGAAAGAAAAGTGGGAACAGTTTCCTATCTCAAACCTGTTCCCACAGAGTTGGAAGTCTGAAGTTGTCCAAAATGTATTTGTTTCCAGACTCAATAAGAGTTCCTAAGACTTATTACTAAGGCTCTAAGCCCAACTGCTGAAAAACAAACCTTTTATACCACTTCATTGCATTGTAATGGATTGGACTTTGAATGCAGCTGCTATGAAAACTCATTCCTTGAAGCTCTCCACATAGTGTTTTTGAGCTAATTATAAGAACATGTAAAGGTTGGAGATCTGTAACTACTGACTCTGCGCCTCAGCATCGGGTGACCTCACTTTCAAATTTTTATGTGAACTACCACTTCCTGTCTGAGTTGCTGTCATTCCCAGTTGCTTCCTCTTTAATACCACTAACAGCTAACTGAAATATTTAGCAGGGAAGAAATTTAACGACTGGACTTATTACATAGGTGGTGTCCTATCATGATAGCATACTGAAATTTCACTGAGTTCCTGAGGGCAACCCACTTATAGAGGCACTCTGCATGCCAAGTTGCTGGATTTTATACGCCTGTGGCCATGGAACACCTGAATTTAGTAATCTGGATCCATGAGCAAATACATCTGGCAATTTACTGATTTACTATAAAGAGAAGCTGCTTACTTATTCTTGAAATGATCAACATGTCTGTTGTTCCTCTGACTGCAGCCTCTCCCCTTCTGTAAATTTCTCCACTCATCTAAAGCCCTCTGAGGGTCTGCCACAGAGCTGTAAAGCACCATGCAACAGGCTGGGCCAGGTACTGGCAGTATCTTGACATCCCTTTTAACTGCGGACAGCCAGGGACCCTGGCCTCTGTCTTTCCATTCCTGTATCAAAGTGGCTGGATTAGTGAGTGTGTTGGCTTGCAGCAAGGTACCTTCCTCTGTCAAGGCCAGCAAAAGCTCCTTGTGAAGGCAGTAGGCAGCACATAAAATCCTGTTTTTTGCCTTAAACGAAGTCAGCACTGCTGCCGTTTCAGCAGAAACCAGACAGATACGACTATCTTCGCTGACACAGACGACTCGGGTTGGGTAGGAAGGAGGCAAATGTGAGACAAGGATTTGTTTCAGTGGGGCACCTTTAACTCCTCTGAGCTTAGTGTGGAGGGTGTACCAAGCTGTTAGAAACCAAAGATCCACACCTTTGTTTGAAAAAGAGAAAAATTGGTGTCCATTTCTTATGCCACCCAAACCCAGTGGAGGGTTGTTCTGCTCAGTGTGGACACAATCAATTGCCATGCTTTTCTCCACATCCCAGTTACGGATGGTGCAATCTGCAGAGCACGATATCAGCAGGTTTGATTTGGAGCAGTAGAACAGTGACTTCACCACATCTAAGTAGAAGTAAACAAACAGAATTTAGACAAAAATTAAATCAGTTGGGCATAAATAGCAATCAAACCTGGAGCAGTTTAATCCTGCTTCTCCATTGTCAAGTCTCACTCTAACCGGTTAATGTCTGGTCCAGTTCTACCCCAGTTTGGAGCGGCTTGATTATGGTTTGTTCCTTGCTGTTGTAGGGATCAATATGGGTAGGAGTGTGGGTGGGCATGCATGAGCTGTGGTCAACTCTCCAGTAATATACAACGACACTCAAGAATGGAGAACCTCGAGGTTGTGGTTTTGATGGACTCAACTAAACCCAGATATTTCGTCTTATAGAAAATTATTGCTTGTCCAAGCATAATGAAAACAAGTCAAATTAGCTGATTATTTGTCAAAACATATGCATATATCTATATACTGTGGCACATTATTTTTATTTTTTTAAACATGCAATCTTTTGGATTTAAGTAATGCGTTCAAAATATGTACACCAATAGCCACACATTTTATTACAAGTAAATTCCAAACAAAAAATAAAATGCACATCATGCCAAACTGATATGTAATTCTGGAGCTTCATACCAGCCAAAGCAAAACTAGCCTGGTAAAGACCAGCTTCTTGTTCTACGCTGAAAGGAGGAAATGAGAATCAAGTGGAATTGCGTAGGAAGGCCATGCCCAGGCTAGTGCAAAATAGTAACTGACAGAACGTTGACCAGGGCTGAACCTTTTCTCGCTTCTTCATTGTGTGCCTGTTCGTGCTGCTTGCAGGGCTGCTAAATCACAGTCATGCTCCAAAAGTTGATACATGTGCTCAAGATTAAGCTCATAATTACACTCCTCCACTATGTGCAGCTCTCTGATAGTAGATGGAAGTGGTCCACCAGTCCACTTCTGTGGTTGAAATGTTGTTTGGAGTTTGCAGTGACGTAAATCATGGGACAATCAAGGAAGGCAGTCTGCTGTCATTCAAATCTTTGCGCGCAATATATGGCTTGGCGTGGCTTGTACTACTCCTGAAGTGAGTACGAAAAATGGAGAAGAGCTTCACAGGATGTGATAGTGGAGATGAATCTGGCCGGGGCGAACTGGGGCAGAACTGATTAAAACTGCTAGAGCTGCTTTACAGTTACCATCATGTCCAAAAAAAGTCACACTTGGAACCCAGTCAGGACCCCAGACTGTTATGGACCCATCTTGGGAAGCGATGATCAAACAGTCGAGTTGGACGCAGAACAGCATTGCAGTGATGTACCTGTGAGACACAATCTTTTTAAAACAGTGCTTGATAATACTCTTTCCATCACACTTATCCTTGCAGGGTCGCAAGGGGGGCTGGTGCCTATCTCTAGCGGTCATCGGGTGAGAGGCAGGGTACACCCTGGACAGGTCGCAGGATACTCTTTCATATCTATTCTAAGTAACTTACCAGTTTATCATATAAATGTATTAATAAGCATACATAAAATCATGCTGGCTGGACTACAGTGCTGTAGAATTAAGTAAAATAAACCAAATAAAAGGAAACATCTAGTCAAGCAGAAACATCCTATATAATTACTCTACTGATCAAAATTTTAAGACCAGATGAAAAATGGCAAGAATTCACATTTTTCACTGTTGGATCTTAAGAAGGTCATTGTAGAGTTTCAAAATGCAAAAAAGAAAAAAAAATGTGAGTGAGAACAAAAAAAAATCTGAGTACATTAAACTGAAATAGGCTGTTCATCAGCTGATTAAACGTTTAAGACCACAGCATTTAAAAACCCAAATCTTCATTCAGTGTCATTTTCTGTCAGGTATCCACACTCTCATGACCTCCTGATGGCAGAGGCAAAAAAGCTTTCACTCTTTTTGAACGAGGTCGGATTGTTGAGCTGCATAAGCAAGGCTCAACGCAGAAAGACATCCAAGATGTTGGATGCAGAAAGACAGTCATTTTAAACTTATTAAAAGATCCTGAGAATTATGGAACAAATAATTCAAGTGGTAGACCCCAAAAAATCTCATCGATCCTGAGCTGGAGGATCCGATTGGCTGTCTGTTGAGATACGGGACAATCCTCTGCCTAAATTAAGCTTGTAACTGGTCCCAACTCCCATAACAATCACACTGCATTTGCAAGAGAAGGGTTTTAAGAACAAAAAATTACTTCAAAGGCCTCGTTTCCTTCAACGGCACAAAATTGCCTGTTTGGAATTTGCACAAGAGCACCAAACATAGGACATTGGAAGGTGGAAGGAAGTTTTATTCTGTGATGAGAAAAAAAATTACCCTGACTGTCCTGATGGCTTCCAACATTACTGGCATGACAAGGAAATCCCAACTGAGATGTTTTCTACACAGCACAGTGGATGCCATCAAGATCTGGGGGGCCTTTTCCTTCAGTGGAACAATGGAGCTTCAGGTTGTGCAGAGGTGTCAAACAGCGGCTGGGTATGTGAAGATGTTGCAGGGGCCATCCCTCATGACTGAAGTCTGTGTGGTAATGACTGGGGTTTTAAACAGGACAATGCTGCAGTTCACAATGCCCAGCTGACAAAGGACTTCTTCCAGAGAAATAACATCACTCTATTGGACCATCCTGCATGTTCTCCTGATCTAAATCCAAATGGAGAATGATTGGGGTTGGATGGCAAGGACAGATTACAAAAATGAACACCAGTTCCAGACAGTAGATGCCCTCCGTGAAGCCGTCTTCACCACTTGGACCAGCATTCCCTCTAGTCTCCTGGAAACACTAGCATCAAGTATTCCGAAATTAATTTTTGAGGTGTGTAACACCGCATTATGTAATAACGCTGCAATATGTAATACTGTAATAAAATTAGGCTTCAAAATGTAATAAAACATCATTAAAATGGCATTATGTAATAATCGACGCAAAAGCTAACAAAATCCTTGAACGCATTTTGTAATACTTTCCACTACTGTTTGTCACCATCCTAATCAGTACTTCTAATAATGATGTTGTAGCTCCCATATGCATTTAAATTAAAATTTTGGTCAATAAATGCCGAACTTTTGGTTGCTTAGTTACCTTTTCAGACTCAGTCAGAACCTTCAGTATTAACAGACATGTAGTTCAAAGCAAAACGATTAAGACACGTAAACAGCTGTTTTAAACACATTGCCTTTCAGAACAAATGACAATGTTTTGTTTACATTAAATAAAAGGAGCATATGATCTAACAATTTAATGCAAATTGAAAAGACCCAAGAAAATTTCCTAGACTTAAATATCCACATATGTGCAACGATACAACATCCAGGTATTGTTTATGTTTTAGAATAGACTAATGTTGGTTTGTTAGGTCACTTTCTTGTCAACAAAAGTTGCATTTTGAGCACCACGGAGAGCGTAGCTTTAAGTGATCTGAATAACATATCCAGGACATTCTGATTTGCCATGTTATCCAGCTGTATGTGGAAAATTATCCGTAATAGTGAAAGGGTCACAGAAATTCTATCTGTGGTAAGTTTGTCCAGAAAAGCTGCAATACACTTCTTAAACCCCCAGCATAGGTCACTGACTTGTTGAACAATGATTACTGGCCATGTTTCATATGTCAAGCCTAATACTGTATCAGTAACAAATGACCCAAAAAAGGGGAAGGGGACAGAGAGAGAGAGAGAGAGAATATTTTGGTCTGCACTTTTTTCGCTTTTACCTGTGCTTAATACAGATATGATGGTCATTTTGACCATTTTCAAATTTGCATGTTTAATTAAGCTAAAAACATAAAGCCTTGATGCTGCATGTTAAAGCACATCAGGGACTGTGCACTGTGGCCAAAGCATATCGACATCATGAGACATGACGTTGGCCGAGATAAAAGCCTTCATCGGCTTCTTATATATCCGAGGAGCACCTGGAGCAATAAATATGGAATTGAATCGTCTCTGGTCAGAAAAATGGGGCTTCCAGGTTTTCAAGGACACAATGTCTAAAAATAGATTCAGTTATGAAAGTGATGAAATTTCTCTGTGTTGATAAGGAAACCCGACATCCATGACTTGTGGATAACAGGTTGATCTCAGCTACCTGGAACAAGTTTGTGTAAAATTGTATTGCCTGCTGTAAGGCCAGTGCCAACATTACCACTGATGAGCAGTTTTTTCTTTTTTCAACCTAGGCCAGGTGCAAATTTATTCATTAGCTACATGAAAAAAAAAGCCTGAAAACAAGCAAGCATAATTTCTGCAATTTGAATCATAAAAACAGGATTGCCATTATTTAAATTCAGCAGAAACTACATTCACAGAACGCAAGTGTCCTTTTTAAACACTTTTATTAGCTCAACAACTTCTCATATATTCAAGAAAAAGATAATGCTATTGTAAATGATCAAGAGCACAAAATAACATTTAAACTATTTATCCATTATGATGGCAAGGAGATGAACTTGCCAGCAATTAGAATTCTACACAGGGTCAATATGAATACTAAACAGTAGGGGGTGCTTCTGTAATGAAGACTGGCTTCAGAGTGCAGGTATGTCTCTTTCACCCGAAATGTTCATTACAATAGTTAGATGTCCTGTCAGAGATGCAAGCCGCATTCTCACCTTTAATTATTAACATGTTTCAATAAAACAGACTTTTAGATGACTTGCTTGCTTTGATGATGTAGGCTTTAAAGTGGAATAATTTATTTAACAGGAATCAGGATAGTGAAGTTGGCATTTATTGACCAAAGTTTCAAATATTTAAATACTTATAGGATCTACAACATTGTTATTGGAAGTATATTGATTTAGGATGAACACAAACAATGGTTTGTGATTGTTTATTACATAATGTGCCAGATTATTACATTATCATTTCTAAAAAAAAAAGAGGTACCTCTGCAATTTGTAATAATCAGCTCAAAATATGATGTTATTACATAATGTGGCAGGAAGTATTTTATTACATTTTGCGTTGATTGTTACATAATGTGGTTTCAATGATGTTTTATTACATTTTGAAGCCCGATTTTATTACATTATTACATATTGCAGCATTATTACATATCGCAGCATTATTACATAACGCGGCATTACAAGGTGATTAACAAGAATGGCACAGCTACTTCTTACTGAGTCCTTTTTGGAAACTTTTATTTCTATTTAGTGGGTTTTGGGGGGTTTTGAGATATGGTCTTAAACTTTTTATCAGCTGATGAACAGCCTTTTTTATTTTAATGGTTGCTTGCAATAAAATGCTTACTCAATTTTTTTTTCGTCTTACTTTAATTTTTCTTTTTGCATTTTGAAGCTCTACTTAGAACCTCCTTAAGAACCAACAGTGCAAAATTTAAATTCTTGCTATTTTTCAGCTGGTCTTAAAATTTTGATCAGGAGTGTAATACAGTAAAACCTACAGATATAATTATAATATTTCAGTAAAAATGATCTAAAATCCTAAAGAATACACCAAAATGGATTGTTTGTATTAAAATCTACCATATATAATGCATATGTTTTTTTTAAAAAAGTATTTAAAGTCCCTAAAATTTTCACACTTTGTTATGTTACAACCACGAATCTATGCGAGACCAACACTACACAACACATAAACGAAAGGGAAGGACAAGGATCTATGGATTTTTAAGCATTTAGTTTTAAAAATAAAAAGCTGAAAACTAGTGTATACTTGTATTCAGGCCCCTTTACTCTTGCATCCCCAAATAAAATTCAATGCCATCTGTTCTGATAGTTGGAACATAGTCATTGTTTAAGGAAAGGCTTTTTTGCAATTTGCCACAAGCCATGGAAAATAAGTTCAATGTGTCAGAAAACATGTTCAAGAAAGTGCTCTGGTCAGACGTGATCAAGCTGGAACTTCTTTCTAACATCCCAAACATAAAACATGCTGGTGGCGACATAATGCTGTGGAAATGCTTGTGAATCTGGTTTTCGTTAATTAGAAGATGGCAATAGTTATTTACAGGGCAATCCTGGAAGGAGACCTGTGGGAGTCTGCAAAAGACTTGAGATTTAAGACGAGGTTCATTTTCTAGCAGGACAACCCGAAACATACAGCCTAGGATCCAATGAAATGGTTCAGGGAAAAGCATATTTATGTCATGGAATGGTCGAGCCAAAGTCCAACTGAGAATCTGTGGCAAGACACGAAAACTACTGTTCACAGATGACCTCCCTTCACTGAAAAGAAATATCAGCCCCTAGGTAATGTAAAGCCAATCGACATCGAGACAGTAATCAAAGGAAAAGGTGATTTAACAAAGAATTAACATTGGTGCGCAAAATACAAATGAAAAGCTGTTTGTAAAACATTGTTACAATGCACTATTTTGTAAGACACATTGAACTTATTGGTCGTGGTTGTAACTTAAGATATGTGAAAAAGTAAAAGGAGTATATTTACTTTTTAAATGGCACTGTAGAGATCTTTATACTGTGGAAAATGCTATTGCTATTATTTATAACTGGTTTCCTGTTCAGTTCATCCGGAAACATAGAATGGGCTCAAACACACAACATAAAACTGCATCAGATTCTACAAAACCATTCTACAAAAATGTCATTGTGCATAACATCATCACAATCCTGCAGACCTTGGACAAGGATACTTCTTGTGATCCAAAACCATCCCACCATCGAGGTCGACCACAGTCACAACCGTCTTGCATGCAACAAAGGCTCTGTGAGGCCTGTCCTTTTTTGGAGGAGCCAGTGCCAAGTGAGTGAAAGCTCTGTCCTCCTGAAGCCCTTCCTGTATCTTCACCCTGCACCTCATGAGCAACACTGACCACACACACACATTCCCAAAGCCTGCAGTGACAAGCTCCCAGGAATGTTCCACCGCCTCACACAGACGAATATCGAGGGCATCATCTGCAGTATCTAGATGCCGCAACTTGCTGTCCAGAAGTGTGAACACGGGCCCTGGGCCCCAGCCTATTATCCATCCCAGGATCTTTGTAGCAGTCAGGCCCAAAAAGGGCAGTTTCTCCTTGAGGGTCTGCTTGCGGCATTTAGATTTGAAAATGCTTACTGTGTTGTCCGAGTGGAGGCTGATGAAGGCAGCAGTAGCGGGAGAGTACAACATGAAACGTACTGGGCTGTCACAGGAGAAATTCCTGAAGTGATAGAACCCATGAACAAGGAAGTGCTCATCATTTTCAAACGCAAACACCTGCAGAAACATAGAGAATGCTTTAGTAATGACAATAATTTCCTGGTAACCACCTTTAAGCTGTTCTACCTGTTTTCCAGTCTCCTTCCTATTAAGACTGAGGAAACCCTGAGTTTGTAGTCTTCCTGTTTTTGCCATCTCAGAGTACTAAGATTTCCACCTGCACGGGGAAACAGAACCTTGCAAGATGTGTTATTCCATCCTGGACTCACAATCTCAAACTGACTCAGTCTTCAGGGGCTGGTGTCCTCCAAGTCTGAGATGGGTTTCTGCTCCAAATCTTTCAGCTTACTAAGCTCTGCAGGAACCTAAAAACAAATAAGGTGTACTCAGTCTGAGGAAAATGTAAAACATGCTGGTTGCAGAAAACCTAAAATAGTCCCCATTCCTGCACCACAAAGAAAACAAATTTCTTTTGGGACAATAAAATAAAACAAGCAACAAGTAAATTGAATTATAAATGACTTCACAGTGTGAACTTTAAAAGTATTGAATTTAACATACCATCTAATTTCTTAGATGATCTCAAATCCTGCTTCATTTAAATCAATTCATTTGTGTTACTAAGATAAAAAGCTTACTGCTAATTTTAGTTCAGAAAAACATCAGTATTAATAATAATAATGCAATACAATAGCGAGCTTTACACAAGCATCCAACATCCATGAACGGGTGTGAATTGCTGATGGTATTATTTGTTTGCAATTTATAACATATTAAATCAAATACTGTAAAACTATGAAAAATGAACAATGAAATACAAAAAGTTTAATCTTTTAGCTGCAAGAATGCAGATCACAAATCTCATTTAGTATTTCCTTAAAGCTGCAATATATAACTTTTTGAAATATTTTTAAAATATTTGTTAAAACTATCCCTATGTCGTGACTGTATGTTAAGGTATGAGTTTTTGGTTTTTTCTACTTCCGGCACCGTGCAAGCAGGCAGCCCACTACAGCAGCTCCGACTTGATTAAGAGTATTTTCTTTAAAATCTTATTTAGACATGTTGTATATTTGTTTTGTTACAACAAATTTTTTTGTATTGCTGGTTCACACGATGGAAGTGACCATTTTGTGGATAATTTTAATTTTTTTAAGTCTTTTGTGTTTGGAGAAGTCGTGAGCAGCCATGTGTCCATTCTTTACACCAGGGATCAACTGCTAGTTCTTGTTAGCTCCACTGTACCACCTCCTGCTACCCAATTTCCTCCGTGGGGTGAGAAGGAAGAGACGTGGGACATATACAGGCATTGTGTGTTGCAACCGAAGAAGATGGTACAAGCCCGTCATCCCGTCCATCATTATAGGGAACGTGAGATCTCTTCCCAATAAATTGGACGAGTTGGCGCCTCTAATGAGCCATCAAAGGAGCTACCAGGAGGCCAGCCTTATCTGCCAAACTGAGACATGGCTAATTGCACTAACTCTGGACTCTCACATAAACATGGACGGCTTTCATATACTCCGTACCGATAGAACAAAGGAGAGCAATAAGAAGAGAGGAGGGGGTCTGGCTGTGTTTGTGAATGATAGACATTTTGGACATTTAATCATCAAAGACATGCTCTACAGTAAGAACATTAAACTGCCAACTGTTAATATGAGGCTGCATTATCTTCCTGGGGAGTTTTCACATATTATTGTAATAACTGTGTATGTCCTGCCTTAACGCTAACACTGCTGCAACCTGGGATGTCCTTCATACTAGCACCAGCAGACACAGCACCCACAGGTCCTCTTTCTGTTCTCCGGGGACTTTAATCATGTCTCTCTGTCCTCCACTCTACCAACCTTCACCAGTGTCACCTGCCACACCAGAGATGACAAAATCCTGGATCTCCTTTATGCCAACACCAAGGAGGCATACAGTTCATCACCTCTCCCTCCATTGGGGGGCTCAGAGCAAAACCTGGTTCATCTCCTGCCTGTGTATAAACCCCTGGTCCATAGGGAACCAACTGTGACATGCACAGTGAAGAAATGGACTGAAAAAACTGAAGATGAGTTTCGATGTCCACCTCATGGGGAGGACATCAAAAGCATCACAGACTGAATCACGCACTATATCAACTTCTGTGTAGACAATACTGTGCCCATCATGACGGTGCAGTCTTTCTCCAATAACAAACTCTGGATCAACCCTGAAATAAAGGCTCCTCTGAAGGAGAAAAGAGAGCCTTTAAATCAGGAAACAAGGAGGAGCTGAGATCTGTGCAGAACGAGCTGAGAAGGAAAATTAGGGACAGAAAAAAACACCTACAGGAAGAAGATGGAGGATCAGCTGCAGCAGAGCAACATCAGTGGGGTTTGGAGAAGTTTGAAGTCAATTTCAGCCCACAAACCAAACCTTCAGGTTGTAGGAGTGGGTGAACAACTTGAGCCAGTTTTTTTAAACAGGTTTGACCAGTCACTCAGCCCACAGCCCTCCACCTCCATCCTTTCCCTTTCATCACTTCAGGTGAGGAATAAGCTGTGAAAATTCAAGGTGTGCAAGGCTGCAGGTCCAGATGGCATCAGCTCCTGGCTCATGAGGCACTGTGCAGATCAACTGTGTGGCATCAAGGGATACATGTTCAACCTGAGCCTGGAACTGGTGAAAATACCTCAACTGTGGAAGACCTCCTGTGTGGTACTGGTACCAAAAACTAAACATCCAAAGGACCTCGGCAGCTACAGGCCAGAAGCCCTGATGTCACATCTGATGAAGACCATCGAGATGCTGGTCCTCAACCATCTATGGCCCCTGGTGACGTCTTCATTGGATGTCCTGCAGTTCACCTACAAGCCTGGCATCAGAGTGGATGACACCATCATCTACCTCCTGCACCAAGGTCTGACCCGTTTGGAGAAACCTGAAAGCACTTTGAGGATCATGTTCTTTAAATTCTCCAATGCTTTAAACACCATCCAGCCAGGACTTCTGAGGGACAAGCTGGATCTGTCAGGAGTGGACCACCACATGGACCAATGGATACTGGACTACCTCACTGGCTGCCCACAGTATTTGAGGACACAGGGCTGTGCTTCCGACAGGCTGGCCTGCAGTACGGGGGTCCCTCAGCAAACAGTGCTGGCACCGTTCCTCTTCACCCTCTACACTGCAGACTTCTCCATCAACTCCCCATGCTGCCATCTGCAAAAGTTCTCTGATGACTCTGCCATAGTCAGCCTCATCACAGGTGAAGAGGACTCAGAGGACAGTGGACTCAGGACTTTGTGGACTGGTGTCAACGGAACCACCTCCTGATCAATGCTGATAAAACCAAGGAGCTGGTGGTGGATTTCTGCAGGTGCAGACCCACCACACTGACACTGGTGAACATCCAGGGAGTGGACATTGAGATTGTGGACTCTTACCTGGAAGTTCACCTGAACAATAAACTGGACTGGACTCACAACACTGATGAACTTTACAGGAAGGGTCAGAACAGACTAACTGCTGAGGAGGCTGAGGTCTTTTGGAATGCAGGAGGTGCTCCTGAAGACCTTCTTTGACTCTGTGTTGGCATCAGCCATCTTCTATCTTCATCTCAAGCCTATGTACAGCTTGAGAGGAAGTGGTTAGATAAGCTCATCAAGAAGGCCAGCTCTGTGCTAGGTTGTCCTATCGACCCAGAGCAAGTGGTGGGAGACAGAAGGACTCTGGCTAAAATAACATCACTGATGGACAGTCTCCCACCCTGCATTAAGCTGTTATTAATGTATGATTTTGTGGCCTGTTCTACTTATCTCTTTTCTGCCTTAATTAAACATTTCTGCCCTACTTAATTGCTTATCTGCCGAACCGCACACTGCACTGCATACTGCACCGCTCACTGCTACATACTGACATAACCATAACTGCTGATATCACATAAAATGCACACATAGTCAAGGATGAACTGATACAAGAGGATGACACCCCTTAGCGAGGGTTAAGAACAGGCACAGATAAAAGCAGGACTGATGCTGCATTCTTTGCTTCATTTGATTCATCCTTAAGATGTGCTAAGTGGAGTCCAGTACCAAAGGTGAATGTCACTCTGTATCTGTTCATTTGTATACTTTGTACACTGATCAGTTTTGGCATTAAATCTTGATTTTATACTTAACCATTTCTCATTATTTCACAAGGTAAATACTTTGCTGGTTTTATTGGTTGGGTCTCGAAACTGGAGAGAAACGAACCTGGTGGTGCATGGAAGGGGAAAGAGGGTGCACCACCTCAGTACAACAAAGTTGTTGCTGAGCTGGAGAGCTCCTTCAGTGACAGACCGCTGCATCCTAGGTGCACTAAGGAGCGTTATAGGAGATCCTTCCTCCCAGCAGCTGTACGACTCTATTACCATCATTGCTTCCAACAAACTCAATAAGTGTTTATATCCATGCTAGTATCTGTACAAGTTTACCATTTTTTATTGTCACCAACTGTAAATAGTTTGTATTTTTTAATGCTCAGAGACATGCACATCTTTTACATTTCAATTAACCAACTCAGCTGCACATTACTTTGTACTGGAGTATTTTTTTATAACTACACAGTATTTATGTTGAAATTTTGCCCTTGCTGTACAGTATTTTTATTCTTCATTCTGTTTTTTTTTTTAATATATTTTATTTTCTATCTTTGTGTGAGTCTGTTTGCAGTTATTGCCTGTTGCTGTCACTTTGCTGCTGTTGCACAGAAATTTCCCCATTGTGGGACAATAAAGGATATTTCTATTCTATTCCATTTTTTATCAGAGAAAAAAATTAAGCTCCTCCACCTCTGCCCAGTGACACTATTGCCATCTGCAGAAATGCACCACTCCTGGTCAAAAACAACCAATTAGAGCCAGGAGGAAGGTCTAAGAGCTGTAAATCATGCTATCTGCTGGATGTGCTAATGGCAGAGAATCATTTTACCATTACAGGAAAACTATTAATCCGCTGTCATGGTTGGCCATGCTAACTAGCCTGACCATTCATTGCAGGCTCTGCTATCGTAGCAGAGAGCAAGGTGGAGGGTATTAGCAGCGCGCATAAGCATGATTGACAGTGCTAAGACCTTCCTCCTGACTCTGATTGTATTTTTTTGTATTTCTGCAGATAAGACTGGGAGAACACAGAGGGGCTCCGTTTTTTCACAGATTATCTGTCTCAAACTGTACTGTCACAACATAGTGACAGCTTTAACAAATATGTAAAAAGTTACACAACTGTTTGAAAGAGTATGTTCGTAAGTTTCAGAATATGTTTTGCTATGATTCAATACATCCAAAAATAATTTCCTCTGCTAGCTTGTTTTTATGTTAAATTTGAGTTAATTAAGATTTACTACCTGTTAAATGCCGACAAAATCATGAAGAAGTAATGATTAAATCCAAAAAGATGAACTCTTTATCTAAACGTTCACTTGTTGCTAGGCAACCATAGTTAACTGGCTGTAAGAACTCTTGCTTTTTTTAAAAAATATTCAAAAGATAATTCAGCTTAGCCTGGCCGTTGCCTACATTGCCATGATGCTCATGGAAGTGTAACTCAGAAAGAGCGAACCTCCGACAAACACAGTTAAAATGGTGAAGGTAGTGAAGCTCACAGCATTACATGAGTAATTTGTTGAGGCATTTTTGCCAGTATTAAGGGAAAGAAAATTGGCTAAAAAATAATTCCGTGTCAAACATCAGTTGTTTGCAGGAACTCAAGGAGAAAGGTCAGATTTTAAAAAAATCCATATAAGGAGTGTTAATTTGATAGTGCAAAAAAATAAATGTCTCTCATATCAGCCTCAAAAGAAACTTTGAGGGGGGTATTATTTTTATTTAAGAATTCACTAGTATCTAGAGCAACAAGCATGTTGACACTACCAGTAGGATCTAGGTCATCACTATGATGTTGACTAAGATGGACTTATTCCATTTAATATGCAAACATTGGTGTATAAGCTAAAAATAGCTAAAACGCTAAGTGTAGCTAAAATGCTATCATTAGCATGTGGGCTATCACAATTATGTTGACTATCATTGACGCATTCTATTTAGTATGCTAAACTTAGCTATTAATTCAAAAAAAGGCTAAAATAGTTATAAGGCTAGTGTTTGGATGAGGGCTATCATTAGCATTTGAGGGGCTAGCATGTTGAAGCTACCAGTACAATGTGGGTTATCACCAGTATGTTGACAAACATTGAATTATTCCATTTAGTATGTAAAGATTATGCTTTTATATGAAACTAAGCTAAAATGCAAATGTTAGCTTAAATGCTACCATTAGTCTGTGGGCTATAACTAGCATGTTGACCTACTAGCATATTGACACTACCATAAGAATGAGTGCCATCACACGCATGGATCCTTTGTCCTAAGCCAACATCCCAATGTACTCTTTTCTCAGCCTAAAATGTAGAGAGTAGGTAAAAAACTATGAGGCTTTTATTTTGAAATTTTCAGTAAAATTAATTTTAAAAGGCTAAACCAATCCCATGTGTAACACTGGTTGGCTTAAACCAGTCATATCAAGCCCAAAACTATAATTACTTGCTGTATAAAATATGAAGGCTTTTATTTTGTAGGGTGTGTGTACATCTTATGTTGAAAGTCCAGTGTGGTTGTCAGGTGAGGCGGGTCAAGTGTCATTGTTCATATTGAACTTAATTCATTTTAAAAGGCCAAACTAATCCCATATGTAACAGTGTCTAATCAGTGCCTGATCATATGAGCCTAAAGCTCATATGATCAGCTTGAGAGAGGTGCTTCTCTTTTAAGCTTGCAAATATATAATTTAAAAAGTCTTGTAAAAAGCACAGGGCTGTCGCTACAGTGTGACAAATATGTTACATTTGCGGTTTTAAAAAAAAGTGGCGCAGAAGTGGAAGTGAAGTAAAATCCTCAGAGTTTAAATTTATTATGATATTTATAAATGTGCATCAGATCAGCAGTGTTTAACCCGCAACGTTTAACATTTTACTGTATCAACATGACTTACCATTCAGAAACAGCTGCTGCATCCTTGATAGTTGTGCAGAAGGCTCTACTTCTTTTGCTTCTGGGTCTGACTCGGGTTCAAAAACGTACGGTTGTACCATTGTGCATCTGCTTGTAGCCATTTTCACATGTCTGGAGTGCTAATGAAAACGCACAGTTGTGCATGGCCAGCAACAGCTTGTTTGCATAATAATGACCCAGCCCTAAAACCGCTCATTCTGAAAGGAGTTGAAAATAGGCAGAACTGACCACATGAAATCTCATCATCTGAGCATGATTTTGTGTATTAAATGTAATGTTTTGTATAGCCCACAGACCTATCTTAACTTGTTCAAGGAAGCATAACAGTTCACCTTTAACTACTTCTCCTCCATTCACTCCTCACTGGTTTCTTCCGTGTAACCTGGTCCCTGTTTTGTTTCCTGCTCTTGCTCCCTGTCATCTCCTTGTTTTTGTACATTCTTCTTTTACAAATTTTTTTTTTTCATTAAAAGCTCACCATCTATTTGCTGCATCTGCCTGTTTGCTTTTAGTTGCTACTTCTACCACAATCATGACAGAAGCATCAGCAGGGTGCAGAGGACAGCTTCAAGGTGGGGGATCTCGACGGCAATCTTGGAGAAGCTGTAATTCCAATGTTCCTTCTGCAGAATTCTGAATAAAACCAGAATCAAGGTTAATTCCTTTGGCTAGGCATAGGTACTGGATGCACAAAACAGTAACATATATGTCCTTTTGGATGCCGAGCTGCTAGACAAGGAACGGTCTTCTCTCTGCCAGCAGGAAAAGGATGAGGTTTTCACGCTGTTTATCTGATGTTCCCCTCCCGAGCAATGGGTGAAGAGAGCGAGTGTTTTCTCAGTCCTGGGTAAAAGGTCCCCATTACATCAGAGTTTCCTCCCTGAAACTCCTCTTCTTGCTGTTGCTGGAACCAGACTGGGTTAAGGCAGTGTATTATTGAATCAATAGTTATACCAAGCTCCTGTATTCAGTCCTTCATGGCTGGAGGTACACCATTACAGTTGGCCAATGAACTGAACAGATTTTACCTTACATTTGAGAATGATCATATTTCAGTGACACATTGAAAGAACTAAAAAAGACTACTAGGACTCAACCAGCTTTATCTTGTGATGAAGGAACGTTGGACAATCTTTTTAAACAGACTAAGTCTAGTAAAAGTCCTGGGCCTGATAATATGCTGTATATGTGGTCAGGTGCTAAAAATGTGTGCTGAGCAACTATGTAGCAATTTTTCTCTTATCTTTTGCTTATCACTCCAGCAACAGAAGGTTCCAGAAGTTCGGAAAAAGTCAGTATTTCACTCCAGTGGCAAAATATATATCTATCTCAAAACAGCAAGCCTAAAATCATTTAAACATCTTTAATTATGAAATACTTGGAAAAGCTTATCAGGCATGAGATTCTGCTGCAGGATGACATGTTCATTGATCCAATGCAATTTGCAAACAGACCTCACAGAGGTGTTGCCGATGTCACTTTGTTAAATCTCCTATATGGTCACCTGGATGGTGCCACGAAGCTCATGCTCAGCTCTTATTTATCAACTTTTTTCTGCTTTTAGTACTATCCAGACACACATTTTATCTGATAAGCTTTTTAACCTACTCAAACTTGATTTTAATCTTGTGGGCTGGATTTTAGACTTTTTAACTGAGATCTCAGTGTCTGAAAGTCAACGGCTCTTTTTCCAGTCAGCTGAACTGTTCTACCAGTTCACTGCAGGGTTGCTGTCTCTCTCCCCTTTTATATATTTTATATACTAATGACTGTGGCAGTTCACAGGCAAATAGTTATTTCATTAAATAAGCAAATGATACGGTGATTGTTAGTCATCTTCATGGTGAAGAACATCACCATGGGCCTGTTGTGGATGAGTTTGTTTCTTGGTGTGATGAGTCATTTTTGAAGATCAACACTCTGAAAATGAAGGAAATGGTAACTGAATTCCAGAAGTCTTGCTTATAGTTTAAAATCATAAGTCTTGCTGCCAATTCCACTGCACATTGCATTTTGTTGACACTGAATAACAAAACTTGTGCTGTTCTCTTTTGCTCTATGTTGTGTGTAATATAATGTATGTGTTGTTTGATATGTGGACATACTGCAAATTAATTTCCCATTGGGGACAATAAAATTACCATTGACCATTGATATTATTTTGCAATTGCATTTTGAGCAAATCCACACCAGTTTCTACCTGTGTTCAAAACTTTTTCTGAGAGGTTAGTAATAATTGCTATTTGGATTTTTACTGTTTTATAATTCTGTTTAAAATGTTATTGTTGGTAAAAGTGCTTCTTCTGGAGTTTTATCTTTTTGGGGAATTTGTGTTGTTTTTTTTTTTTTCTTGACATGGTAAATGGATGTTTTGTGGATTTTTCCAAAATAGCACACAATTATTGTTATTATATTGAACGACTATAGTGAGATGTGGGAGATAAAAGAGCCTTCGAAAATAAAAGATGACAAATTTCAAATGGCACACACAAAATGGCTAATTTAAAAGGTTTGACTTCTTTGGATTTGAACTACACACTTTCAAAAAGATTTTCAAGTTACAAAGTCCATTTTTTAGGTGATTTTTTTTTTTTTCTTACTCTCACTCAGTAACATAAATATTGATTTTTAGACTTCTGAAATATTCTCTGGATTGTTACCTTTTTTGTGGTACCAGAACAATTCAAATAAACATTGTAGTTCCTGAAATATTTTCAATTCATTTTAGGTCATTTTCCAGCAGAACTCTCAAGAAGAGGCCAGGGGTTCATGAGGTTAAAGCTTTGATAGGAATTCTGACATGAAGCCTGGACTTTAGCCACAACAAACAACATAGTTCAAAAGTAAAAATATCAAGAATACAGAGCCTTTCACAGAAGGTCCCAGGTAGGAGAAGGGGGGGCTGTTGCTATGGTAACCTATAGCCAATGCAGTCAGTAAGCAGACTGGTAGATGTTGGCTGAAAAAGGTGTATGTATTCCCTCAAGGCCTGGCTTTTCATGACCAAAGCAAAAGTAATAAATCTTGCTGTGCCCTTTCATAACAGCAAGTAAAAAAAATCTATTGGATATATAGTCATTAGTACTGAATATCACACAGACCTACCACAATGAATCAACTGCAGCAGTTTATGTAGCACACACAACACCACTGTCTAGGCAGAGACTTGATGGAACTTCCTGTGGGTAAAAGGATATAGATCTGCATAAAATTAACTGATACAACACTAAGTGTCTCGTCCTTGTGCTAATTCGTTGTTTTGTGTTGATGGTGGTTCCTGAGTTTTTTGTTTGGCTTACATATGCATCTTATATATCCATAGCTTTTGTTCAACGATCAGCTTTTCTGCCCTGATAAAACAATGACGTTTCTAATATATGTCTATAATTAAATATGTTCCATCTTAGTTATGGAAATTATGCAACAATAAAGGACATGATTTAGTTTCCCTAATCACCAACTAGACTACAGTGGACCACTGCCTATTCGCAGCTCAGTATTTACAGATTACATAAGTGGAATGTAACTCAAAATCTGAGTATTCGCAGATTCTGTTGTAGTGCAAATGTAAAATGCAGCTTGGGAAGCTGAAATTGTCATGATATGTAGGTGTTTGGACTTTTAGTTTATTTGGATCTCTTGTTTTGATATTTTTCTGTTTATTTACTTAGATCAGATTTTCATTCCAATGTGTGTTTTACTTTTTGATTTATTATTTAGCATTAGAGTTGGGTTTTTTATGGATTGGTATTTCTTTCTGTTTACTATTCATGTTACATTCAGAGTTTTGGTTTCCCTGTGTCAACTCTGTTTATCTTTCTCCCTTAACTCAGCCTGCCAGTCTACTCCTGTTCACAGCTGTTCCATATCACCCAATTATCATCGCCTGCTACCAATGCTATTCTTCCTCTGTGTATTCATAGCTCACTGACTTCATTGTTCTTTGTTAGATCCTCTGTTATTTTCCTCCTGTCATCCTGGTTCCCATATGCCTTCCTTGAGTTTTATACTTTATATTTTTCCAAGTTCCTCATTAAACTCTTCACTATTACACTTCTGCCTCTGTCGTGCTGCCTTTGGGTCCTAGACTTAACTCTAAAATAATACAAATACCTGGGTGCAATACTATTTGACAAGCTCCTGGCTGGTATTAGAAAAGCAGCCAATCCAGGACTGCCATTAATTTTCCTGGCTGTACCCCCAAGAGAAGATAAGGAAGACCATGGATATTAGTTTCTGTGGTCGTACCAAGACGTTTCCATTGTGCGTATTAATGCACGTTAAAGTATGTTTAGTGTTTGAACTATTAAATATGCTCTTCTAAGTGTTTTTTAGAGAAGGCCTGAAGTAATTGCAGACTTTAGCTATTTGCTAAATAGCTAAAGTCTGCGGTTGTGGTCCCTAATCTCTGTGAATACCGGGGGTCCACTGTATTTACTCCAGCATCTTGGATTCAGTTCAGCATAAGTAAACCTAAAAGCTAATATTGAGCTACCTGTCTCTCAAGATCCAGTTAGGAATTATTTGTTGATTGTTGGATTTTCAGCTTGATTGGCCTGAATCAGTGATCAGCTGGTTGGAAAGTCAAAAATCCAGTTTTCCAATCACTTAATGCACCATACATAAACACTAATAAGTTGCTTTGACTACAAACGTTTAGAAGTTGTACAAATACATCTTAATAATCACTAACATAAAAAGCAAAATACTGCTTAAAATATCAAATTCCTAAATATTTTCTCTTTAGTGTGAAATATCGTATAAAAACTGTTTTTACTGCTGTCTTAGATGCACATAAGACATAAATCTCAATATGAATAATTAATGACCGCTCACGGCTGGAAGACTAGAAGAAAGATATTTTTAATGCTGTTATACATCTTAAGTAGTGCTTCCTAAAAGAAAAATCAGATAAAAATTAAACTGAAAACAGCAGGTCATAACTTTACAAAAACGGGAGATAGAAAATCAGCCTCAATACAAATTCAAATTCAAAAATACTTTATTTATCCCAAAGGGCAATTAAATGTTGATGTAACTCATTTTAATTAAGGAGTTATTATAGATTGTGATGGCTGTGGGCAGGAAAGAGCTCCTGTAGCGGTAAATTTTACCAGGCAGAAGAAGCCTCTGACTGAAGAGACTCTGTTTTCCAATGACAGTCTCATGAAGAAGATGGTCAGGGTTGATCATGGAACCTTCACTTACCTTGGATTGAATACACTCATAATTCACACATCTCACCAGCTACTGGTTTTTCCCCTTTTGAAACCTCTTTAGGTTTCCAGCCATCTCTCCTTCCCTCCCTCCACATTTCCACACTCCACCATTCCCTCTGTTAGGACTCACCTCAGGCACTGCCAGAGAATTTGGGACCAAACCAAAGCTGCACTGGACCGAACCTCAATCCAAAATAAGAGACTTGCTGACCATAGACACATTTCAGCTTCCACCTATCTTCCAGATCAGAAGGTTTGGCTCTCTTCTAAAGACTTCCCCTTGAAGGCCTGTTTTAAGAAACTCTCTTCCAGGTTCCTAGGTCCATTTCCCATTCAATCGGTCATAAGTCCATCTGCCATTCGTCTCCAACTCTCGTCTCATCTTTGAGTCCATCCTGTTTTTTGTGTTTCCCAGATCAAACCCATCAACTCCAGTTCTTTGTGGACAGTGGACCTTGTGGACTGAGAAGAGTATGGACTGTTCGTGGGTTCTTCAATCTTTTATCCTGGACCATACGCTTATTTCAGATTTTGAAAGGCGTTCTGCTTCCTCTTCTCGGCCGCCGGGTGGTGTCCGTTGGGGGGGGCTATTGTTGTATCCTCAGACTGGTGTGCTGCTTGTTTGGTTTCTGCTTTCTCCTTCTCCTCTTCTCAGGGTGTGATTGGTCCCAAGTGGCGTCAATTACCCCCATCAGGATAATGTATTTAGAGGAGATGATTTCCAGAGAGACGCCAGATGGTTAACTACAATTTTACAATGACCGCTTCCTCTGAGCCTCCTCGAACTATTCTTCTAGACCTTACCTGTGATCTTCTCCTTCCCACCAGATTCTCTGAAGAGTGACGGCATTTAGCTTCCATGCTGGTTCTCCCGCTCTGTGGGTTCCCTTTCCCGGCGTCTTGTTCTCGTCCTCTTCACTGCTCCGACTCCAGACGCTCACCTGTGGTTCATCTCAGTACTCACCTGCCTATCCACCCTCCAACAGTTCCTCTCCTCCTGGCAAAGTAACAGCAGATCGAACCAAACACAATCCACCATCTCCAACCAGAAATCATCCGATCTGTGGATACATCGTACTCCTCCTCAGCCATTTCTCCATCTCTCTAAGTAAGACTCTGACTTCCATCTCAGCTAAGGAAACATAGTTATTGCAAGGAAACATAATTATTGTTATCCATTTTACCTTTCATTACTGGGTCCATAATTGTTGCTTGCACAAGAGTCACCTTGAATCATGACAAGAACAAATATGAATAAAATTAACTACAGAAATATAGGACATTCAAAATGCCATGATATATTTAGATTTTTTTTCCTGCTAACTGAAATCATACTTGGCACAGTTTTTTCCAGTCTAACTGACTTGAAGGGATGGAGACTGGAAATATGTTCTCCTCTCAACATCTAAGGAAAATGGTACAATGTCAGAAAACAATTCCATGGGGCGTTGCATGGCGTAGTGGGTAGAGTGGGCACCCTGCATGCAGAGGCTATAGTCCTCGTTGCAGTTGTCCCGAGTTCTTCTCCCAACCTTGGAACCTTTGCCGCATGTTGTCTCCTCCCTTCTCTGCCTGTTTCCTGTCTACATACTGTCTCAAAAAATTGAAAAACTGGCCACTTGCGCCCAAAACAAACATTGGGGTAAAAAAAAAATGTCCATGTCCAGTTTATGTTCATCTGGTGCAGTGCAAACATCCGAATGTCATTTTTAAGGATTGCTTTGGCACAATTTTGAAAACAGAACACCTTTTCTCACTACAATTAGCAAAACCACACACCCAGAACATCTCATATGTTGTTCAAAATGAAAAACTATGTAATTATTTGTATAATGTCATTATAAAGAACAAGCATTGTTCATCATGTCACTTTTCTTTTAACAGCTTTCACATTGATATACAAAATCTAAAACATGTTTAGCACTTTGAATTTCTTGACATTACTGATATATTGTGAGGAAATCAAAAAATGAATTCACAAAGCATTATACAACACTAATCTTGCATTTCTGACAAATGCTGTTTAGAATAACATTGGCTGGGTGGTTTGGGTTAATTCTTCTGATTCTAGTTTTTGATCATTATCCTGTGTTTCTTATGTTGATTAGATCAATCTTGTTTCTGTTTCATGTTAGTACAGTCCTTTATTACTTATTCTAGTTTAAATATGCTTATTTATTCCTGTCTCTAGTTATCCTCTGTTACTGTTAGATTCATTTTCCATGCTCCCTTGTTCACTCTCCCTCACCCCTTGCTGCCATTCTCTCTCTCTCCTCCTCAGTCTCCCATCAGCTCACCTTCCTCACACCTGTAAACTGTTAGCCAATCAGCCCCAGTCCATTGTTTCAGCATTCAAACTGCCAGTATTTAAGCTCCTTTCTTGCTGGATCCTCCTGCTACTCACCTATACTGTCCCTGTCAACTCTGCTTTATTTTTGCTCCTGGATTCTTGTGTTTTTGTTATGCTCTGGCTCCCTGCATTCTCTGTGGTTTTTGTAAGTTTTTGTTCATTTTTTATTGAACATTCAAATATACTTGCCGTCTCCACATTTGGGTGCTCAACCACAATCCATGACAGTCTCTCTCAATGCACAGACCCACATTTCACCTCCTGTCTCACCTCTCACTCCCTCCTGTCTCTTAAGGTGAGAACAATTTTGTCAGGGTGATACCACCATTGCAAAAAAAATCTCACTCGAGACATTTACAGCAACTGTCATGTCTTGTAATAACTTCAAAAACAAGAGCCCCAGCATGTCAGCAGCACAGACTGACACACTGTGTTAAATTGGAAAATTACAATGTGACATTTGGTTATGCTAACCTCAGAGCTGCAGTTTCACCATTCCATTCTATTAGATTTGTTTTATCAGCAGCATGGTAATATTGAGTTTGGGATTCATCACAGAGCTGTCTGACTCACATGAGGTCATCCTGTACATCTTGAGCAGAAACTGAGAACAAATTATTGGTGATCCATAACTCTTTGCAGTATGTCAATGTCATAAGAACACATCAGTTGAAAAAGTCATTTTCAAAAAGCAGACTGATTTATGGCCCACACTAACTGAAAGTATTGTAACATCATGCTGGCTCTCTCCAATCTTGTGGATGTCATTCAGTCAGTTATCCAATAGCTAGACTTGGTGCTTTAGCTATGTTTAACTGTACCACAGTCAGATGATATAATTCTATAAACACATTGGGTTTTGTTGTGTGTGTGTGTGTGTGTGTGTGTGTGTGTGTGTGTGTGTGTGTTTTAATTCAATTCAACTGAGTTAAGTGTCTCTTTAAAGTCTACATATGAAACATGGGGAGTTTCTATTAAAAATCATCAGCCTCATTCAGTGAAATGCATTGTTATAGTCTCAAATCTTTAAAATCTCACTGTAGAGCAAATTATTTTTGTCAAGGAGCCTAAATTGCATTTGTCAAAATCAATATATTAATACTTCAATTGTAAATTGAATTCCTTTTAATGTATTTTGCCACCAAAATAAACATTTAAACAGTCACACTAATAATTATTGAAAAAAAAAACAAAAAAAAACATTGCAATGTAGCTACTTAAAAGTAAATTCTAAAAAGGGTCTGAGTTATGTTTTGTAGCGAGTTATAGATTTAACTTTATCAAACCATTGTACACCATGCAGCCCTATGCAGGCTATAAGATTATCAAAATGTAAGAAGCTATCTTGTCTTGTCTTTCACTCAACACCCTCTCTGATTTTGACAAGATGTTAAGCACTACAGAGATCCAATTTGGGGGGGGGGGAATGGTTGAACCCTGGACTGGTTTGAATGCTGACGTGAGTAGGGGAAGAGGATATGGAAGTGGATTACCATTAAGATCAGATACACGGACAGGTGAAGCGAGCAGAAACAAAAGACTCAAGTTGTTTCGCGAGGTTGAGATTCATAATATTCTGTTCACGTCCAGAGTCAACTAAAGCTTGAAGTTGAAATGAATTATGGCCGTGAATGATAGCGTAGGGTAGAGAAAAACGGGAATGATTGGTTTTCGTTTTGCTCGCTGGTAATCCCGTATCTACTGGCGAGCTCTGCCTTTTGGTTGCTCTGGACAGGTGGCAATGAAATAACTGACCTGCCCGCAATATAGGCAGGCGCGGGATGCCATATGGCGCTGGCGCTCCTCTGACTGTCTGGTTCGACCAATCTGCATAGGCTCCTCTAGGAATAAATTACCACTGTCAGGCTGAGATGTTATGGTTGGAGTAAAAAACCCTTTGTCTCTTCTCTTTAGATCTCTGTCTTAGTCGGTTGTCAAGACGTATGGTGAGTTTAATTATCTCCTTCAATGTCTTTGGCTCATCGAGGCAAGCCAATTCATCTTTTAGATTCTCATTTAAAGCTTGCATAAAGGCACCTTTAAGTACTTGGGAATTCCAGCCTGAGGCTGCTGCTAAAGGTTCAAAAATCAAATGGGGAACTCTGCTACAGATTTATGACCTTGTTTAATACTCCAAAGTTGATGAGTTACTTCTGTTAAGTTGGCCATATAATATACATATAACCAAAATCTATTTAAATTTAACAGATGAACCTAAAGTCTAGTTCAGAGCATTTGTTGGCTGAATTTTGCTTCAGCCCACTCATCCAGAAAAGGACTGGGAGAACGATTTGAACACTAATGAACATTGTAACAGGAATCCTCCACATCTTCCAATTTCACCTGAGAAAGATTCAGGGGTAGGTGAGACAGTCTGGGGAAGATGGAGTAGCTGCAGAGTTGGTCCAGACGCCGATTATAATATTCCTGTTGATCAAACAGAGACTGAAGCACAGAATTGCATTTGTAGAGTAAGTTAGTTGGATCTGAAACATATTTCAAAGACGATTCTGTCATGTTTTCGTAATTTTTTTTAACCCACATTAAAAAAAAATGGAATAATGTGCAACACAGGTGGCTTTGCGAATGGGGCAGGTTTAGCAAATCCTGGAAGAGAGATCGGATCAGTAGCAGGTCATTTGCAGATGAATCATTTGAATGTTGGAATTGTTTGTGCTTTCTTATGACTTGTTGAGGAAGATGAAACATTGGAGGATTGTTGAGTGCTACAAAAAGGTTTGCTTGATGAGTCAACTTTAAAACAAACTGAGACTGGAGACTAGTCCAAAGATCTCTGTTACTGAGAGAGTAGGCAGGCAGGTGAGATGGAGGTTGAAATTGAGTGGAGCATTAATCCAGAGGAATCCAGAATAGCTGGTCAGGTCAGTCATAGAGACACGAGTGAGAACTAGGAACCTGGGAACAGAGAGGACACAAGTGAGCACTGAGAAAGCAATCACAAGAGTTACAGGAATACACAGGGCTCAGGAGGCTTGAGACTACCAGTTAGGTCAATCATCAGGTGAATGCTCCTCCAGCAGCTCCTTAAAAGCAGACAGCAGCGCTGATGAGAATTGGTTGCAGCTGTGCTGGCAGCAGCCAGCTCTCATGCTCTCCAACAGAGATCCTAAAAGGAACAGGAGGACTCTCACTCACACACACACACACACACACACACAACAGGAACGCAACAGTATCATTACATCTCTACTGCCTAACACCGTGCATAAAGGCAGATGGTAAAATTAGCTCAAATGTCTATACAGGTGACATGGATGTAGTGGTGGGATGAAAGGAAGTACACGTACTTCATTTCTGTACTTAAGTACATTTTTCATATATTTGTACTTCATTTTACTAGATTTAACTGTGGGTACTTTTGACTTTTACTCCACTACATTTTACATGAAGTATCTATACTTTATACTCCACTACATTTCTGTAATGTGTTGCGTTACACATTACATTCATGCCACATTAGGGATCACATTAATTGAATATTTTCTGTCTTTCATGGGGTAAACGGTGAAAAATGGCAGTCCATCATTTTGACAGATTATCCACACCTGACCACTTAGTGCTGACCCGCAGACAGTTTCAACTTTTCACACAGAGAACATCTTGGAGGTCATTTAATCAATCAGTATAAGAAAACTTCCCATCAGAGAATCACCTCTGATCTGGATCCAACCTGAGAGCTGATGGCGGCACGTTGAAGAGTTATAGACCGGAGGCTTTGGAGTGTGTCTCACACAGCTGACCCACTGCTGCGGGATTATTCTACCGCTGAGGGGAGTGTTTGTGGGATCAGGTAATGTTCAGAGTCTTGCTGACTTCTGAACACTTCAGTTGGTGAAATGTTACCTTTCAAAACTTCGTCACAACAAAGAAAAAGTTAAATGTATTCAGCTTGAGGAAGACATGTGAATTGTGAATTATCTGTTCAGCTTCTTGAATATTAAATAGAATGATAACGTAATGCAAATGTCATTATCATCTTAAAAATTGATGGGTAAAAATAGATTGACAGGATTTTTTTTTTTTTTTTTTTTTGACACCAAGTCAAAGTGAAATTCTACACTGCATTTTTTTGTTTTATCAGTTTGAAAGTCATCAATTACTTATTCGAGTTCAAAAAAATGACTCTCAGTCCAGAGTTTCACATTGGTTTTGCTTTGTGTTAATAAAACCTTTCAAAGGTAAAATCATTCCTCTTTCTTATTTTGCTTCATGGCATTTAACTCTGCAGGTCACCCCTGAAATTCTGATGCGCAGAATCACAAGTCCAAGTGTAAGCTGTGTCACAGAGAGTGAACACAATGAAAACATGCATTATCTGCAGTATTGTTCATTAAAATGGCACAACACTATTGTTATATTAAAGGAAATATCTATACAGTGGACACACTTGATGATATTCTAGGCCATTGCATTAGGGAATACATTTAACAAGTATTTTTACTTTCAATACTTGAAGTATTTTTAAAAACAAGTACTTACTTTACTCAAGTAAAAATGTTAGTGAGGTACTTTTACTAGAGTACATTTTTGTCGGTTTATTTGTACTTTTACTTAAGTACAGTGTTTGAGTACTTTCTCCACCACTGCATGGATGTCACATTAACCACCAGAGACTTTGATATAGATGGTATAGTGTCCCAGTGGCATATGGAAAGGTCTGATAACAGTAAAGCACCACAACTCAGTCCCACTTGAAGTAAATAAATTTGTTCATCTTCTCACAAAAATTTGAACTTGTACTTGCTTGCGTAAAGTCAGTCTCTTTTGGCACTGGCTATCAAAACTTTCTTCATAACTTAGTCCTTTCTGCTGCTGCCTGGCAAAAACCAAGACATTTTGGGTAATTCCGGAATTAAAAGCTGTCAAAGTAATGTATCCACCATATGATGCAACGTTGCATTGACTGCTGCTGGATGCACCAACAGGTTTGATCGACTGCAGCTTGTCAGTCCACTCCAAGTCTGCCAAGAGTGAAGCAAACTTTTTTTTTTTTTTTTTTTTTTTTTTTTTTTTTTTCCTGAGGCTGTTAGTTGTACAACAGGATCAAAAATGCTAAATTCAGGATATTTTCCAAGTCTTGAAAATGTTTTTGTAAAATTATTCTGTTTTGAAAAAGATTAGGTCATCTACCCAATCAAAATCAGATGGATTAATGCAGCTGGCAGGCTATGTTGGTATAAACTTCCCTTTGTAGCAATTAAATGTTTTAATCTGGAAAAAAAAGCAAAAATCTCAGTAAATATCTTTTTAGGAATATATTTTTTCAGTTTTTAACAAATTCAATTTAATGAGCTGTCTATTGCAGGGAGGGAAACTATTGCTGATAACTTCACAAATCCTCACATGAAAACAACTGAACTATACCTTTATCCATTAGCTGGAGTTGGGAATGAGGCTGGTGACAGGAATAAAACTCAGACGAGGTTTCAAACAAATCATTCCTCTCTGGAAGAAAAAAACCCAACACTTAAAATAAAGGATGTCAAAGATACTCACTCTAATTCATTCCAGCCTCACTGTAAGCAATAACAAAAAGAAATGTTAGAAAAGTGTTTATTTGTTTGCCTTGGAAAAAAAAAATATGTTCACTCTTTAAAGCTCTGGTAGATTTGGTCTTTAGCTCAAGAAAGACATCTTTATTCATCTGGCCTGCAGCCACCCCTGCCTCATTTATGGAGCAATCTCATTGATTACTGTCTATATTCCTTCACTGCAGGGCTATGAATCCTAATAGGTATCAGTTAAAAACTAATTATTCTTATTGTCATGTAAAACATCCAATTATACATACTACTAAAAGACAATAGTTTTAAAAGTGTTTTGTTTGCTTGTCAGGTTACTTCAGTGACACAATGGTTTCAAATACAAAGGTCCTACATTCCAGCATAAACCTTCACACCCTGAGCTTTCATTTGGCTGCCGAAATTTTTTCACATCAATATGCACAATGGATATTTATTATTTTGGTTTGACAAGTACTGTACAGTGTATCAAAACAACAATGTATTGCTGGAACAAAGGCTGGGCTCCCACACTGATACTAAAGTGTATGTTGTGTTTGTACATTGCTGAATTCCTGCCTGGAGGCTGGATATGTACACAACATGTCACCATCTTTGTTTAGCTTTGCTGCAGAAACAACTTATTCCTGCTCAGTCGGCCCTGTTCTCACAACCAGTATCTGGGAAATGCAGAGGTAGAAAAAGAACAAAAATAATGTACTCAAGTAAAAGTACAGTTACTTTTATAAAATTGTACTTATGTATATCCAGTTAATATAACCAGTGTAAAATGTCACTCAAATAGCAGCAAAAAGTACCTCATTAAAATTTTACTTTTAAGTAAAAGTTACTTAGTTACTTTTTATGATCACAAGAAACGTTCCCACTTGTAGATTTCACAAAGGAAATTAGGAGATATTGGTCTCAAACTATTTTTAATTAAAGAAGCACCTTTATAAACAAAATTCCCCTCCAGGCAAGACCTGCAGCTCCACAGAAAGAAAAACAAACCACTGCTCAAACACAACCCAGATTCCTGACAGAAAAGCATGTTTAATACCTGCTTAAAATGTGTTTTCAAAAGGTACATTTAATCTGACAACCAAGCCTCATCAGAATGCATATTCTAATTCAGTGAATATGACTGTATGCTTAACCTTAATTTAGATGTAGCTGTCTATAGAAGAAGCAACAATGCTTTATTTATCTGGGGTCTAAGATTAGATATTTATATATTCCTTTATTTGGGAGCTAAACATTGAAAAAAAATGCAAATAGTGGTAAATTTTATGAAATATTAGCATATTTGTGCAGTGCTGGAGGATAGAAACTACATGCATTTTAATCCAAAATGTCATTAAATATTTGAGTTGAACAGCCCTGACAACAAAACTCTTTCATGACTTGCCAGAGAAGAAGTTCAGTTCTTTTTCCATTATAGAATTAGTTTTTCAGGATGAATCATAATTTCCCAGCAGAAATATTACACTTCCATACATCAGCAGCACTTCTGTGACCAAATTGCTCTTAATACAGGAATTATGTAGCAAAATATCTCTAAGGCAGAGGAGGAGTAGAGTATATTAAAGTTCAGATGTTAGAGCATATATTAAAGAAAAAAATAAATAAGTATCAGAAGGGGGTCATTAGGGAGGCTTGGATTGAGGAAGGGCATGAGGTAAGTACAGAGAGCTCTGAGATCTGTTAGATAGCACAATTCTAAGGCCTGGTTACCACTTAAGGTAAGAGAACTATCTGGCATCTGGTGCAGGGAACTAGCTCATCTCAGTGCTCCTCCTGATTAGAACCAGCTGGACGCCACACCTGCCCATCTCACCTAGCAGAGAGTAGGAGGGAATGCACCAGTGGATATGATGAACTCTTAATGAAGTTTAAAGTATGAAGAAAAAACTTCCAATATTTTAGCTATAATCGACATTCCTTATGAAAGCTTCTCAACAAGCCCTGAGACAAGACACTTTTACTCTTATTTTTTTATTTTATCCTCCCAGTTTTGCATAAAAAAGAAATGCTGGTAAAAATGAGGAAAATATTTTAATCAAACCTTATGTTGGGGGGAATATATTATGCTTTGAAATTATGCTGGGATAAAAGATGCATACGCACTGGAAATAGAAATGGTGCCATGTGTTGATGCAAGAGTAAAACTTAAAGCAAAAAGTGACGCCAGTGACACAGTTACAGTTAAAATTATTGTATATTTATATTGTAGCATTTGATTGGCTGTCACTCTTTGATGTTCCCCTGAGAGTGTTGCAAGTAATTGCTTCACTCATCTGTTGTTGCTCCCATCTACTGTCAGATGGTTCTTATTATAGCTCTGAGCCATTTGAATGAAGATTAGCCTTTGCCAGGAATAACCTCAGAAAGGAGAACCAACTATGTAAATTGTGAAGGCACTCTGTCACCTATATTGTTGTGTGGTGCTGAGGTATGTCCATTCCTGAGGTAAAAATAGAATGGTCAGCTTAGTCAGAAATACCCCCTTTTTTTGCTACAGGTTAGTTTTGTAATAAAGCTAAATGAAGATAAATAGTTCTGAGCTGGCAATGTAGCTCTGCAACTCATTAGCCAAACGTCTAACAGTGACTGATATGTTTTGTATGTATGCATATCTTTAAAATAGGGGGAGGGTTAGCAGATCACCGAGGACCAGGAACTGAGCTCGAGCCAGGTAAGCTTCTGAAGGGGGGGGAGAGAGAGAGAGAGAGAGCGAACACAAACCTGCACACAATCAAGCAGATGTAACAAGTTGAATACCTTTGAATATAGAACAAAATGACAAAAACCCTGTTCTGTAAAATGTTGCCCTCGTTTAATTAACATAAAATATTAATATTCTAGATGCCTGTTAATGCAAGAGGAGGAATGAGAATATAGAACACTTTTTTTTTATATATTGAAGACTCTGTTGATATTTATTTATTATTTAACATTAATGTAACCCCTTCACTCTTGTTAGGGCCCTTTTGGTTAGGGTAGGAAAAATTCTGTACATAAGGTCAACTATTTTTCCCAAAAGGACAAAAATCATAACTCCTTAACCACAGGTCACAGGGGGGAGAGGGTAGGGTCATCTGAAGGGGAGACCCTGGAGACCCTTATACCACAGTTCCTGATTTTTTTTTTTTTTTTTTTACCTATGGTGACCCCGTGAAAAATCACCAAAGTTTACTCTGTTTATAATGGGATGTGTGCTGAGTGGACACAGTACCCCCATTTCAACACCAGGTGGCATAAATCTGTCCACTAGGCACACACTCCATTGTAAAAGTCATCTCAGAACACACTCCATTATAAAGGGTATCTACTGTGCACACACCCCATTATAAAGCCACACCATGTGTTGACTTAATGGGCAGGACTTACCCCAGAGGAGGAGGCGGTGAACTTAGTGGATAACAGCCCCTGTCCTAGTGGACAAGGCTTAGCCAGGGGGAGGAAGGGGCTTCATAGTGGGTCAAGACTTAACCAGAAGGAGGCCCTTATAGTGGGCTAACTTAATAAAAAAAAAAAAAAAAATTACCCCCTGTCCACTAAGGCAACACCCAGTATGTGGACTTAGTGGACAGGGCTTAGCCAGGGGAAGGAGGGGACTCATAGTGGGTGATCTTCCTGTCTATTAGGGAAAACAAAAGTGTCCCCCTAATGGCATGAGCCAGGGAGCCCACCAGGCCCACCATTTAAGGCCAGGGACTGTGACTTAGCAGACCTCTGACCTCCAGAGGTTCATGCCTCTGGTAAGGCAGGTCTGTGTTGAAATTTTTTATGAATTTATGAATTTATGAATTTTTTTTTTTTACGAAATGTTAAAGTGTTTTCAATTTGTAACACATTATAGTGATTATTTTCAGCCACATTCACCCCAAAACACATTTTGAGTTTCATATACTGTTGAAAAGAGGTGCTTAGCTTTCTAAAGACACCACAGTGTTGTATTTGTACCCCAAAATATAAACAAAATTTTAAAAATTGTCACTTCACTGTGAATTTGAGAAAAAGGCCTCCAAAAAAAGTGTCCCAATTCACTGCTAGTCGTTGTCTTTATATGCCTACATTTGTTGTTGTTCAGTGTTTTTCAGTTCTTTTTACTTGCTAATCAGAAAAATGTAGTCTCTGTTGGGCTTTAACGAGTGCATCAAAGTCAGGTTGAATGTCTGAGGTAGAGATGCAAAGCACAGCTAACAGATGATCATCAATCAGAGAAGATTAATACCTGAATTTGGTAAACTTCATCAATGTTTGTTCACATATATAGGTAGAGTCAAAGACAACTGGCATCTTCTGAGCATGTCTCAAGTTTGGAAAGTTCTCCTCCTTAAGAGAATAGTGAAAATCCAGCAGTGTTCATGACTTGTAGTATTCTGTCGGTATCACATCAGACTGCAGGTCAGTGAGTTCCAGCTGAACATCACTGAGTGCATTATCAACACATCAAGGTATTCCTGTTCCTGTTCTGAGATCTTCAAATCACCTTGAAAGCTCACCATGCAGTACTTCTAACATGGATGAGTATCTCTGGAGGTGATCAGCTGATGGTGTGACTTCTTTCAGAGTTTGGATGTGAGTTAAAATTGCTCTCTAGTTGGCTTCAAAAGACACTGCAACTTTGTCATTTGTCATGTCCTGTAAGAGTTCCCCTAGAGAATACAAGAACTGAGAAACATAACTGAATATCTGCATAGTAGTGATATGAGATATTTTTAAAAGTGCTCAACATGTGCTGAAAAGTAGCATGTAAACTACCAAGGACCCCAAAACAGAGCCCTGAGGTACACCATAAAGAAGTGAATTTAAGGAAGACCTGCAATTTCAAGCAGCCACATAAAATGAACGAGCAGATTGATATGGAGAAAATCACTGTAAGGCATATCCTGATACATCAGCCTAGTCCCTTAACCTTTCCCAGAAGACCTAATATGGGTGAGGTTAGGTCCAGCATAAGAAAAGCAGTGTCATTTCCTGCATCACTTAAGACCAGAACATCAAGAATTTAAGACAAGCTGTGTCCACTCAATGACCTCTGCAGAATCTTGATTGAATTTTTTTTTTCTAAAGCATAGGTTAGCCACAATCAACTTGATCAGAAATAGTAATTTGGTGGTTTACAGCTGCTCAGTAGAGGAGGATGTAGTATGAGGTGGAAAATTCTTAAAATACACCAGGAGAATAACTATATAGCATGTAGACAGGGGTCAACAGAAAAAAGATCCATAAACAAGAATGCACACAAAATGTCCAAGACTAGGTTGATTAGTTCAGGCCGAGAAACAGATATAAAAAGATCTAGAATAAGAGGCCAAGCTGGAACAAGGATGGACAGGGAGACAGCTGAGTGACAAATATTATTTCTGACATTAGTGACCTTTCCAACAAAAAAGAAAAATTTTCAGTGTCTGTGTCAGCTGGGATGGGAACAGTTGGTGGAGCAGGAGTAATGATGTTAATAATGTTGAATAACACTTTACCTCTGCTTTCAGAAACCAAATTAGATAGGCACATCTCTAGACTTTGGCACACTTTGCTCTTAATATCCCCTTTATTGAGGAAATATAAAAATAAAAAGGAAATAATTTTTGAGGCATTTTAATATACAGGTACATCTTAGTAAATTGGAACATTGCTCTCTGATGAGGATTGTTTGTCATATTAAAAGTACCTTTTGGAAATAAAGAAGATATCAAACATGCCTTTCATTAATCCTACATCTCTGCTCTGAAATGTTTTAGATTGGTCTGATGCAATGTTCTAATTTAAAATGTATTTTTATTAGCTGTAAGCAGAAAATCATAAATAACAGAAATAAAAGGCTTGAAAATTCTAGCCTGTGTGGAAAAATCTATATACAGTGTTGAGTTACAGAAATAAATGAACTTTTTAACATTTTTATTTACTGGGATGCACCTGTAAATTATTTTGTGTGCGACTTGGATGTAAACCAGCCATGAAACACTGATTATAAGCAGTACTGGTAGAGAAATACCTCTTGACAACCAACCTCATATGAGAGATTGATAGGCCCGACGCATTTTCAACATGTTTTGGTGTCTATGGATGTGTTAACATTTTCCTATTAACACACATATACATTCCTATTCCACACCAACAAACAATAACTTGAAAAGAATGAGTCATTTTCTACATAAAGACTGTTTATTAGCATATATTATACATATATCTCTGGATATAATTGTGGTTATATAATACCAACAAGTCAAGTCAAAAATAATGGCTGTAGTTAAATATTTATAAAACTAAGCAGATATACTACTATTAAATTTTAAAAACATAAGTTTTTCAATATATATATTATAGTTCCTGCTTGATTCACCAAATCTACAAAAACAACATTTCACGGGGTCAAGAGGTTATACTGTGATGACTCAGGATAAATGTCTATGTATGGTCTCTGCATGTGTACATTGTTGTCAATCACTTTGTATGGTCCAACAAAAATGTCACTGCTATCTCAAAACCATGCATTCAACTTCATCAGAAGAAGAGATCATAATTATTTTCTTCAGTGGGAAATGCCTGCAAACTTTCTGCTGATAACAAAATTAATGATTTGCCTTTTCTGCAGCAGATGGAAAACTAATGACTTTAGAAACTGCTTCCTGTCATATAACACTGTTCCAGAAGATGCGATACCATGTCATAAAATCAGTCATTCTTAGCTTTAATAAAGTGTGGCTGTGCTTTCGGTTTCATTTGTCAACCCATGAGAAATATCCAGAATTTTGAAGCACTTCTATGTGGAATGATTAATTTATTAAACATGGATCTCAGTGAGGAAAAAGTGAAATTTGTACTGTTATAAAGTAAGATAAAGAGATTCATGGGAACAAAACAGAATGGGAGAAAGTGATGATAAATACTTTATATATTTCACAGTAGTCTGTTTCCAACAACTTCTTTCTTTAAATGACAGCTTGGCGTTAACAATTTAATAATACACATCCTATTTTAGGTGACTGTTCTGACTTTATTGAAGTGGGGTTCTGTTAAGAATTCTTGACCAGTAAATCCCTTACTGATAGAAAATCATCTTATCCATGGGCTATGTAGGCAAAGAGATAGATCCACTGAGTTTTTGTCCAAAACAGTAAAACTGCTCCTCTGCAGGTCTGTTGCCTACAATAGCTTTACATACACACACACACACACACACACACACACACACACACACACACACACACACACACAAGCCAACACACCTTTAAATACAATGAAAAAGGGTCTTATTTAAGAAACGCTCTTTTCTATGAGTAAACACTAAATAGTGAAACATAACACATACAATATATGTTATGTAAAAAAAATGTGAAAAACATGCAACAAAGAAGTATGAAAAGAAAAAAAAGGAAATAAAGAATTGTTCAACTACAGTAGCAGATTAATGACAAAACATTCTAAACAACAATAATTATGCAAATTAAAGTATATAATTAAAATTGACAGGATTAAATTGTATTACTCTTATGCTACAGCAATAAACAAAATCAACAAAGGGCATAAAAATTAAGTCAAATAAGGGAGTCAGATCCGTGGCACACTAACAGCTGAATGTAAACATCCCTTGACTAAAAGAACTCACACAGATTAAAATGAGATATTTTCAGTTTACCTTAAAAAAACAACATTCTCAGCCATCCTCAGGTGGTTTAGTCAAAATGTTAGGCCCATAATGAGATTTGGAGTAATTGTAACTTAGCAACTGGATCACCAGAAAGACGAGCATTAGAGTTGTCTACTCTGGAGGTAATGATAGAATGGACTTGAGTCTGTGTTTGCTCAAGAGATAAAAGGTGGTATTCTGGAGACATTTTTCATGTAATAAAATTCATGTCAAATAACTGATTTGACATGAACCTTTCAAAGCTAGTTCTGGGTCAACGAAGACTCCAGGGTTTTTAGATTTACTACTTTGATTCTGTTATGAATTCCCAATATAGACATTTAAAGAAGCACCAGATTCCCTGCTGGAGGCTTCAATACTGAAGCCCAGTATTCACAAGACAGAGAGAAGCATGTTGTGTATAAAAGGTGCAGTCAGAGAGATCAGTCTAGCAAGTTACACCCCTCTAAACCCCCCTCCCTCTTGAACTCAGTGTAGGTCTGCACTGGAGACAAAAGGGGACTTTCTGTAAAGAATCTGTTTCTCCTAAATAAATACACACAGACCTCTTCCTGTCAGTAAAAGTACAGTACCGTGGCTCCCATCTTAAGGTTCTCTTTTAGTTTTCATTTTTCATATGTTAGAGGATCCAAGACAGAGCTATTCAACTTCAGTTTTAAGAGTTTGTTTGAGGGCCATGGGGAAGATTTATACAATGAAGAGGAAACAACGTTTTAATAGTAGAAGAAATAAAACCATCAAAATTGAATTTTATCTTAATCACTCTGTTGTCATTTGATTATCTGCCTTTTTGGTTAATAACAGCTTCCAAATGAAGACTAAAAGGTTTCAGTTTCAACAAAAAACAGATTAAATTCTTAAGATCAACTCTTCTAAACATCCACAAAGAAGATCCATTGAGACCAGATATCCTGATGCAAAAGGGAGTATAAACATAGGATAACATTGGTCCTTACATTTACAAGTTGTCTGTTTTTTTTTTTTTGTTTGTTTTTTGTTTTTTTTCACAAAATACCAGTGCCATATTTTACATATAAAGTTGTAAAACTGCATGAAAGTGACAACAAAATATTTTCAGTATCTGAATAAGGCTGGGCAAGTATTACCGTAATTTCTGGACAGTAAGCCTGTACTTTTCTCACACACTTTGATCACTGTGGCTAAAATATGGATTTTTACCAATGGGTTTCGAAAGGCTGAACTGCTGCTCAAGGACGAATTTGCCTCGAGATGAAAGTGACATTGAAAGAGAGACTGAGTGATGAAGTAATTCTGAGGCTGTTCAATTCAGACACTGGAGAAGACTTTTGTGGTTTTAGAGTGCAGGAGGAAGATGAAGATAGCGATAAATGATTTTTTTTCTGGAAGGCTACTGTATTTATTTATTTATTTATTGTTATGCCCCACAAGTATGACGACAGTAGAAGCAGAGGTTTGTTTTTCTTTTATAGTTTTAGTATGTTTCTTCCATGCCATGAAAACACAGACTTGCCTGTGGAAACAGTGCTTAAATTGTAAGCTGGTCAGGTTTCTATATCAATCCCCCATGTAAATTCTTTCTTTAAAAAGTAAACAAATATCACTCTAGTCAAATGAAAACCAGCAGACTAAAGTGCTGCACTCCAAAGTGTTTGATGTGAAAATAGTCTCCTTCAGATAAAAACTGTCATCTTTAAAAAAAAAACAAAAAAAAAAAAAAACAAAAAAAAAAACCTTTCCTCTTATGATTATCTGAATAAAAGTAATTCAGAAGAGTATCAGATGTTAAAACACATATGCTGGACATATTAATAAATTATTAATTTTAATATTAGACCATGCAGGCATGCAAATTGCCTCACAGGGGGAATTCCAAAACCATGAGAGCCAATAGAATCTGTGCGATTTACAATAATCATGTTGCCAACAGCGATGACGCAGGGACAACAGATTACAGGAGCCAAGTGGGAATATTTTGTCGAACATGGAGTATGACCATAAAACATCCAAGGCAAGACTCAATTTATGTTTTTGGATTGATGAGCTTTAGTTTTTTTTTTTTTTTTTTTTTTTCTTCATCGGCTGCAAAATTCAATACGTGAGTTTCGCATGTAGACCATTTATGCAGGTTTAGCGTCTATTTATGTTTTTATTATTATTTAGCTGCTTAGAGTTGAAACTGGGTGGTGGTGTGCATATTTTTTGAATGATTACTTCTCCTTGTTTCTGCCGTAGATGTCTAATAAAACGAGATGTCGTCCCGCTCACTTCGCATATCGTTAAATCTGGCGGTGGACAAAAAACTGCCAGGTGGCCCGGTGTCCACCGCTTGCTTTCTGAGATGGTGGGACGCAGGTGCTTTTAATTCACCTTGCTGTGCGTCTGCGGCTGAAGGTAAAACGGAGTTAAGTTTCGTAATTTTGACGAAAACTATTGAGTCTCGAACCAGTCTTGACCCATTTTGTCGAACGAGATCAAGACCAAGACCCAGGCATAACTATCCGAGACAGAGACCAAGACCGGGAAAAAAAACAGTTCGAGACCGGTCTCGAGACCATCCCTTGTAGCCGCAACCATAGCTACTGGGAATGAAAAAATGGCTCTTCTCATTACTGCCTCCTTATGTTGGTGGGAAGACATTAATCAGATGGTGTCAATTGGGAGAATTGGTGCCTATATCTACTTACTGGTACTTAGGAGTGTAGATAACTCTCTTACATTCTTCACTTTGATGAACCAGAAGTTTTTCAGCAGACTACTAGTCAGAAAACACAGCCAAGACAAAATCAGACCTCAGCCTTGTTGATTCCAGTCTTTAACATCAAAGACTGTTCATGCCAATGCTATTTTATCAAACTTTAGGGTGCCATTACATTTTAAATCAGTGGTTATTGGCATTGAAGTTTGTGGTTATTTACACTGAAGACCATGATGATACAGGATCACTTTTCTTTTCCCAGAGGGATAGATAGATAGATAGATAGATAGATAGATAGATAGATAGATAGATAGATAGCCTGTTAATTATATTAAAATGCTTTAGTGGTTGAAATAAAACAATTTTGACACTGCCTTTCTTTTTGCTGTGTATGATCAAAATATGTAGGTCGCTATGGACCACTTCTAAGATCTTTGTTGTAAATAATAGACATTTATGTAATCAAACACGATGGCACTTCAAAGGGTTTATTAAACTGTGTTCACATCACTGCTGTTACATTTTTGAATATGATTTTGTTTCCACATTTCATGGGCAAAGTATTTTGGCTTTGCTCTTACTTGCTGTTTGCTCCTAAGCTAAATTTGATGAAGTGATTAGTTTATCTATTGCATGCAACATATTTACTGTTTATGACCTCTTAGCAGAACCCCACTTTGCAAAAACCATCTCTCCACAAGGTGGGTTTCAAACCTCCATTAAAGAAAGTTACTGAAGTAAAATGTACCTCAAATTCTGAATTTAAATATGTTATTTTTACTGAATTATCAGTTTATTGGGATAGTGTTCTCCTTGTAAGCAACAGATTGAGGTACAATTGTGCTTCACTTTGTCTTTGATACTGTGCATAATCTGGACCTACAGCATTAACCAAAAGAGCTATGGAAAAAAAAACATAAGTAATGGATAGTGTAAACCAAAGGATGAACTGTAACATGTTCAATTTTTCCACCTTTCTATCTCTGTTCCTTGCTATTTATAAAAATTTTGCTCAAGGCATATTGTCACTGACTAGATACCCAGGGGTGCACAAAATGGCACACACACACACAAGCACAGTACCACACAATATGAAAGCTGACACAAAGTTTATAATACTGTAACACTGTGGATATAGGAACAGATCTTGATGCAAAAGCTGAACAATAGCATTTTCAAACAAATTTTGTAACCCTGTGGAAAACAGCAGAGTAAGGTGCTCATAACTTAACAAATGCTACATTTTGTAGAAGTTGTACACACACCCTCCAATTTTACATCCATTATCTAAAAGCTGAAGGTAAGTGCTCACTGTGCTGGTAACATTTGTTAGATTTCATTAATTGGGATTGACTGTGGTGATAATTTCAGACTAACTCTATGACTTTATCAAAAGAAATTTTGTTGTTGGTGATTGGGTAGTGTTGTTATTTTGACCATCATTTCAATCTGCAAGAATAATTTTGTACTTATCCTTTTGATATGTAAAAATAGTTATGGTTTGAATGTGAATTCCAAAAAGTATAAAGTTAGGCTTAGGGAACAAAGCAGTAAAAATTAAAGATGGTATCTTTACAAGGAATTTATTAACTCATAATCTGAAGAGGTATGTATTCCTTTATTTGTATCACACTATCACTCCCATTGTAGGAAAAGTCATTGCTTATGACCACGTCAGAATTAGATACTTTAATGGGTTTTCTCTAGGTTAACTCTTGCCCATAAACCTCCTAAAATCTGGATGCTTTTCATTATCATGCTAAGCTTTTATGTTAAAAAAAATTGTCTGAATGTCAAATTCTTTGACTTATTTAGAAATTTTGTGGGCTTCAAGATTATCAATGATTTGCTATAAATTTAAATATTAATTCATGTGTAAAACCTCAAATATAAACCTGTCTTTTTATTCAGCGGAATGATTACGTGTTTAAAATGCTTGAATGGGAAAACAGCCTGATTCCTCAGAAAAGAAATTGGCCACAGAAAAGGTTGTTTGCACCTTTGTTCTGTATCTAGCCTGAAGAGAATGTGTTTAAAAACAATAAATTTTTCTTATTAGCTGTCCACGTGACATTTTTCCTCATAAGCCCTCTTCTGATTGGTTGATCTGTCCCTCATGGCAGTTCCTCTCCCAGTAGTACACGTTGCCAAGAGGAGAGCCATGTCCAGGGGGATTCAAGACCAAAGCTTAGAACCTATAAAGAAGGCTCTCTTGACCAATTTATACAGGACTGATCATCTTCGAGAGTTATTTACCATAAATGTTTTTGTTTGCACTGTAAGCAAATCTCTTTGTCTATTTTTCTGTAAAGCTAAACAAGACTGTGGCTACAGAACATCCTTGTATATGGGTTCTACAGCATTTAGTAACTTCCTTTAAATAAGATCCTTTTAATATACAGTCAGGTTCTGAATCCAAAGTCAGGAAGTGCCAAGACATTTAGTAACCTGGGTCAGAACTGACAGCTGCCAGTTTCAGAGAGACCTTATGGCCAAAAACAACAGCTGTCTGTGTTGAGCTGAGAGACAGGCATGTGGTAACCACAGCTGCAAATGTCCTGGTCAGGTCCTTCAATGAAAGTAAACCACCCAACTTTGGACTACAGTAAGGAAATTAATTCTTTAGTGGTGGTTCTGGTGCTGAATGCAGATGGGTCCAGGTAGTTTTAAGACTTTGAATTCCTTCTCTTTTTCTTTCCTATTTCAGATTAACAGAGATTAGAATCAAAATTGAGCTTTGAAACCCTCTTTGAGAGATCAGTAAACTTTTAATAAACATTAAAAATGTAAACTGTTGTATCATATTTTGAACATTCAATTCCTTTGTCGTAACCTTCACTTTTATTTGTAGTTTATATGGTAGAATCAATGTTAGAATTAGAGCTGCACAAATATTTAACTGCAATTGTTATCGCAGTTTCAGTGTGTGCAATTGCAAAAGACCACTTGGATTCTCTAATTGGTGGGCTCTTATACTTCAGATATTGATTTATTCACACTATATATATCGATCATATAGTTGGCCAGCTGGATAGACTCTAACTGCCCTTAATACCCAAACCTGAAAATGTGGGTACATTATAATCAATATCTTCATCAAAATTACAGAAATCTCTTGGTTGTAATGAAGATCAAATAATGGTTAGGAAAAGAATTGATTCTTCAGATTGATATTAAGATTATTAGACTGAAGTTTATGAACAATAAAATAATTAACATAGCCTCAGCATGCCACATATTATTACGATTTTAGGAGTAATGTCCGGTATTCTGCCGGCTGTATCTAAGGGTCTGCTACAAGCTACAAATGAATTGAATGATTACAGTAGCAAGTTGGTCTTGCTGAACAATATGTTGTGTCAATTTAAAACAGAGCATTGCACTGATCGACACACATCTCCCCTGTTCTTACCCTGTCAGTCTGTTTGGAAATTCCTGCACCAATATCTCTGTTGCCTCTTGTTTGAGAACAAAATTATTCAAACTGCTTGATGATGATGGCCAATATAGCTAGAGAAAATATCTTTTGAATTAAAGTTTGTGCTTTCCAGGTATGTTTTGTCCAAAAGCAGGAGACATATTTAGTAGTTAAGTTTTTGCAACACAGCTGTTAGCATTATAAAGACTAGTTAGGGGCTATAACCTTCAGTGTTAATATCAGACGTTGCTCCTCGTATCAAGCTTCTTCCATGAGGATGCTGTCTTTCAAAAGAGGTAGAACCATATTGTTGGCAACAAGGATTCTGAGCAGCTTTAGTCATTTCGTTCTCTTCCTTTTGGCAAAGGAAGGATGAGTCTTCACCTATCCAATGAACATTCGTCTTATCTAGTGAAGATGCATAGTAGCATTAGCAGCAACAAGAGACAGGGCAGAATGTGTATTTCCAGAGTTTCACCTCTTAGTGACCATGTTTCCTTCTTCAGCGTCCTTGTTTTACATCGATTCATTTCAACCATTTATCCACCCAGTTAAACATTGGTCCATTTGTCCCTGTTTCTCTCTCTTTCTCTCTGTGGTGTGTGTGTTGTCAGAGCAGCATCAGATCAAGAAGTGTGTCCTGGTCAAGAGGCATCAAAGCTGAAAGACAAGAAGGAAACGAATAACTGTTTTCAACGTATGTGTGGACTCAGCAGAAAGCAGGGATGTGTCCTTTCTAGCTAAGGCAAAGGCTGATATATTCTCCCCGTAATACCTACTTCACATTAAATATTAACCCAGTGCCATCATTCAGCCAGTACATTAGAGAAGGGGTCACAACAGGGTGATCTCTCACATGGACACGCAAACATATGTTGCATTTTATATTACCTCAAGCCACCATCAGCAAAGACCTTGGAATAGATTAGATTCTGTTGTAAAACTTAAAAACTTTATCTAAAGTGACTTTGTTGTCTTCCACGTGTGAGCAAAGAGTAAGAACAGCAGAGGCCCAAAAAGCAGAACCTAGAGCTACACCATAATGGGCTGAATAGAGGGGGAGATCTGTACTTAAAAGTAGCTAGAGCACTACAAGCAAGATGTAGATACACCGACCCAGCACTTCAGCCCACTGATGGTTGACTCTATCCAGGGGCATAACTACATACTTTCCAACATGACCTGCACAGAACAGTTAATCAAAATATCATTTGATACTTTCAGAAGAGTTGTTTTAATAGAATAAGACCTGACTGAAAGTAATCAAGATCCAGAGCAGCAGTTAATTGCTTGACCAAAACCTACTTTAAGGCCTTCGACCCCAGACCTTTCTCAGTAGGAAAGGGAGGCAACGGAAGAATTTATTGGACAGTCCACAGACCAAAAAAGTCACCGTGACAGGCTTGTAATCATTTAGGCCTGTGATGGTGCGTTTTCCATGTATGGAAGAACTTCTGTTCTGCCCTTAGGGCCAAGCCTCAATTCTTCTTTGGATTTCACCCTTAGTCCAATGTAAAAGACTGAATCACGAACTGGAAAACTCTCCGGCACTGCATCTGGTCATCCAAGCCCTCTCTCCTTCCATCTTCCTCCCCTGAAACAGTCCTGTCTTTCGTCCAATCCCAGCTAAAGGGTTATCTCTGGATCTGGAATCACACCAAAGATTCCCTTTAAGGAACCACTGAGAAAAACAAAAGACACTCCTGGTCAGAAAGTTTGGATCTCATCTAAAGACTTCCCACTCATTCATGATCCAAGACACTATCCCCCAAATTCCTCAATCAGTTTAAAATAGATTTGATCACAAGTCCTTTGGCATTCCGCCTTAAACTCATTCAACTTTTCATTTTTCCCAGATCAAAACAGTTTATTCCAGATGGTCACCAGTTTTTGGGGAATTGAGAAGGTAATGGTCCTGAAGAATGCTCTTTGGGTCCTCAATACAATTATAAAATGTAAATATATAAATCATGCTTATCACAATCTTACAAGGATCATCGCCGCTGACTTAAATCACTGATTAAATTATTGCTTTTTGAAAAAAATGCCTCAAATTGATTTTGAATTAAACTGTGACTTCAAGAATCAGAATCTGATTGAATTTTATTAAAGTGTTTTTAATCTCAGTTATTATGTCGGCCCTGGAGGAGAAGCTCATAACTCAGTGACATACCTCTTCTTGATAAATGCAAAACAAAACAGCAAAGATAACAAGCCTTAATACTTATTTTTAACTTCAGCCCTTTAGAGTTGCCTACACAAAGCAATATAGTTAAACCCCAGACCATGCCTTTCTGTGTGGAGATGCCATGTTCTCCCTATTCATGAGTTCCTCCCACAGTCCAAAAACATGCATGTTCTGTTAATTTAAGACTTAAACACTCTACCCTTGGTGTGTGTGTGTTTTTTTAAATGGATGCTGGTCTTGTGTGCCTCCATGTTGTCCCTGTTATGAACCAGCATCCCCGCAACCCTGAGCAGGTTTAAGCAGGCACAGAGATTGTTTGGTGTAAAAGATTTTAAATAACTGCTATTGTATGAAATTTCTCCTGTGTTTTTAAGGACTGTTATGTCTTGCATGTGCTAGTGAAGGTCACTGTGGAGGAGACTCACCTGTCCCAAAGCTTTACACTCCGACAGGAATTGGTGCAGCAGCCAGCAGATATCAGAGCTGAAAAAGTAATCAAAAGCAAGAATCAGAATGTGTCATGGCTCTGATTGAAGTGTTTGATGACATCGAATAATGTAAATTGAGAGGTCAAAAGGTTTTCTGGATGAACCAGTGTTAGTCCACCACTTAATCCATCTCTCACATACTCAGTCTGACTTTATTCTTTTGGTGACCTGCTTATGCCTTGGTTGTGTCCCAAAGGTCCAGCATGTCAGAGAGAGACACTCTCCTGTCTCTTTCTCTTATACTGGACAGAATTCTGGCCTGGTTCACAGCTGTGTGCTCTGTTTTGCTTCAATGCACCTTACTGTGTCTGTCAAGCCCAGTGATAGATGGAGAAACAAGGAGATGGCTTAGGAACAGAATGCAATAAAAAAAATCACATAGTCTAGATTGTCTAGTCTGTTAGATGTTTAGCTTTTTATTCTGTTTCATTTTTGAGAAAGAGAAAAGTAGAGCTGTGCTTCACAACCAGACCTCACATTTATGTGTATTTAATTGAATGTCCGAATTATTCGTTAACAAGTTATCATAAGCAAAATTCCAAATAAAAAAATTTGGAATTTTTTCTCTTCCAGCTTTAGAAATTATAAATTAATTATTATTAATTTTTTGTAGTGACCCCAAGTCATTTAATACCAAATTCAGCTTGAGAGACAACTGTCTCTCATAGTTATTATCATAAAACTAACATAAACAGGATGCAATCATTACATTTTAAGAATTGGAGAACCAATTGAACAGAACCTTACATTTATTGATCATAAACTTTTAGTGCAAATATTCTGTATTCATTAGCAATTTCAGTCATCCATATTATTTCAATACAACAGACAGAGATCGTCACCATCACTAATGATATATTACATATAAACAAAGGCAACATAGTAGCCAATATACACATACAAATCGACTGAATGGTAAAGTTATACAACACTCTTCACTAGATTCTCATTCACCCATTCTTGCAGCTGTTTGGAATTATTGCAGGATACATGAATCACATCACTGCATATAGGCCAGATAAAAGTGTTCACCAGGCCTCATCAAACAGCAATAAGACAAAGAAGAAAAGGTTGTGTCTTTAAATAGGGATGAGGCAGCCTGTCCACCATCAAAGGACACACACACTCAGAAAAGGTAGAGGAGTTCAATTCATATTCTTCACAAACATACACATACGGACAAAGTGCATATACAGTATGGCATTTATTTGAATACATAACAGAGAAACATGCTTGGAGCTGACACATGGACACTCTTCACTTTTGTGTTCCATCTGTTCCTTTTTTACAAAGATTTTTTCATTAGGAGTATTTGCATGTGTGTATGACTGGAGTGTGTGTGTGTGTGTGTGTGTGTGTAAGGTGGTCAATGCAGTTCTGGTTGGTATAGTTGAAGATAAAAAAGGACTTCAAAGCTGACAGGAGATGAAATGGCAGGGAAGCAGCTGCTGGCCTATTTAGCATGTCTGTCTTTAACACAGGACCTCCAACCACAAATCACACAGATATATACACACACAAATATGCACACACACTAAGTGACTTGTATTATTACACAAGCTACCACATACTCATCTTTAGCTATTTTAAAAGCATTATGAGTCTCTTGACATTCTGACTAAACTTTATATTAGTTTTGAATGATTAAAAAAAATAATGAGAAGAAGAAATTTTTATGTACAGTTTATGGAATCACTGAAAAAAGAAAGTGTCTGACTGAATAAAATCTTTAGAAAAAAACCTAAATACACACCATGACTCAATTGTTTGTAGAACCACTTTTAGTGATATTTTCCTGAATGACTTCATTGAGGTTTCCAGGCATGCATTTCTGCCCAGGTCTCTTAAGGTTATGTTAAAGCATATCAGTCATGCTTCATCAAGTTGAGTCGAGTATTTGTATAGTACATTTCAGCAACAAGGCAGTTCAAAGTGCTTTACTTCATAAAAACATCATGCAGTACAATCAATAAACATTACATTTTGACAAATGCCATTAGGTCTATTCAGGTCTATTAATAAGGTTTAGATGTTTACTGGGCCATTCCAAACAATGGATATTTTTGTTTTTGGTAATTTTGTTGAAGATTTTCTGAAATTTCTGACCAGATGATACTGTGCATTACATCCAAAACTCTCAACTTTGATCTTGTCTGTTGAAAGGACATTTTTGAATTGAATTGAACTGAATTGAAAACCACCAAATGGAGTCGCCCTGGAGACATGGTGATCAGATACCTTAACCTAGAGGACCGAATCCTACTCAGAGCTAATGTCAGATGATGGCACCCCTCACCATATATTTAAAGCTAAATACAGTCACTCTACAAAGGAAGTTCATCTCAGCTGCTTTTTTCAGGGATCTCATTCTTTGCAGTGCAGTATATGCCGCTCACATCCACATTGCGCAATAATATTCATATAAACTTACTGACATGTTTATAGGACCATTTTATACATGAGTTGAACATAAAATTCCAGCCATTTTTGATCACACATCCATTAGCTAGTTTGTGTAAACTGTTTCTGTTAGAAGAACATTCTCTTACCCTCTAACATTTATGTGGCGATAACTAAGAACAGGCAGAACAGAACAGAACTGGTCTAAACCTCAGTCAGGAATGGAAAGAATAATAACCCTTAAGTTATTTACTGCAGGAAGTTAGAGTGTCAGCGCTGACTCAGCCACAAACTGCATTCTGTGGAATGATGTGGCCGTTTAATTAGATCTCCCCATGTAATTGTCCTGTTATGTTAGCAAGAAAACAAGTTTGTTGATTAGGGTTACCATGTACAAAATACATGTACAGAAAAATACAAGTACAGAAAACAGAAAAAAAAATTCCAGTCATAGAGAACTAAAACAAAGAGAAGGATGCAGGTGGGTCGAGCATGCATCAAATGTTCAAAACTTCACACCAGCTCCAAACCATATATATATATATATATATATATATATATATATATATATATATATATATATATATATATATATATATATATATATTTTTTTTTTTTTTTTTTTTTTTTTTTTTTTTTTTTCTGAAGTTTTTGGGGTATAATATGATCTGTTGTGCACTGATGAGGTCATGTGAATGTGACGAGTTGATATCAAAAGCCATGCTCATAGGTGGTCAGGTTTGTTTCTTTGCTCAGAAACGAATGAATCAGAGAACAGGTTATCTTTCCGCATAATTCATATTCTCCAATTAGAGAACACCATAAAGCGAACAGCCCTCCCCCTCCGCTCGCCTCCTCCACCCAGCTGATACACCAGCTAATTTAAGGGCTATATTGTGCCAGCATGTCTGGTCACTCCACTTGAGAAGAGGATGGCTCCTAAAAAGGGGAGCTGTTATATCCGAGGGAGCTTAAAAACAGATGGAAGTTTCTACTTACTCCTGAAGGATGACAGAATCATAGAAGAGTGGCTGACGTTCATTTATGGGGAAGTACCACACAATTATAACCTCAATTTGAGACGATGTTCAGCGCATTTTACTGAAGAGTTTCCCAAATATGGTTGTAGCCAATCAGAGTAGAGCCACATGTCATTACCGTACCCAACCCTTTCACCGAGGAGGGAAATCTGGCCTGCCAAAGCAACCCCCTACAAAAAGGTGATGTTATTTTTTTTCATGAAATTCTTTGGAGAATTGACATATGCAACAATATCCACTACATGAAATAGTTTATACAATGATGTCACCACCCCTTTAAAGGAATAGTTTGGATATTATCAAGTGGGGTTCAGTGGAGAGGAGAGGTTATAAGCACTTGATACCTTGCCCAGTGTAGTTAACTCACAGTTCATGCAAAATCTGTTTTAAAAAGTAATATCACTTTCACAAAAGATGGTTATTTACAGTTCTTATAGTTCTTATAATGTGACCTTTCAAAGAAAGTGCTGAAAATGAAGTATAACAATGCAAACCTTTATAGCGGTAAAGGTAAATTTCATTAGGTTTTTTGTTTGTTGTTTTGTTTTTTCCAAAGGATTATTGTCTGTTACATGAAGCATTGAGTTTGTTTCTTTTCCCACACTCCCCCTCAAGTTTCTTGCCTGTGCAGGTGAGTGCAGCTGTTTCCACTTAGCTAATCAACTTATCAGCGAATCAGAGTATTTAATATGGAGGTAGATATGTTTCAAAACATCCGTACTTGTATTTTGGACGCAAAGATCTGTGCATTGCGATGTGTGAAGTTGCAAATCAAAAACCTGAACTTGTACAGCTAAATATGTACTTGTAACAAATAGTCACATACATGTAAAATCAATTTGAGCTTTAAAGTAAAATTGTCACTTGCGAAAAAATTCCACACAAACAAGCTCTGAATGTGAAGTTGTAGAAAAATAAATTACAAATGACATTTGCGTTTACATGTCTTAATCTTCCCACTACAGGAACACAACTTCTCGAATCTGTTGCTCCAACTCTTGTCTCGCACATGTGACTTTTGAAACATTTCTTGCAGTTGTTTGTATCAAAATCACTTGTATCTGTCACAGAGCAGGGGGTGGTGGGGTGAAGGGAATGGGTTGTCAGGGCAACAGAGTCAACCAATCACTATAAGAGTTTGGTTCTCTGCTCCACCGTCATTTCTACACAGTTCTCGATGGGACAACAAGCTGTGGTAAATTCATTGTTAAAATCTTTACAAGTTCTTTTCAGTTTATTATGTTTTTAGTGAACAGATTAACAAACACCAACAAAATGTCCCTCTACTTATCACGAGAACGTTAGAGTGAAAGTAAAAGTGTGCTGTTGGGCTAACGTTAATCGGCAAGACTTTCTAAGATACAGTAGTAAATTCAGTTAGCAGTAGCTATTCCAGACTAGAATGCTGCCAAAGCTGAAGATAACCAAACACTAGCCTGGAATAGTAACCACTGTTAAATTTTTTTATGTTAGTTATTTATTTTACAGCTATTTTAAGGGAGCAGAACAAACATTTTTATTTTGTTTTTTGGGGGTCTCTTTGTTTTGGAATATCTCAGATTTGTGCTAACAGCTGTCTTTATAATTACCTGTTGACTGGAGTATTTTAGATTTTGAAATCCAGATCCTAATAATCTAAAATGTCTGATATTATACAGAGATTGGGACTGTAAAATTTGTACTAAATAATTTGGATCTGGCTTAATAGATATTTCAGTAACAGTGCAGCTTTTAATTATTTACAAATAAGTGAATAGGTGGAGAACCTTAGTTATATAGATGTTGTTTTGTCTTTATGTTTCAGGTGCAGTTTAAAATGTTTAGCTAGAGGACAGACACAAAACATGGAAGAATCTTCTCAGCTGCACTTCTGATCTTCTGACCAGCTGTAAAGAAATCTGGATAGGAGTAGCTGTTTTCCTGGAGTGACCCCACCTGTGGAACCAGGAACAAGTAGCTCTGCAGAGGCTCAGGTTGCCTGCTCCACAGAAAAAAAATATCTGCAGGAGAGTATGGAAGGTATGACAGAAGAATTTTAAAGTCCCAATCCAATGTTTTGTGTATGGACCCTTTTCATTATATTATTTCACTCTTTAGAACCTGCAACACATTGGATCAATCAACTACATAAAAGCTTGTGAGATGAGCCTTTAGTTCACATAATAATTAAAACTCTGATCTTGAAAATAATCTTAAGAAGGAAGTAGAAACATTACAGTTTTTGTTTCACTCTGGGGGTGATGATGATTAGAATTCATTGTTTGCAGATTCGTTGGAATACTTATATATACTTAGTTGGAGTATCTAATTTAAAATGTGGCAAAACTGCAGAGGTTGTCAGACACAAGGCTGACAACATGGTGTGTGAGAACCTTGGGTATTTTGATCTGACCAAACACCTTTTCTCTGTTCGGGTAGGTTACTCCTTGATAGGGGGCTTGTTTGTGACCAGAAAGGACTGTGTGTTGGGTTTTACTACTTTGAGAAGGAGGATGACTGTTCTAGTCCTTTGTGGGGAGCAAACTTAAGCTGCTTCTCCATTGACAAATCTCACCCTAACTGGTTAACGTCTGATTTGGTTCGAGCCAAGCTGAGTGTGTTCTTTACTATTATAGATAGTTTTTATTATGTTATTAATACTTTACTGCTGTAAATATATCTACAACAATTTACATTAAACTTTTGAAATAATTCAAATTGGACAACAAGAGACAAAACTAGAAATCTGAGTCTGGAAAAATATGGAATAACGAATATGATGAAGGGAGTTGTAGTGGTTATTTTATTAAACAGTACTTCAAAAAAATGGAACATTTAAAGACATTACTAACTTTTAGATTTTCCCTTTTATGAGTTATATCTTGTGTTTTCTATTTACATTAGAATGTTGAACATTGAACGTCAACACACCTATCCTTGGTTCTGCTATTTTTCATAACTGTGCAGTTTTCCTACATTGTATATCATATCTAACTGTGCAGTATCAGATTTTTGTTTTTACAATTATTGCTTATTTATGTGTATATGTTGGCACCAAAGTGCCTTTCAGTTTGGTGTTGATGCTATTGAACTTCCCCACAGAGAGATAATAAAAGATTATTCTATTCTATCTCGTCTGTTTTATTATTTTATTAAATCTAAATTCTTCTCTTCTTCCAGGGGTCCAGTTTAATATTTTCTACAACTATTTTTTTTCCAATTATTGAGAAGTTCCCTTCAAAAGATAAATACATCCGAAAATCTATACAAATTAAGTTGGTTGTGTGATTGGTACTTTTTTCAGGATTGGGCTCAATTATGAGCAGAGTAATTCAAATGCAAGTTTTTTTTTGTAACTAAAATAAAACATCCACATTTGGAAATGTTTTTGATAAACCTGCACAGCTGCTTTAGTAAAATCCACAGGTGCCCTATAGTACAAATAAATGTCACAATGTGTCTTATAAAGCATAGGAACATCTCGAGAGCCAACATTTACAAAGCATTTGAATTAAGATGATCATTTAGCTTCTTATTTTAAGCAAGAGCTCCACTGAGTTCCACAGAACTCCAATAAGACATTTATTCAAGTACAGTTTTGCTCCACAGTCTCTAATCTCCAGCTAATTCTTTCTGAGCTTGTTTCATTTTCTAGATGACAATGCCTGTTGTACAATGATTTAAACCCATCATTTTCATAATGGCAGGGGAGCTGCTCAGAGGCATTTATACGAAATCTCGTTGCTGCTGAATTATAATTACTCAGGGATTTAGCATTATGATCCTCTTTTTCAACTTACTAAAGCCTTATTGATCTGTGCTATAAAGGAGATGAACCAAGACCCAGAGGCATTGTGGGTGGAAAATCATCAACATAATCAGAGAAGTTATCATCTATATTCATTTCAGGAGTTTATTTCATAACAAACTTAAATTCCTGGAGGTGTTTATAGTTGTTTATGCTCTATTCCCAAAGCAAATAGAGAACATTCAAAGCTTTCTTTATCACTGCAATGATGGGGCAGTGCATGGTATAGTGGTAGAATGGGTGCACTGTATGCAGAGGCTCATAACCCCCTTTTACACTGCTTGCATCTCTGCTCTGCCACAGAACAGAGTTCACAGTAATTGCGGACCCATTATAGTCGAGAGAGCTTACACTGCCTCCATCGTGAGCTGCACCTCTGCACTGCCATCTGGCAAACTTAGAAGAGAGTCTCGTTTTCCTGGACTATGGAGTAAGTGCACCACAAGGAAACTGAAGAGCACAACATCTGAATTTTCAAAATAATTCACCAAGACAGACTACATTTTTCTCAAAATCTGTTTTAAGTTATTTACAGATTCTGAAAGTGTGAATTCTAAAATTCCCAATGATGTCAAACACATGGAAATAAAAAAAAAAAATGAAGATGTGGCTATTTAAATGTTGGCACACTGCATCAGTGAGAAAACAGGTCTCAAAGTTTCAGAAGAACAATTACTTTGCATAACTGCACCGCCTAGCATTGACTGTCAACAGGTATGACTGGGAAGGTGTACAGACTAAAGCTCTCAAGACAAAAGTGAGCTTTTATCATGGTGTGTTCTAAATATAATAAAAGTTCTGAAACTCACCCCATGAGAAACTGAAAAGTATTCCTGGAGACTTCAATGCATCCGATCATATAAGTAGTCTTGGTATATTTCCTTTTCACGGGTATCTTTCTGGTAGATGTTGTCATCTCTAAAGTAAGGACTGTATGCCTGTTAGCTTCACGATATCCAGTTATTTTCATGTCCTGATGCTCTCTTTCTGCTGCTAAAGAATTCATCTGCATGTTGTACATGAACTTTGGAAATTTGCGGTTGCATGACAGTGTCCCAAGTGTAGAATTTTCTTTTCCTCGCCTGTAGCATTTACAGTCAAAAATACAGATCTTCTCCATTTTGCTGTCTCTGATTTTATCAAATTTTGTGGTGATGACAGCTTTTGATAGCAAATCCACCACAAGTCCAAAGCATTCTTCATCTTATTCATTTTTATTTAACCCCAACTGGAGACTTGGAATGTTGGAAATTAATAACAACTTACATTAAGGCAGAACACATAAAAAACAGATTTTGATCAAAGAAATATGAAAAATAAAAAAAAAAAATAAGCTCATAGTAGGCAACAGCAAATAAAAAGGTTTTTAATATTGTTTGGAAGGAGCTCACTGCAGGACTGAGAGCAGTCCTGCAGTGTACAGGAAGCTTTTTTAATTATTAGTCAATTCTATTTAATGTTATTTGTTTTAATATTACTTATCTTTGTGTTTCTGCATGCTTCCATTTCCATTCACTTTGCTCGGATAATACTTGAATTTGTGCACTGAGGGACAAAGGATATTTCTATTCTATTCTCCATAAGTCTACTCTGTTCTAACATTGACCATAATGCTCACATAAAAACTGCATTTTTATGTGTTTGCAGATATATCTGTGTCATCATGTGATTACGTAAGCCCAATCCATGTTAATTGCCAGCTTTTAATGTCTGTTCCTAGCGCACCTCCCCAGGGTCGACAGATGGAAACAAGCTAATAACTAAACATGGGAAATGTCATCTTTTCAGAGTTTGGGATTAACAATTCTGTTCAGAGTCCCTGCTGAATAAAAAATTACTGAAACCGCACTGTACTGCATACCATAGAATCCTCACACTGTGACGTTTCCTGAAAATCCATTGGAATTTTGGGAAAATTGTTTAGTGACTCCTTGAAAGGGTGTACTCTTCATCACCCAAAGACTCAGACACATTTTTCAGACAGAAGTGACCCGGCATGGGATCAGAGGTCAGTGTTAGAAAGTCATAACTTACTCACCCATCCGGTGAGCACTCTGTTCACTAATTTAGCCTAGATATGAAAGCGTATTTATGGATATATGTGTAAATGTGTGTCAGCTTCGCTGAGTGTGGGAGATTAAATGAGCTTCCTTGATTATGTAATACAGAGTTATGTGCTTTACATGAAACAGCAGTTGTGTGCTTATCTCTTCAGTTCTATCAATGCATTTATTAGTGGTTGGACTTTTTGGAGTTTCAATGAAGCAAAACAAATCATCTAAGAGTTAAGACTTAATTCAAGACCAAGAAGTTTCCACTTTGGGTTCTTGATATGCAAAGAACATAAAATGTGTTTTTTACTACAATCCTTCACTTCACATCTGATTTACCACATCCACACAAGGCTGGCAGCCATACCATCTGCACTGAATGCTGAACAGCACTACTTCAAAGAAGATGAACTAATTATAGAAGCAAATCACACTTTCTTAAAAAATGTCATTTTAAAGTAAAAAAGTAAAGCCTAACGCATAATGTTATTGTGCTATGGTGTGGGCCTCAGCAAAACACCATATTAAAATGTTTCTAATAGATAAGTGTCTAAATCGCAGGGGCTTTTTGCAGTCTGGAAATCATTTTTTTTCATGTAAACATTATTTTTTTTTGTTTCGAAGCTGCACAATACAAAAAACTTCTTCCACACATTGATATGATTGCTATAATATCACGACATGAAATTAGTTAAATTTTTTTTGTGCTCTCTAGCTCTTTATGACTAAGACACTTTGATTGTGGATCTTAAGAACTTTTTAGTTATTTTGTGGTAAATTTAAATACACTTATAACTGCTCAGTCAAAATGTATATAAAATATCACCATGTAAGTCTTAACACTAACTTGTGTCAAAATGAGATGTTATGAGTACAGTAGTGGACTCTACCATGGAAGCCATTTCCTAGGTATGGCTTTCTTGCTACCAACAAAAAGTAAAGAAGTATTTATCAATTTTAGGTCCTTTCCGAAGTAGAAGTCTGAAAAAGATCATTTCCAAATATTTATTTTGTTGCATAATATATTACTTGACAGTCCCACAAAATATCATAATTATTTCTGTTTGTCCATCCATCATCTATACCTGATCATTGCAGGGTCGTGGGGGAGCTGATGCCTATCTCCAGCATTCATTGGGCCAGAGGTGGGGTATACCCTGGACAGGTCACCAGTCCATTGCAGGTCAATACTGAGACACACAGGACAAACAACCATGCAAACACACACACCCACAATTTGGAGAGACCAATTAACCTAACAGTCATGTTTTTGAACTGTGGGAGGAAGCCGGAGCACCCAGAGAGAACTCATGTATGCACAGGGAGAACGTGCAAACTCCATGCAGAAAGACCCCAGACTGGGATTCAAACCCAGGTCCTGTGCAGCCTGATCTCTGTTTGTATTTCCACAATTTTTCCAGTAGCTAAGGGGAAATGGCATTTCTGGAAGGCTATGAAACAATACTTTATCATATCTTTTCAGCTAAACCCCCTCCACTTTGGTGAGCTGCTAACTTTCCTTAACGATGCCTGTATCATTAGCTCTTCCTCGATTATATTTACAGTTGAAACCAGAAACCTGTTTTCATACACACAATACAAAGACACATTCACCTTTTTTTCTCACTGTCTGAAGTTAAATCAGACCAAACTTCTTCTTTTGTTTAAGGTCAGTTAGAATTACCAAAATTATTTCTATTTGCTAAATGCCACAATGAGAGAAAAAATATGTCAGAGATTTATTAACTGACGGGACAACTGTCCCCCCTACACAGCCGCCGTGGTTGTGGACTTGATCCTTGTTCATCAGACGCTTCCTCCACCGAGCTACAGTTCCTCACGGGCAACAAACAAGGTTCTAAGCTGTATTTTCCGCTGTATTTTATATTTAATTTTACCTTTGCCATTTCAGTACATCTGGTGCATCATCCAAGTTGATGCTGATACTCAAATCTCTGTTTCTGCCAAGATAGTTTCAATATATCTTTTGTTCTCTGCCTGGCCATTTTTTGCCACAGTGTTACCTGGTAGTTGCTTTGGCACCAATGCCTGATGCGCTCTCTCCATTCATAACTTCACTGAATCAGACAGCTCCAGATGTAGCCATAATAGAAATTCCACAAACACTCCCATTGATGGAGTTATGGAGTTATTTTCTGATCCTTCTTTGACACTTTATTCTTCCTCCTGGACTAATGTTCCAGGTCTGTCAGCTTAGCATCTATTTCAGTTTATAGCTCGAGCATTTGCTGCTTCCATGTTAACTTAGGTTTCAACTTCCATAATCCTTTCTTCCACTTCTTCCACTCTTGTTCATGTTGCCTTTTTTCCTCTCCTATTCCCTTTACCTGCACATTGTAATCCTTCTTGACCTCCCTAGGTTTCTTCAGTGTACGGTCCAGATTCCCTTTGCTAGCTTGTTCTCCTGCATCTATTTGCATGTCATTGTCTTCTAATGTGCCACGAGCAAGCAAGGATCGTTCATCTCTGTTTCCCTCTTGCATTTCATACTGCATGTCTGGGGGGGGCTCTGCCTTCTGCCATTCTTTCCTTTCGGCATGTTGGATCCCTTAATCGCATTTCTTCTCAAATTAAAGTCCATGCTAATTAAAGTTGCTATGGGTCCCCACATATCAGGATCTAATGCAAGCTCACAAGCTGCCACCATCTTGGCTAGTCAGCAGATAGATGAAAATTACAAGACAGCAGACAGATAGCATTTACAAAAAATCTTAACATGTACAGTGAGTACCTTGGACTCAGCTGTTGAATGTTCTAGAATTGTGCTGCTTATTGTGGTAGCACGGTGGAGTAGTTCTGTTACGTTGGCTCTGATTTATTCTGCTTGTAGACTTTAGTTCAGGGCTTTTCAAAGTGTGAGGCGCGCTACCCTGGGAGGTGCCAGAGCTTTTCAGGGGGAGCGCGGCATGAGGAAAAAAAACAAACCATAAAAAGGTACTGCGGAAATTTTGTCAAATTCAACAAGGGTGTGACCCGTTCTTTCATTCAGCCACCAGTGGCGCTGTTGCAAAAGTGAGCTGTTTGCTGACTGTATGACTGAAGTGAAGGTGTCTGCCTCTTACATCCCAAAACTCTATGAAAACCTAATTTGGAGGTACCAAATTCAGCAGTGAGTTGTTTGACATTCAGGTTGTTTGGACCTTTTGTCGAGGGTTGTTAATTTGACCACTAGTATCTGTTTTTAAGTCCCGTTTTGTCTATTATACTACTTTCATGTTCGTGGAACGTAACTCCATAGTGGAATTTGGTTATTTTTGATAAGTTTGTGTATAAAACTATTAAGATTCAGAAATTGGGCTAATGATTATTTTTGGTCAATGTTTTAAGGGTCCTTAACAATTCAGCTAAGCTGACATTGACCCATTTATTTACTGAGTTTTTTTTAGATCTTTTGAAATGCTAATGCTTGTAGTATTATTAGTGAAGTGCCTATGATGCTTGGGCGTATTTTCCATTTATGCTAACAGAGTATTGAATGTATTTTTTAAATAATTTATATAAAACCTAATTATGAATGTAATCCTAGGATGTATGGATGGAGATTTGAAATGCTACTTGTAACTATTTGATTTGTTAACTGCTGATTGCTAACTGCGCTTTTTGCTGATCTAATTTTATAGGTCAGGTGTTTTTTGGACCTCAGAACCTCTGATAAGAATTGCAAGTTGGTAGGATTACATTGTTTTTTTCTTCTCTGTTTATCTCCGGACCTTGGACGCATGGAGTTTTTATTTTGGATACATTTGTTTGTTGTTGTCTTTGCCAAAAACTTAACAAACGGAGGCAAAAATAACTTTTGAACAACTCCCACTGTTAGTGGGGAAGGACTGAGCCTTTTAAGGTCTTTTTTGGGGGGGAGGAGGGTCAAAGTGTGATTGCTTGTGTTATTGGTATAATTTTGTCTGTAATTATTTGATGTCCATTTATTAATTTATTTCTTCAATAGATTTTTGCAATTTAAACCAAGTTTTTTGTTGTGCCTATTCATTCACCAAAAGCTCATATAACGAATCTAGTTTTATCTTTAGTCATCAACATCCAATTTCAATAACTTAGTCCTAATGTAATTATGTTTAATTTTAGCTCTACCCATGCCAGAGAGAAACTGGATTGATTTTTAGTACCTAAAGCTACAGTGAGTAAGGAGACAGAGCGTGGGCCAAGCAAAATAAGAATTAAAAAAAAAGAAGGAAGTATGATGATGATTATTTAAAGTTGGGATTTTCATGGGCTGGATCTGAAGATGCTTCACTGCTACAGTCACAGCATAAAGTAGTTCATACTTTTAGCACTGTAAATGACAAGGCAACTGAAGCATTATATCATGTGATGCTGCGCACAGCTAAAGCAGGTAAACCCCACAACATCAGTGAAACATTTATGACTGGAACGTCAGGTATAGTAACAGCAAAAAGTTTACAAAAAATAAATAAATAAAAATCATAGCAATAGTGGGGGGGGGGCAAGAGGGTGCAATTGTGGATTTGCTCTCTGAGGGGGGCCACACTTTGAAAACTTCTGCTGTAGTTCATCTTTTTCTTTGGTTGAGATGTTATACATTTGGACAATTATTCTCTTTGGTTTTGAATGCTGTGCAGTTGGAAGTATTTTTGCTCTTTTTTACTAAACAGCTGAGTGACTGTGGAATCAAGGTATTGTTTTTACAAATGTGAGTGGCAAATTAGCATCTTAAAGGCTCAAATAATATCTAAACTACAAACTCAAATCCCAAAGGATTTGAAAAGGAGGCTTAATGGATGCAGAGCAGGTCCAAAGAGCAGAGAGAGAAGAAAGAAGTTCAAACCATCCCTTCCATCCATCTTAATTGGCAAGGACATCCCCAACTCCAATGTCTCTCTTCTTGGCTTTTTAACCATATGGTGAGACAAAGATTCAAAGAGGAGGCAATAGCAAATAAGGTGGCTTGTTGGTGCTTGCCAACAACTGATGGTGTCATCCACGAGATGTTACTGTGAAACATGGTCTCTGCTGCTCAGATATTGAACTGTTAACATGTCATTACAATTATGAGACTGACATACAGCAACATTCAGTCATTCTTCAGTCAGAGGCCTCTTGAGATTTGTTGCAAGACTGACTGCTACCAGAGAGCCTTCCTGTACACACTATCACCATCTACAACAACTTTTTTGAAGATACTTCAATGATCTGAATTACAGTATTTAATTTCCCTTGGGGATAAAAAAAACAATAATTCTTGAATTGAGTTGAACAAGTCATAGGAAACCAGGAACTGAATGCAGAGATATGCTGCACTCAAATGCATTTATTGACTGTTGGTCAATTTCTGTGCTTCTGGTTATTTTTGCATCATATTTTTTTTTTTTTGATGGTTGAACAATCAGCAAGGTCGTTTGTCATGGTATCTGACTAGGTTCTAGTCGACTTTTTTTTTTACATTTAGATAAGGTCTTCCCAAACCTAACAGCTTGAAAATAACATGTCTTAATGAAAGGTTTGATGTATGATTTCAGTCCAGATGACAAAGCAAGGTGGAGTCTGGAGTTTTCTTGACAAAGCCAAAAGATTAACAGAAGATCAAGAACTTACAGCATAGCACGGGGAACTGGAAAGCAAATGAAGGAATCAGTGAACATGATGGAGCAATAGAAAAAAACAGTGATGAGCTGCCACCACTACTGAGGAAGAATTGGTAAAATGATAGATGCAACAGAGGGGTTAATCAGGGAGAAGTGGATGCAGGTGAGAGAGAGAACGCAGGCAGAGGAGAGAGGAGATTATTGAAAGCATGTGGGAAGGGGAGAAAGCTGATAAGAAGAGGGAAAATAAGGCAAAGAGAATGAAAAAGAAGAGAAACTTCAACCTAAAATAAACAGTGAACAGAAAGACACAAAATCAAAGAAAAAACAGTGAGAATAGGTTAACACAAGGCATAAACTACAATAGTAAGATAAATAAATAATAAAAAGAAATAAACGATATACAGATTATCAAAACAGAAACATAAATGAAACTAAAAGTCCAAGCACCTAAGGATCATAACATAAAATCCATAATTTAACCTTGTTCATTTATGTTGAAAAGCACATCACATTACATTTTCTTGTGAGTTGAGAATAATGTTACATGTATTATTCGCTATAGATCAAAATATACTGACATTACAGGCAGACATCAGCGGAAGTGTAAGCAGCAGTGTTGTAAAGACAAGGTGGAAGGCTGGACGGTGTAGTCAACAGGCATTAGGATTTCTTTTTTTATATTCAGCTGAAACAAAGGAAGTGACCGATGAACAACTGTGCTCTATTATTAGCCAGTGACGTTAGTGGATCATGGGATCATCAATTCAAAATATTTGATTAATCCCTGAGGGAAATGAAATTATATTAGTTCAAAACAAGCTGTTTATATTAGTTGTATCTTTATCATCAATAATATACACAGAAATGACTAAACTCTGCATGTTCTGTGTTGTCACCACTGACAGACAGACAGATAGATTTAAATCTCAACAAGTACTAGTTCTATATTGCTTTCAACCAGGTAAGAATTAATTTATTCATGCTCATAGTTCCCTACTCCAACATTAACTCTTATTCATCTATCATATCTTGCCTGGAACCAAATCTATAAGTATATGGTTAGTTCATGACCTTAATACACTAATTAGCCTATAGCTATATCATGGCATAGCATTTTCAATCTACCTTACATCAGCTTTTATTATCACTTATTGTCTTTGTTCACATAAACTGTCTTTTATACTGGCTGATTTCCAGCCATAATACATGTTGGCAATATATAATTTTGATCATAACAGGGTTAAAACATCACAAGGTTGCTATTTAATAAGGTCCTGATTCTGTTTTGACACTCTAGCTGCAAAAACCTAGAGTGAACTAAACAACATTGTTGCTGTTATTTTTGGCTATTTAGAGAGTTTGGCCACTGTATCCCACCCATAAACAATGAAATCTGGGTCAAAACACCTCTTGTTAGTTTATTTTGTTAATTTTGATTGACAGGGCATAAGCCTTCATGGCCTAATCAGAAGGCAAATGAGCTTTTATGCCCTAACCCTAATACTGAAAATATTATAATCAAATTTGAAGTGAGAGAGGAGGCATACATTCAGTCTTGGGTCCTTACAAAGACTGTGTCAATGCAAGATCTATCACACGCAGACACACGTACACAGCAGTTATCTTGAAAAAAAATGTAATCACTGAATAGTGCGCTTTTAAATACTGTCAGGGTGAATCGTGCTTGCTTCAAGTTCTGAACAAAAGCAGCTTTGTTCAGTTCAAAGTTCTCAACAAAGGGAGCTCTGAACACATCCAACAACAACATGCCTATAAAGTCAACTATATAATTCAATTTCAATTTAATTTATACAAACAAACTATTTTATTAAAGATGCTAAACTGTGTCAAACTGAGCCATGTTTATCAGCAAATTACTAAATGGTAGGCAGATGACATAACCAGCACACCCCTAACCATTAAGCTAAGATGGCTGATAATAAAACAACTAATTGTTAACAAACGGTGGACCCAGACTGAAGCTGCCAGTTAGTGTAGAAACTAGTCAGAACCACTGACAGCCCACTGTGCTGACACTAGTTGATCACCAAAGGAAATATGATATAAAATTAATACAAACGAAGAAACTGATTAGGGCTGCTTCTGGATATATTTATACAGACTAGATTGCTTTCTGCACTGTAAAGATACACATTTCAAATACGCCATTATGTTAAAAATAACATACCAGTACAACTGAATCAAAGGAACATAATTCCATAAAGGATATGAACACATTTTAAGCATTATCTTGTGTACTGTTTTACTATACAGAGACGCAGCACTAAATAATACACTACTTATTAGTTTTTCTCTGTATAAGTAAGTGAACATATTGTCATACTGTAACTGTTTAGATTTTTGTGCTCTTTATTAGAAATAGCTCTTTGCCTTCAAAAATTTTTCCAAAATACTTAAAATGGTTTCAAGTGTTTTTCTTAGTATCAGTATCTAGTTTGAAACTTTAGTATAATGATTATATGGTTGATTAGACCACAGGATCACCTGTCCTACAAAAATTCAGTGGCTTAAGAAGACTAGACAACACGCATTTTGGAAAAAATATAATATCCACTTAGGACTAGAATGGACATTGCCTTACTATGCAGTTCACCTCGATTCTCATCTCCCTTCAGTGCTCTGTCTGGGCTTTCTCCCATTGAGCTGGATTTTTCCGGTAGAATTTCAAAAACATATAAACATATCTGCAGCTCTGCCAAATTTGATTGTGCCTCTAAAAGACCAAAGTTACTGCTACAAGGCGCAGGTTTCATTTTACTTTCAAGGTTTTCAAATTTTCAATTACAGGATAGTTGCTCTTCTCCAAACATACTTACCATGTTGCTGGAGTTTTAATGTTTCAGCTGCTGCTCACTTTTTTTATAATTGTCAGCTGTGACTGTTCTCCTTGTCTCCCTCTCTCTGCAATACACTGACCAAACCAGGTGGGTTAAACAGGAGAAAGTCTGATGCCTAAATGTGATCAAATACAAGATCTCTTACTTGAAGCGACAAACAGCCAACTCCCCACTTTGTTTTTCCTTTACCTGTTCAGCTCTCTCTCAGTGTCTACGCCCTGCTCATGGGACAACTTTGTTTTGATTTGCAGCATGGCGGCCTTGTGGCCAATCACAGGTGAGGATTGGGGATCATAATGTTATATGAAAACATAGAGAGGGATAGACAGTCAGTTGGAGAATCTGTCCATCCACTTAGTCAGCTGACAGCAGTGAGGAGGAGAGTGTGTTGCAAAAACCTATAAATATGACAAAAGTAAGAATGCCTGCTTTTGTAACGGAACAAATACAGGATATGGCTTTTCATAAAAACTCTAAATGCAAAAAAGGATTTATTAACATGCAAAGCATTCATATTTGCCAAGCTAAAATATAAGGCTACAGGTGATGATAAATTAAGAGCCATTTGGGAGCCATTTGGGAGCTGTTAGGGAGCCAAAGGAACAGGCTCTTCTTTGGGGAAAGAGCCAAACTTCCCATCACTAGTTAAAATAAAAAGACGTGGTCACAACATGTTTAAACAGGACAGAGCTGATGGTTGGAGTACATGGTGTATTTTAAGGTGTATTATTTTAAGCTAAAGAAGGAATCGACTGCAAGTAAACCTGATAATCTTGGCTGATTTAATTGAAATAAATTAGACTGATTTTTGTTAAAATATCTTTCGTCAAGGTAGGAATATATAGATTATCACCAATTTATCACAAAAGTATTTTTTGAGAAACTGAATGCTGTCTTTAAAGAGTGATACAAAGGATGAGAAATATGAAATGAAAATACAAGATTTGAAAAAGATTACAGGCATATATGATGTTAAACAGGTTATTGAGGGATCCAGCTTAGAGATGATATGTGTTGTGAATAGGGGCTATATAAACTGAATTCAATTGTTACAAAATTATGACCATATTAAAAAACTGACTGTAACCAGCTCTCTTGGATGGAACTTTTCTATACAAACCCAAGTTTTAGAACTAAATAGTCTAAACAGACTGTGGAACACCATTTGTGTCTGCGAAGCTGTGGAGTGGAGCATCATTCATTGTTCTGTTAGTCCAGAGCTGCCCTGCATTCCTGAGCTTCCTTTGCTGATGACAGCATTCTGCGCAATGGTTTCCAAGCAGTGTAAAAACACATCCATCACAGCACTTCATTAAAGTGTTTGCTACATCTGACAGACTACTGTGCCTGCAACCCTCCAAACAAGAGTGCATTAGCCACTGCAGAACAACCTTAACCAGTTACCAGACGGGGGCTGGGTCAAATCTGGGTAGGGGTTGGGGTTTGTTTAGCACTACCAATATTTCGATCTGACCTACGTACCGTGGGGCTTATGAGTACCCACTGTACCAGTAGTCTTGTTTTTTTTTCCACTTTGACCTCTCTCCGTTTGCCTTGCTTCATCTACTTCTTACAAAGCAGCATGTGGTTAATGTCATCATTTACTAAACAGTTGTGATTCTCAAGGTTAGTTGTTTAGAAAAAAAACATGAGCTGCTATAAGTGGAAGGAGTGTGGAAAGTTACTTGGTGCCCATTTAATTATTTAGCACTTTGGCTGCAGTGGAGACAGACCTTTAAAGTTAATGACCCTTAATTTGTAAAGGTGCTGGTCTGTGATGGAGGCTGCCTAATGAAGATTTACACTAGCTGCATGCAGGGCAGCCCTGAGAGGAGGGAGGCTGCTTTCAAAGAAAAGGCATCTGATGATGGAAAAAATAAATGAGAGTAGAAAGAATGACAGGTGGAGGAACTAGATGAAGATCAGAGAATGGGTGTCTTCTCGTGCAGAGCCATGCACATAGTAAAAGCCAATAGAAAGCCCTTTCCACCTATAGATTACATGTAAGATATGTTGGACAAGGACCGACTTTGCTTTAATCTTTTTTTGTGCGAAGCTTTGTATTCACAGACTGATGGTTGCTCTGGTTTTCCATTTGGCTGATGGATTTTGGTAAACTATTTCATAAGATATTTCTGCAGCTGTTTATAGAACATGTCTTTCATTGTTTCACCAGAATCCTCAGCTGGGTGATATGATAAAAATAGTGTTTTTTGTGTGTCATGTTCAGGGGTTCGCAGTAATGATATGCTTGCTGAATGGCTTCCACAGTTTAGATTTATAGGGCAAGCCCAAGCCTAACCTGACCTAAAATTCGGCCTAGGTCAGGCTAAAGTTATATGCTTGATGGTGGGGTCGGGCTCAGGCTTCTGTAGCGTGTTTTTAGTAAGCCTACAATATCTCCAGCACAGAGAAAACTAATTGAGAATGCACTATATAAAGTTGCGTTAATCTACTTATGTTCTAAATAGAGGAGGAGGTAGTTTACCCTTTTGAGGAAAGAAAGAAAACATGGTGCAGAAGTTAATTAAACTGCACAACTAACACACACAAGGCCCCGCCATGCTCTGCTCCTATCAATCACACATCCCAGAGCATTTGCACTTGACTCACCCTGAAGTTGCAATATGTCAGGCTTACTTCAGGCTCTCCTCTCTAAACAGAGTTAATTACTCATGTTGGATCATGTTCGGACACAACGTCTATGGGCTCGGGCCGAGTCGAGTTGGATATTTTAGGCCTGATCTACACTCTAGTGGCTTTCATCCAGTCACTGCTCTCACTGCTGTCTTTTTAAGGATCATGCCCACACAAATGCTGGTGCCAAACCAGTCGGCGGCTTAGGCTTTGGGCTACAAACCTGAACCTGTAAAAATTCCAAACTGCTACCTAACTTCTTGGCCAGATGTTCTATTTTAGAACATATGAAAATATAAGGAAAATTAGTGGGAAAGTGCAATTTGGCTCTAAGCTTTTGAGCAACCTGAATCCCAAGATTTCAGTCAGACCTGGCTAAACACATAGACAAAATGGTCATCAGCATACAGCCAAAGTGGTTACAAAGTGGCTTAAGAACAACAAAGTCAATGTTCTGAAAGGCAGCCTACAAACCTGACTCAGTTCTGTCAGGAAGAATGTGCCAGAATTTCAGGAAACTACTATGCTTGTGGAAGGAAGCCCAAAATGTTTGACCCAGGACATACAGGTTAAATACAATGCTACCAAATACTGAAGAAATGCATGTAAGCTTCTGATTTTGAAGACGTTTGGTCTGATTTAACTTCAGACAGTGAAAAAAAAAAAGGTGTATGACTTTTTATTCAGTGTAAGTAAACTTCTGATTTCAACTCTACATTGAATTGACCAATGCAGGGGTGGACTTCACCATTTACAATTTTTAAGGGGGTGATATGGGTCTCAGACAAAATTCAAACCTTAACCACTTTTTTTCATTCAAGGTGCAATTCATCAAAGCATTTAAAAATTTAGAAAATACGACATCCCCTTTCATTCCAGTGTTTTGGGTGCCTGTCCCTCTCTCTCCAACACTACCAGTCCATTGTCCTAGCTACCGCTTCACTGCATGTTTATTAAATTGCTGTTTTATTGCTCATGTAACTCTAACCTACCTGTTATGAACTTGCTCGTGCTTAGATGACAAGGCCCTGTAATTTTACTTTCCCTCAATGAGAAACAGCCCAGCATTTGTTGTTAAGAGCCTTTGTTTAGGCGGCAGAAGATTCTAATGTAATAAAGTAGATCAACACCTCCTGTCCAATGATCCAGAGAGGGCTGCAAGTTCTGAATTGTAATCTTCCTCTTAGCACTTCACGTTGTGCTGCAAAAACTCTATTATGACCAACCAATGCTCAGACACACGTACAGCACTCATTCCAACTCTATGGCTGTGGTGATGGTGCTCTGAGACTGAGGGAGATGTGTGAGCATCAGTGGGAATTTACTTAGTAGTGCAGCATAGCCGATGTAACTCTCCAGGGTCTATAGGTTATATACTGATATCTGTCTAGCTCTGTGCTTCACACTGTTACAAACAGATTACTGTGAAACAGAAGTGACAGCAGCGAGAGGAGGATCAGAAAAGACAGAATAAAATTGCGACCTGTCTGGAAGCTGATTGAAGCTTAGCTCGTTTTTATTCTGAAGATGCAAATGGCTAAAGGACTCATGTTGTGCCTTTAGGCAGGAGAGCTGAAGGTACATGTGCTCTTGTGTCTGTGTGTCTGCTCTAACTGTTCTTCCCTGGATGCAATATTCTGAGAACTCCTTCTGAGAGGAAGGACATTTCGAGAAGCTTAAGTACCCTGCTACCCTGCTAAAATTAAAATCTCCCATTTTTTCATACCAAATCTGATTTCCAATTTTAATAGATGTTTTTCTTGCTTTCTTTTCTAAAAACAAAATTACAAATGACAGGAAATATTTTCAAAAAGTGGCTTTTATTTCAGTCATCACTTCTGTGAACTGTATGATGGTGTATTAGGGCCAAGCTACAAGAATTTTTATTTAATTACAAGAACATAGTCATAATATCAGCAGAATAAAGATGCAATTTTACCAGAAGGATGTCTTAAAATTACAAGAAAAAAGTTGTTTTAATGAGAAAACATCTTCTAGAGTTATCAAGATCTGACCTGACCACCTCAGTCTGTGTAGTTTTCTTCAAAATAGATTCAGTCTTTTACACAATTGTTTCAAAGTCCTGCTAAAGATAATAATTTGATACTGATGTGTTAAAAGATTAAGTATTTCCTCATCTGTAAAACCGATACCAAAGTATAACTTCATAAGATCCTCAACATTCCTCATTTAAATTTTTTATTTTTCATGTTGGAGTTCTCATTAAACTACTACTTTATTCTCATGACATTACGACTTTATTTGAGTAATATTAACACTTTATTCTCGTATTATTTCAGCTTTATTGTTGTACAACTTTATTGTTGTATTACTGCAACTGTATTCTTGTAATTAAAATCTTAGACAGGCACAAATATTCCGTCATAGAGTTGACCTGAATTCTAAGTCCAAATAAATAGAAGCTGTAAAAACACGCTTGTCAAACAAGATGGCATCACTCTGAACCATGGAAACCCAAGGGGGGCATTGGTGAAAAAACAATCCAGATTTTCCAAAACTTAAATCTTCAAAAACCAAAAATTCGATTAATCGATAAAATCAATTTATCAGCCCTTGAATTTAATGGCCATTTTCAGATTTCTTCTTAGCTTTTTTTTCTTTTTATAGCTGTGAACTTTTAATGCTGATGCTGACCAAATCAACCTTCAGTTTAAGACATATAAGATGAGAAATTTTATAACGTTAAATGGTAAATGGGCTACATTTTTATAGTGCTTTATCAAGTCTGAGGACTCCAAAGTGCTTCACACTGGAATCTGTCATTCATCCATTCATACACAGATGGCAGTGAGTTACATGGTAGCCACAGCTGCACTGGGGCAGACTGATAGACCACCACCAGCAGGCGAGGCGGGTGAAGCGTCTAGCCCAAGGACACAATGATACAGCTTGAATGAACTGCATTTTTGTCTCAATAAGTAGAAAATACACTTAGCTTTAAAAAATTTTTGGTTACTTACCAACACTGAAAATGGCTAACTTTGAGGGCTTTTCCACTTACTAACAATAGCTACACTAAAGAGTGTAGTTGTCAGTACAAACTGGTTGCTCCAATTTACTGCATAGTGAGATTACTAATTGGCAAGAGATGTTTTAGTTTAGCTGGTCACCCAAGTATAAAATGCCTGATTCCAGTCAAATACCAATTCCTCAATACATCTCTACTTGCAACCACAAAGAAAACATAAGTATCAAAAGATTGTTTTTTATTCAGAATATTATATAAACAGACTGATATCAATATAATACTATGATGAATATCTTTTCAACATATTTTAGAATATTGTGTTAGATGTTTAGCTTCATCAACTGAAATTAATAATGCTATAAGGGCAACTTGTCCAAGCTAGAATTTTGAAACACAAACAAGCAGGACCATCTGAATGCACCACACTGTCACGATATCTTCCCATTCTCTCAAAATAACTCTGTGAAAGACAACAACTATCAAGAGATTTCCATTGCTCTGCTTTGATAAACTGCCATCAACTGCTGGCCTGTCAGACAAAATCATGATCAATATCAGCTATGTTTAAAGTTAAAAAAGGACTCTACAGAAGGCCGATGTAAACAGATGTTTCTTGTTCTATTTTTTTGCTCAGTCCAGAATGTATAAAATAACGAGGCACAAGGACAATAATGTGCATATGTAAGCAGCTCATTGCCACCACTGCTACTTTTCTTTGCTCCTGACTGAGCAGACAAAGCTGAGAAAAGTTCCTGTGGCAGGAGCGACACTTCATACCGTGCAAATTGATAAAGTGTGTGTGTGTGTGTGTGTGTGTGTGTGTGTGTGTGTGTGTGTGTGTGTGTGTGTGTATAATGTGTAGGCATAGGCAGTGGTGGAGAAAGTACTCAAACACTGTACTTAAGTAAAAGGACAAATAAACTGACAAAAAATGTACTCGAGTAACAGTAAAAGTACCTCACTAAAATTTTTACTTGAGTAAAAGTAAATACTTGCTTTTAAAAATACTTGATGAATGTATTCCCTAATGCAATGGTCTAGAATATCATTAGGTGTGTCCACTGTATGGATATTTGCTTTAATACATCAATAGTGTTGTGCCATTTTAATGAACAATACTGCAGATAATGCATGTTTTCATTGTGTTCACTCTCTGTGACACAGCTTACACTTGGACTTGTGATTCTGCGCATCAGAATTTCAGGGGTGACCTGCAGAGTTAAATGCCATGAAGCAAAATAAGAAAGAGGAATGATTTTACCTTTGAAAGGTTTTTATTTAACACAAAGCAAAACCAATGTGTTATTTTAACTACAGTAAACAGATTCAAGTAAAAGTTGTCTTGAGCAGACACTGATCATTTCCACTGACATTTCAACTCCAGTTTGTCATCAACTCCACAGTTAAAAAAAATACTGTATATTCAACCTTGTGATGGGTCATCAATAGCGAACAACATTTTAGTTTCCAGACACCATTTTTAAAACTTGGGACCGAAAGTCGTTTTTTTGAACTTGAATAAGTAATTGATTACTATTAAACTAATAAACAAAACCAAAAAAAATGCAATGTAGACTTTCACTTTGACTTGGTGTCGAAAAAGTCCTGTCATAATCTATTTTTACCCAACAATTTTTAAGATGATAATGACACTTGCATTTCATTTTCATTCTGTTTAATTAATATTCAACAAGCTGAACAGACAATCCACAATGTGTTCTCATCAAGCTGAATACATTTAACTTTTTCTCTGCAGTGACGAAGTTTTGAAAGGAAACATTTCACCAATTGAAGTGTTCAGAAGTCAGCAAGACTCTGAACATTACCTGATCCCACAAACTAGACACGCTCCAAAGCCTCCTGTTTATAACTCTTCTACGCGCCGCTGTCAGCTCTCTGATAGCATCCAGATCAGAGGTGATAGTTATATGGAAAGTTTTCTTATATTGATTGATTTAGTGACCTCTGCGATGTTCTCTGTGCGTAAAGTTGAAACTGTCTGTGCGTCAGCACCAAGTGGTCAGTTGTGTGTTATCTGTCAAAATGACAGATGGCCGTTTTTCACCGTTTATAAAACCCCATAAGGGTGGGAATGTGTGATTGTGTTTGGGTGTGGCTGTTTATCTGTCAGATTGGGTTCTGGGCTGCCCCCTCTTTTGGATCATCTTGTGTTTCGTCTTTGTGTTCATTACATTTGAAAGAAACCTAAAGCAATTTTTTTAAAAGTTTCATATATATACTAAGTTCTACTCTGCTGGACAGGACACGTTAAAAATAAACAAACAAAAAAAAAAACATGAAAGACAGAAAATATTCAGTTAATGCGACCCTGATGTGGCATGAATGTAACATGAACACAACATGTTGCAGAAATGTAGTGGAGTAGAAAGTACAGATGCTTCATGTAAAATGTAGTGGAGTAAAAGTCGAAAGTACCCACGATTAAATCTAATAAAGTGAAGTACAGATACATGAAAAATGTACTTAAGTACAGTAATGAAGTACTTTTACTTTGTTACCTCCCACCACTGTATATGGGTTAAATGTCTGCTTGACACTGAACACACCAAGGTGTCCTGCACAGTCAGCATCTTTACATTAGATCTACAACCTATTTACAATTTTTCTCAGTCGCTTTGGTGCAGTTCTCAAATCATTTTCAACATTTGCAAAACAGCAAGTGCATTTCTCAAAACAATTTGTACAAAGCAAAACACCTTGGAATACCTGAAAAATCCAGTCTCTTTCTCAAAATCCTTAGTTAATCTCTCAAAAGTAAATATCTGTGTCAATGAACATCTCAGTGCCTGAGAATGACAAGTCCTTGTTTCATTGTGTATGGATAAGACAGTCAAATGTTTAGTCATGTTGTCAATATAGAGGTATACTCTGAAGGGATGCTCTGTTATAAACTATGGCTAAAGTTTTGATGACAAGTATTGTAAAGTGTAATTGTGGAAGATCAATGGCAAGGGATTGGACAAAATTCACATTTATGCTTTTACTGTAATTTGACAGACAATACCATTATGATACAGAAAGGAAAATACAGCACCGGAGAGCACAAAGAAAAAGCACTAGAAATGGAAACATACAACAGTCTCCTTAAGGAAAATTGTACATGCAATGTTATAGGAATTACAGTGCCCTCTTCCTACATCTCCTCATGCTCATGTCTGTTGGGCCACAAACTGTCATCCACATCACAACAAATGGCCTCTCTGGCGATGCAGTGTGGAAAGAATCTTTTAGGAATGAGGAGTAAGGTGAGGAGAACTCTAGCAGCATCCTGTTGAGGGCCGAAAACCGTTGCCTGATGATGCTGAAGTGATGGAAACTGGCAGATGTCCTCAGCCTCTTTTGTTTTGCCTCCTAACTCTTCCACCACACAGCCTCACTCCTCTTCCTCTTCTTCTCTCTGGCTGTTGACTCCATCCAAATCCTTGTCCTTCCATTGTCAGAAATGTAATATTGTGTTGTACTCCAGCTATGTACACTATATTCTTACCAGTTGATTGTTCATGGCACCTTTGAGCTTTTTCAGAAAACTGGTTGATCACTGGTTGATATAATGCTTCACACATTTAAATATGCTGGAGAAACTCAGAATTCACCTGGGAGCAATTTATCAGTTCAGGACAGATTTAGAAAAACATCTAATGGAAATGTATAGGAATATGTTTGACATATGACAACCTTTTCAAGGATTTTGCATGTAAAAACTAATACGATGAACTTATGCTTAAATGTTGTGGAGGTTGAGACTATTCAACATAGACCCATATAATTAATTTTGATCAACATGACAAAAGCAATTGCAAATGTAGGAAAAGGCAGAGATGTACAAAAGCATTTGCACCTTCTTCAAAGCAACCAGAAATTGCTTTTTTGATGTGAGAATTTCAATTCTATTCTGAGAAATGCACTAAAGCAGTTGAGAAAAACTATAAGATCTGTCTCGAGTACTCTGACTAGAGACAGTCTCCATAAATATACGCAAATTTTATTGATATTATCAATGTTAGTAACTGGAAATGCAGCAAGAAAATTGTGCAGGTAACCAGAATCACACCAACTTTAGCTTGCAGACCCTGACCAGCTGGTCAGAAACACAAGAATCCAAACTTTTTTTGATAAGTGAATGCACCGCATTCATTTCTATCAGCAGCTCTCACACAGAGATAAAACCTCTGCTGCTTATATAAATACTTAATTACCATCATGGCAGGAAGCACAAAAATATATTCTTATATTTTCCTTTAAATCTGAATCAAACAAAATCTGTATCTGCAGGTCATAGCTTTACAGAAATTGGAGATTGGAAATTGAGCATAAAATTCTGATTATAGCATCTCTATTAATAATAAATCTAGCAGTCGGGGCTAATAATTTAGCAGTAGCAGTAATAGTTGAATTAAGGATAAAAATACAAGTCACCATGTGCCTACCGTTGTACAGACTCTGATGATGGGGGCTCATCTCCTCTCCAACAGCCCTCCTCTGACCCCTCTCCCTGCCTGGGGAGCCAGCGGTGTACCCTCCCTTGTTGTGCTCTCCTCCAGGGCTGTGATGGTAATTATGGTGGTGCCGCATAGATTCTGGGCTCCCAACAATCACGCAGCCCTTCCTTAGGTACTCCAGACTCGCTGATGTAGGCTGCTTAGCTTCAGGACCATCGCAGCCACCCCCCAGATTCTCTCCCTGGCGCGGTCTCTGACTCAGCTCTGGGCTGGATTTAGCCGACCCCTTCCTGCAGCCTGGTGATGTGTGCCCTGACATCAGAAACGGTTTTTGGGACAGTAGATCAGAGCTGCAGGGTTTGGAGTGGGAGTCACAAGGTAGCCTGGTAGGGGACTTGCTGTGTTTCTCGGGCCGGTGTCCTCCAAGGCCATAGAGTTCTAGGTTTATAAGGGACCCACCACGGGGTCGGCAAGACTGAGGGAAGGTTTGATACTCAGGGGTTGAGCTGTTTTTCCTATCAGGAGATTCACACATATCTCTGTGTTTCTCCAAGGAGTACCTTGACCCTGATCCTGGGCTCGCACTGGAGCTCAGGGGAGGCAGCTTGTGGTGGGGGTTATCAGGGTTATCCGTGCTTCCTGCACTGGAGGTACTACTCCCATCGCCAACATCCCGCAGCAAGCCAGGGGTAGGCCCGCCCCCTCCAAGCTGAGACAGACTGCTCTGGCTGTCTATTGAACTCCTGCAGCCAGGATCTCCCTGGGTGTGGCCCCCTCCTCCAGTGGTGGCAGCAGCTCGCTCCTCCTCCAGCATAAAACACACCTCCTTCAACTCCAGATTCTCCTGAACGACCTCCATCTGCCGCTGCTCCAGCTCCTTTAACTTCTGCAGGTAGATGGCCACCTCCTTCCTCATCAGCCCCGCGCTGAAGCGGCCCAGGTGCTGCCACTCCCGCGACACCCGCTTCCCCTTCTGTCGGTCGTCATCCAGGAAGCAGCACAGGTCCCGCAGCTCCTGGTTGTCCTCCTGCAGTTTCTGGTTCACGTCCTGGTTTACATAAATCCAGTTACACACACACACACACACACACACACACACACACACACACACACACACACACACACACACACACACAGAGCAGATCAGCAGGGGATGGCATGCACATTCCTGCTGTCACTGATCATTTCCTGAAAGACATGCCTTCCCTCTTCATATTGTTGGCTACTTTCTCAAACCCAAATGACAATTTTCTCCTTTTGAACTGTTTGGGTAAAATCATCAAGGACAAAGGTCAGTTTTTGCTGTTAAAGTGAAACTCAAGCTGCAGTTAATATCTGATCCAACTATTAAATATCTAGATAGTTAAAATATAGTTAAATATCAAGATAGCCAATCAATACAGCAAAACATACCAAAGAACACAACCATAGATGAGGAGGTAGACTTTATCCCATTTAACAGATTAATGATACAGTATGGGATTGATGAGACTACATTTTTGGAATTTCAACAAATTAAATCTATAATAAAAAATAAATTTAAGCTCAATAAAACTAGGTTGGAAACACGATCGAGGGTATTAGAGTTCCCAAATCTTAACCCTCCCAAATTACTATCAAAAATTTACAGGACACTGTCTAACATAGATGAATCAGTATCCCTTCCCATTGTGAAATGGTAGATGTAGTCAACTTTGACCAAAATCTCTGGGCCCATATATGTTTAAGAACCTTTAAAATGATTAGAAACCCTAATCTACAATTGATACAATAAAAAAAATCCTTCACAGAGTACACTATACAGGTCAACGGATGTTCAGGATGGGTTTTGCATCATCTAGCACTTGCTCACAGTGCACAGGCAATATACCTGTTACATCCATGCATTTTGGTCCTGTCCACCTGTTCAGAAAGTTTTGGCACCAGATATGTGAGGACTTATGAAAGTATCTGAAATGTAAAATTCCACCCTCTCCGTCAGTTTGCTTATTATTTAGATGATGTCACCTTGGAGACAAAGTCTGTTCACATCATTTTTACCACCTTATGTATCACAAAGAAAACTATACTCATGAACTGGAAAAATAAAAATGCTCTTAGTATTAACCAGTATCGAGACCTTTTATTGGATCACATCAGTCTTGAGACAGCCTCTGTCTCCAGATTAAATCAGTCTCTCTGGGCTCCTTTGATTGGTTCCATAGTGGGGGCAACCTTTGATCCCATCCGATGGGGCATTGTGACTGGTGTGGAGGGTATTGCGGTTTGGGGCGTCGGGGGGGCCCCAGGGGTGGGGCCACAGGGGGTCTTGGGTGGGGAGCTGTGGCCCCCATCTGGGAGGAGGCCTTGGTTGTTCTGGGTAATGACTTCTGGTGGCTGCATACGGGCTTCTTGGTGGTCTGAACTGACGGACATGGGTCACTGACCCGGTGACCAGGCTGCTCCTGGGTGAGTTGGGGTGAGCTCTGGGACTCAGAGTACTGGGGGTGCATCGTCCCCGTCCTGGAATACTGGCTGGGCCTGGGAGGCTTGGCGGGTATGTTGCTGGGGTTTGGGGCAGGTGTGTGTACCAATGCCCAACCCTCGGTGCGTTGATGGGCCTTGGGGCACCCTAAGCTGGTGGGGAGGTTTTTTTGCTATCTCATTGCAGGTGCTTTCCCATCAGGGAGGGCATTCTGCGGGCAGGAGGAGCGGTCCATGGGAGGGCGAACTCAAGCTGTGTGTCTTATATGGTCTGAGAGTTATCTGAATGTGTGGATGGGGGTAGTTTTTCCCCTGGGGTGGGGGCTGAGTGGACAGCCCTTGGTAGGGGCTGTGTGTCAATGAGGTGGCACTGGTTCAGATTCTGAATGGTTTTGGTACATGGCGGCTCTGGTTTTGTTTGGATGCATCTCAGGGTGTGGACTCCATGGTTTTCTGCGTCGGCATCCTTCCCTCGGTGGGGTGATGGGGTGGGTGGTGCGTCAAGGGTCTGCGGGGCCCCATGACACATGGTGATCTCAGTTTGTTTATCTGTGGAGTGGTGTGTGTGTGTCTGCACTGATTGGGTGCCTGTGTATGTGTTGGCCCGCAGATTTGGGTCTGGTGAGACTTGTTGGTTGCTTCGGTGTTGGCATGGGGTGTATGACATTATTCGACTTGCCTTCTTGTGGCCATGGGCCAGTGCTTTACTGGGGGTTGGGGCTATGGTGTGTGGGGGTGGTATGATGGATTGGGGGCTGTTGTTCTGGTGATTCTGCACCACTGGTTCTGGTGGTGTCTTGGCATGTTGTATGTCCACCTTCCTTTGCATGGTGTACTCTCTCACTGTGACGGTTGCGCTGGGTGGGCTGGTTGGTTCATTCGTTGGGGTGGGTGTGCACTCTTGGTCACTGTGGTGCACTGTCTGTGTCTGGGCTCCCAGCTGGTTGTCTTGTTGGAATTCGGTGGCTTCTTTGGCCAGAGGGGTGGGTGTTGGACTGGGGGTCAAGTTTGGGTCTGGATAGTTCCGGGGGTTGGGTCACTTTCCCTGGTCCCGGTCAGTTCTCAGGGCTCTGTGCCCATCCATGGCCTTGGTCCTTAATGGTGCTGCTGCCACCTGCCTTTGGGTGGATGTATTGGACCTCCCTCCCCTGGTGGGTCTTGGACAACAGGGGTGCCTATTGGGGTCAGCGGGGGAGCTTTCTCCCTGGGAGGGCAATCTGCCATCCCAGTCCTTTCCTCCTCATCCCCAATTGCCTCTCACCGCCTGCTCCATCACACCACCACTCATGTAAGGCCTTGGGTTCTCCTAATCTGGTTCTCCTGCGATTGTTAGGATTTTTGGATCATGGCTCCCAGTTGCGGTGGCCGGCCCTTTGGCTGGGGTGGCTGCGTGTTCCGGCGGGTGGTTGGCTGGGGGGGTGTGCCTGGCTGTTGGCGGTGTGTGGCGGCGATCAGGGGTGTTGCTCTGCTTTGGCGTGGGGGGTGGCCGGTTAGCTTGGGGTGGCGTTCGCAGTGGGGATGTGCTGTGTGTGTTGCTTGGACACCTTTGGGTCTGTGTGGTGGGATTGGTGGGGTACACGGTCCTTGGTGCGCTTGACTAGCCTTCTGCTGCTGCAGAGGGTTGGGCTGTCTGCTCTTCTCCATCCCAGAGAAAAGGGGACCATATCCTGGGTCCAGGGACAGGTTGCCCCTTTGGAGGAAGTTACCTGGACCTGGGAATATAGCGTGTGTATGTGGAGTGAAAGTGGGTGTCTAACGTCCCTTTTTTCTGTTGGGTGAGTGGATGTGAATGTTTGTATGTGAGCATGTGGGTGGGAATGTGTAATTGTGTCTGAGTATGGCTGTTTATTTGTCAGGTTGGGTTCTGGGCTGCTCCCTCTCCTTGATCATCTTGGGCCTCCCGCCAAAAATGTGGGACCTATTTCCCCCCGTCACACTCGGCTCTGGTGGCGGGTGCCTCTGCCCGCCAATGGGTTGGTGCCTCTTGGTGTCTGGGGCCAGGTGCTGGGGTATGTGCTGGCTGATCGTGGTGTCTGCTTGTCGGGGCCTGGGTGCCCTGGCACAGCTGGGCCTCTGCTGAGGAGGGGTAGATTTTGCCCTCAGGGCTCAGGTCTCTTTGCCCATGTCCGGATCTGCTCTGGCACCGGCATAGCGGGTTGCTGGCGGGGCCTGTGGGCTCATCAATGAGGCCTACTGGGGCTTCTGCATCGTGACCCAGGGCTTTCCTCTGCTGCTCTCTGGGGAAGGGGGTCCGGTTGTTCCTGCAGGGGGCTCCTGAGGCTCTGTGCTTGGGGGGCCACTGGGTGTCTGTGGCTTTGGTCTTCCTCATGTCATCCGCATGTCCTGGGGGGTGGATCTGTGGCCCCTCATATCAACTATTAAATATTGTTAGGGAGAAACCTTATAGACACAAGCACACTCACATACACAAGGACACACACACACACACACACACAGAGGTGTCTAGATTCAGGTGTTTGTTAGATACACTCTGTCGGGCTGCTGTTGCCACTAAATATACATCTTGTACTGCCTTGTAGTGTGTACTTTCCATTGACGTTGTCACTGTTATTATTATTACATATGCATATGTTGTTTGTTGTTGTGAATTCTGTTTTGTTTTTTCTTTCCGCAGGTCTCAAGGCAGACTTCAAGTGTGTTGACTTGTTTTATCTTGTTTATATGCTTTTTTTCTCTCCTCTACTTCTATCTCCTTTTTTCTCTTTAAACCTTTCCTTTCCTCCATCTTTCTTTCTTTCCTCCATTTTTTTTTTTCTTTTTGTCTTTGTGTCCATTACATTTGACTGCCAGACAGGTCACGTTAAAAAAAAAAAAAAAAAAAAAAAGAACAAACAGTTTTCACCAAAAATGCATCAGACCAGTGAGACTTTGGCTTTGTAAACAAGCTTTGTTGTTCTAATGTTATTCTCCATCTGCTGAGCCATTTGGAGGTCAACTGAACATACAGTAAACACCAGATATTATCACTGGAGATACTTTGCACTGTTCCAACATGTATACATTACCTACTGTCAGTGTTAAGGGGTGGCAGTGGGTCATTGTGTCCTTGGGCAAGACACTTTACCTGCTTTGCCTGCTGGTAGTAGTCAAAGGGCCCAGAGGCCTGATGAGTGGCTGCCTCACTTCTGTCAGTCTGCCTCTGGGGCAGACTGACAGAAGCTATGTGGCTATGATGTTGTAGCTTACCTTCAGTAGCGGAAGATTGAGATTCAGAATTTTTTTTTCTTCTACCCAAATTTGTTATTTTGAAATGATGCCATTTATTTGTACTATTTCTTCTTATTATTATTCCAAGTACCAGATAATCAAAAATAATTTAGAATAGAATATAATGGAAATATCTTTTATTGTCCCACCATGGAGAAATTTAGGTGTACCAGCAGCAAGTTACAGGTAAATGGAAACATGTATTTTAAAACTAAGGTAAAAATATAAAAAGACTGAAAATTTTTAACTTTGCAGTTAGGCCAGATTTACATCATAGGATAACTAATACTACAGAGTTATTAAAATCATTAAGCATATTCAGATGATCAGAATCAGATCCATGTGTACTTTTGGTGTATATTTGGCAGCGGTCCCTCACACTGAGGAGCCATGTAACAACAGTGGAGAGAAAAACTACAATTTAACGGGAAGAAATCTCCAGCAGAACCAGAACCTGGCTCAGAGTGAACCACCATCTTCCATGACTGACTGGGGGTTTGAGAAAACAGAGCAGATACACAAAAAACTCAGAAGTACTGATCCAGAAGTATTTTCTATGTTAAAGAAAAGTAAAAAGTTAATGGCAGTAGCAGCTCCTTTAGTGGCCTCATCTAGGAGAGAAATACAGCTAAGCAGATCAGCTCAAAGCCAGTATTAAATCTTTTTCATGACAAACAGAATACATAACAGAGTTAGGTGAAGCAAAAGCAAAAGCTCCTTTAATTTATGTGTTTAGGAGAGAGAAAGAGTTAAACAACAGTGGATCATCCATAGAAGGAGAACAAGCAGAAACTTGAACTAGCAGCAGTAACTCAGTCGATGGCACCTCTAGGAAGCTGGGACAGCTAAATACAGCCCCATATACTTTAATGTATTTTATTGAGAATTTACATAAGAGACCAACACAAAGTTGTGCATATTTCTGAAATTTGTGTAAATTTGATATGACTTTCAAAATGTGAAGTATTACAAATCTGAAAGTGTGGCATCCATTAAATGTCTCCCAGAGCCAATACTTAGAACCAGCTCTGGCTACAGGTCCAGCTGCAGGTCCTTTCAGGTTTGTCTCTACCAGCTTTGAATGTCTAAAGACTTGGCATCTACATCCATTCTTCTTCACAAAGCAGCTCAAACTCAGTCAAATTTGATGGAGTAAAATCTGTGAACATCAGTTTTAAAGGCTTCCCATAGATTCTCAAATAGATTTAGGTCTGGACTGTGACGAAGCCATTCTAACACATAAATATGCTTTGATCCAAACCATTCCAATGAACCACTGTCTGTTCAGGATGGTTGTTCTACTGGAAGCTGAACCTCCACCCCAGTCTCCACCCTTCTGCAGCCTCTAACAGGGTTTCTTCTGGTATTGTCCTGGATATAGCTCCATCCATCTTCACATCAACTCTGACCAGCTTCTCTGTACCTGCTGAAGAAAGGCATCCCCTCTGTGTAATGATCATGATCATCATGATGTTTCAAGGTGGGATGGTGTGTTTAGGGTTTTGCAGTTAGATTTCTGCTACACAAAGTGTTTTGCATGTAGGTCAAAAAGCTCAGCTTGATCAGAGCACCGTCTTTGACATGTTTGCTGTGTCTTCTACGTGATTTGTAGCAAACAGAACTTCTTCTGACTTTCTTCTGTTCCCTTTTCCATAAAGGCCAGATTTGTGGAATGTGCATCTCAAAGTTGTCCACTCAACTGTTTCTCCCACCTGAGATGTGGATCTCCACAACCTTCTTCCTGACCTGTCTGCTGGGTTGCTTGGTCTTCATGATGCTGCTTGTTCTCTAATATTCTCTAATATAGTTGGTTCTCAAATAAACCTCGGAGGCCAAAAACTGAACAGCTGCAGATACACACAGCTGGACTGTTCACTCATTTTTGGACTTCTTAAGTTGGTTAATTTGGATTTTATTCAGGAGTATCAGTGTAAAGGGGGCTGAATACAAATGCACTTCAAACTCTTATTTTATTTGTAAAAGAATGGGAAAATCATGAATCCTTTTCCTTCAGCTGCACAGTGATGTACTTCTTTGTTTGGGTCTGTCAGATAAAAGTGAAGTCTGTGGCTGGAACAGGACAAAATGTGAAAAAGTTCAAGTGGTGTGAATACTTCTGCAGGGTATGTTTGCAGCAGGTATCACAGAGTTTCTCTTTGACATTCTATACCGATCTGCAGTCTGACAACATGCTCTTCCTATAACTAAACGAGTTGAACCCCTGAGGGTCCCTGCTGCACCCCGGCGCCCCGGGGACCCTTCCTCACCTTCAGATTCCGGATCTCCGTGAGATGCTGCTGAAGCCTCCGGTTCACCTCACGCATCAGATTGCCGTGCTCCACTATGACGCCCCTCTTCTCCGTCTCCGTCTGGCGCAGCCGCCGCACCAGCTCCTGTTTGCTCCACCTCAGCAGCTCCTCGTCGGGGATTTTAGCGATGTCCTCGGCCGGACCCTCCGCGCTTTTGGACAGCGGCTGCTGTGCACCCTTTTCCATCATTCCGGTCAGGGACGGAAAAGTGCAGCGTGTGGTGAATCTGAGCGAACCCGAGCTCAGATCACAACTCTGATCCGTTTGCCCCCTCCCAGCCGTATTATGTCCGTGGAATTAAATCCCGTTCGTTTCGACCCACGCCCATCTTGCAGCTTCAGCACCCGCCCCGTTATATTCATGCTGTTAGAGCATCAGTCCGCATCCCGCTGAGCTCCGAACAGAGCCTAGTACCGGCTTCACAGGGCGGGTTCCCTCCAGGTGCATGCCGGCCCTTTTGCGCACTGCCGCTGCTCAGTGCGCACTACAGCTGTCCAGCAGAGGAGGAGGAAGGGGCGCTGCAAGGAGAGGAAGCTGCAGGTGCATATCCGGAGAGCCAGGATGAGAAGGTGTGTTAGTGATGACAACAGTCCCCCCCCCCCCCCCCCGCCACCATCTCCTGCTTCAGTTCCACCCTCTATGCTGAAGCTACTTGATCTTTTGGCGCCATCTACTGGACACTAACATTCAAAGGTGACTGGCTTGAACGACAGCGCTTAGCTCGATTGTATTGGGTGTAAAAATGTAGATCATGATGCCATGGTCCAATTAGCATACTAATTATGTCATGGCATGGCACATTGGCATCTTAATTACAATTAATTTCTCATTCCTATGTTTTCTGCTTTAGCTGTAGTGAAGCTGAATGGACCTGAGATGTTGATTCAAAATTTGCTCATAAATGTATTTGTGGCCACGCGAAAGAACCAACAGTTTGGTGTTTCTCATTGATAAAAATTCAGATTCTGTTTAAACATGTTGGTTGACAAACTCAACACTCAAATAAAGTTAAAGACCCCATCTTTGTGGTTATTTTGGTTATACTGTTACTGATACACTAGTACATCTTAATTAGAATATCCCGTAAAAGTGCAATATTTCTTGCCAGTCATCTCAGAAAGTGAAACTCATATATAGAATCATCACACATAGAGTGATATATTTGTTTGTTTGTAAGTTGTTTCTTGTAATTTTGATGATTATGGCTTACAGATAATGAAAACCCAAAATTCAGTGTCTCAGAAAATTAGAATACTGTGAAAAAGGTAATTCATGGAAACTCTTCCAGGTCTCTTCCATTGGGGGTATCTAGTAGTCAGTGGAATACACACACACACACACACACACACACACACACACATATATATATATATATATATATATATATATATATATATATATATATATATATATATATATATATATATATATATATATATAAAACAAGACGGAATTGGGCGAGAGGTGAAAACATGGATCTGTTGGAATGCTACTACTCAAGTAACCCTAGTCAGAGGGGTTACATGCAAAGAATGCGGGAGGAATGGTTACGTCGACATCCCCATTCAACACTAACTGCCAAACAACTAGTAGCTCAGTGTTCCAACATCCGCAAACGGCAAATGCTGTCACAACTTGACATAGACGAGGTACAACACAAATGCTACGGCAATGGGGAGCCAGGACGCCAGGTCAGAGGGGAGTTAGCTTCACCTCCCCACCCGGAGATTGGGTATGCAGCCCCAATAATGAACGAACCATCAAAGCTGAACGAGGCAGCAACTGACCTGAGAGGTAGGATCGTGGCCCGAATGAACACCAGGCAATCCCGCTGCCAATTACAACGGCTGAGTGAAGTACCATCAGAAAGTCTCATTGAAGATGTGAATGCAGCATTGAGAACGATCCCTACCAACACCATAACGGAAACCAATGAGCTGGTGTACAACTCAGCACCAGTGATCCTTGAGATGCTCGGCTATAGGAGCAACCATGAGATTCAATACCCACCATGGAAAAGACGGTTAGAGGCTAAAATCAAGGTAACAAGGAGGGAAGTGAGCCAATTGTCAGAGCTCCAAAGAGGTGCAATCACAAGACCAGTACCCAAGCAGTACAGCCAGATGCCCATACCTGAAGCGCTCGAAACTGCCAAACAAAGGCTCCAAGCCTTGGCCAGTCGCCTAAAGAGGTACACGAGAGAAAATGAAGCCAGGAGGATTAACCGGCTCTTCTCCACCCAACCAGCTAAAGTGTACTCTCAATGGCAGGGTAATAACAACAGAGCAGACCCACCAAGGCTGGAGACCCAACAGTACTGGAAAGGCATATGGGAAAGGGAGGCGACCCACAACAGCAATGCACAGTGGCTAATCTCTCTACGAGATGACCACAGCAACCTCCCTGAGCAAGCCCCAGTAACTATCACAGTGGCAGATGTCCAAGAAAGAGTCTCAGGTATGAAAAACTGGACAGCACCAGGTCCTGACATGATCCATGCCTACTGGCTAAAGAAACTCACTGCCCTCCATGAGCGACTGGCAGCTCAAATGAACCAGCTGCTACAAAGTGGGACTCACCCTGAATGGTTAACTGAAGGGCGCACAATCCTGATCCAGAAGGATCCCTCAAAGGGTTCGGTCCCATCCAACTATCGGCCAATAACCTGTCTCTCTACAACATGGAAGCTCATGTCAGGCATCATAGCAGCTAAGATAGGTGGGCACATGGATAAATACATGAGTACAGCATTCACAGAAGGGCATCGGCATAAATACCAGAGGAGCCAAACACCAACTCCTAGTAGACCAAACAGTCGCCCGAGACTGCAAAACCCGACACACCAACCTGTGCACGGCTTGGATTGATTACAAGAAAGCCTATGACTCAATGCCACACACTTGGATCATTGAATGCTTAGAGATGTACAACATCAACAGGACTCTAAGAGCCTTCATTGCAGCCTCGATGGGGATGTGGAAAACCACCCTTGAAGCCAACTACAAGCCAATTGCACAAGTGTCCATCAAATGTGGCATATACCAAGGAGACACTCTGTCCCCACTGCTGTTCTGCATAGGTCTGAACCCCCTCAGCCAAGTCATCAACAAGACTGGCTACGGATACCGACTCAAGAACGGAGCCACCATCAGTCACCTCCTCTACATGGATGACATCAAGCTGTACGCTAAGAGCAAACGAGACATCGACTCACTGATCCATACCACCAGGATCTACAGCACTGACATTGGGATGTCATTCGGACTAGAGAAGTGTGGTCGGATGGTTACACAGAGAGGGAAGATCATCCACACAGAAGGGGTCTCACTCCCAGAGGGAACAATAGCAGACATTGAGGACAGTTACAAGTACCTGGGAATACCACAAGCAAATGGCAGCCTCGATGAGGTCACAAGGAAAGGAGCCACAGCCAAATACCTCCAACGAGTAAGGCAAGTCCTGAGAAGCCAGCTCAATGGCAAGAACAAGATCCGTGCGATAAACAGCTGTGCCTTGCCAGTAATCAGATAACCTGCAGGAATAATAAGCTGGCCAAAGGAAGAGATAAAGACCATGGATGTTAAAACTCGGAAACTCCTAACCATGCATGGAGGGTTCCACCCTAAATCCAGCATCCTGAGACTATACGCGAGCCGTCAGGACGGAGGCAGAGGACTAGCGAGTGTGAGAGCCACTGTTCAGGATGAAACATCCAAGATCCATAAATACATCAAGGTCAAAGCCTCAACAGACGATGTGCTCAGCGAATGTCTCAAACAATGGGGACCAGAGGATGAGGTGCTGGAGGAACCATCATGGGAGGATAAGCCCCTACATGGGATGTACCACCGACAAATAACTGAAGTGGCTGATATCAGGAAATCCTACCAATGGCTGGAAAAAGCTGGACTCAAGGACAGCACAGAGGCACTCATCCTGGCTGCACAGGAACAGGCCCTAAACACCAGAGCAATAGAGGCTCAGATCTACCACACCAGACAAGATCCAAGGTGTAGATTGTGCAAGGAGGCCCCTGAGACAGTCCAACACATAACAGCAGGGTGCAAGATGCTGGCAGGGAAAGCGTACATGGAACGTCATAACCAAGTGGCAGGCATAGTGTACAGAAACATCTGTGCAGGATATGGACTGGAAGCCCCGAGATCAAAGTGGGGCACACCCCCAAAGGTGGTGGAGAATGACCGAGCTAAGATCCTGTGGGACTTCCAGATCCAGACAGACAAAATGGTAATGGCGAACCAACCGGACATCGTGGTGGTGGATAAACAACAGAGGAAAGCCGTTGTGGTGGATGTAGCAATACCAAGCGATTGCAACATCAGGAAAAAGGAACACTAGAAACTGGAGAAATACCAGGGCCTCAGAGAGGAACTGGAGAAGGCCTGGAAGGTGAAGACCACAGTGGTGCCTGTGGTCATCGGGGCCCTCAGGGCAGTCACCCCCAAACTGGAGCAGTGGCTAAAACAGATCCCAGGAACAACGTCAGACATCTCAGTCCAGAAATGCGCAGTTCTCGGCACAGCCAAGATACTACACAGAACCCTCAAGCTCCCAGGCCTCTGGTAGAGGACCCGAGCTCAGAGGTTGAGAAAGACCACCCGTGGAGGGTGAGAAGGGAAATTTATATATATATATTTATATATATACATATATATATATATATATATATATATATATATATATATATATATATATATATATATATATATATTCCACTGACTACTAGATACCCCCATGAAAGAGACCTTTAAAATTATAAACTGTATAAAATAGACAACTACTTTCCTCATAACAACAAGAAAAGGTAAAATTTCAAGAGAATCTTATTAAATACATGACAGAGAGAATTTAAAGCAGATATAATTATATGCCAGTAATGCTAGACTGGTAAGATAATGTCTAGTTTCTTGTTTAAGCCTCACTGAACCACTTTTACTTTCACAGACATTCATCTCTAATCTTGATGCATGTATACAGTCAATGGATTACTTTCAAAACAGATGCAAGTGCTGGAATTGTAATTTATAATCTGAGGCAAATTTACGTGAGCTCCTGTCTGTCCTGTAGGCTGGAGAAATATGTGGGAGGGGTTGTTTGACTAGATTATCTGGGAGGGGTTGTTTGACTAGATTATCTGGATTTTATCTGGAGTTTCATCACCTTAAAAATCAGAACAGATGACAGCAGTCTGTCTGGAGAATCTGTGAGAAGATGGAGAAGCTGCTGTTCACACTCGTAACTCTTGTCTTGGCGTCGTCCTGTAGTTGCCGACCTTCATCCTGCAATGTATATCCATGTCCACATTACGAAGTTATAGAGACGAACGAGGTAGGAATGATGGCAGGTCCCTCAAGAACATCTGTTTAGTGGTTTTTCTACTTCAACAGAAAAGGATTTGTACTTTCTGTGTGCAGGATTTTGAGGAGCGTCGCTATTTTGATAGTGACTGGGTAACCATTAAGATGAACAACAGAGACACTAATTCACTCTTGATTGCTATGGAGACACTGCACACTTTCAGTGAGAAACAGAAAGAAGCAGGTAAATCAGGAGCTTAAACTTCATCTTTTGTTCCAACAATTATTTAGTTCGTGAAACAACTTCTGGATGATGTAATGAGGAAAAACACATAGCAAAGAAATTAATTTCAAAGCACAGACAATATTCAAACACTTTGGAGATTTAAAGCAAATCTCAAGCATATGAGGGTTTTTTCTGCCTAAAATATCTCAATAATAATGGTAATCAAATTTTATATGTTTGTTCTTGTTTTTAATCACTTTTGCTTTCAAAGGTTGTTTACATGTCACTACTTTTTAAACCAAAGAAAATCTGTTGCTTTTTGCCTTTTCTTGCTCTTTGAATAATGTATCCAGCCACTGACCAGTTCTAGTCCCTAAAAACATACTATGAGAAGACTGAGAGAAAAGAGGAGGGAAAAAGAGACAAAAACACAAAGAGAAACACAACCTTATTTTTTTCCAGTCACTGTTTAATGATGGCTACTGAATAAAACAGGCATAAGGGGAGAATATAGAGGCAAAATAAACATGTCTTATGCAAAAATAGCAAAGTGGGGGAAAAAATTACCCCTACCTCTCTATTATTGCATTCATTGAAACACTAAACTACATATTTTGGGGTTTAATTTTCTTTAGACTGAATGTTTTTTCACTGCAAGAGAAAAGTTGAGTCCCATGAGAAACCCCAGTGTGCCTCAGCAAAACAAAAGTGCTAACCAGAAGAACCACAGTGCCGCTCAGCTGACAACAGATGCTGTCAAACAGGCATTTCCACTGTCGAGTCTGTAGCTGTACATCATTCTGTTCTCTGACTAGTTTTTTTTCTTTTCCAGGTCGTAAGTACTATGACGGCTGGCCTGTACTGATAACCATAGTAGACGGTGATGTTCCTTCTACTTCCTTGTCCTGTTTCCTTGCTCCAAACCCTGAGGCTGAGATCACTGATTCATCAGTCACACTGGAGCACAAAGCTCCAACCACTGTCTATGTCAGGTGAGCAGTGGTTTCATTCTTTTCTTACTGGAACTCTACCCAGCATGACAGATAGACATACAATGTTGTTGTAAAAAGATGTCAAAGATAAAGCTAATCATATAAAATCTCAGTTTAAAAGTATTTGAAACCCATTGAAAGTCCAAGCCAGAAATAAGTTTAAATTAAGTCCAGGCCAGAGGAACTCTGTAAGTGGCTTTGGGGTTTTTAGTCATCCAGCTGCAACAGAGCGTTGGGATTTAAGCTAAACACAGGAAAATACTGCATTAAGTCCACTCCATCACTTATCAACTAACCAGTTTCCCTGTCACTGAACAAAAGCATCTACCCAGCATGTGTGTGTCCCATACTCCATGTTTAGTGCCACTTACAGGTCTGGGGGAGTAAAAACAGAGTTTTGGGCCGTTCTCTGTTGTAACTGAAAATCATTACTGGAAATGTTTCCATGTGGATGTGTGCATATTTGAACATAATAATCCAATTTAGAAATGTTCCCATTTTAGAAATGATTCAAATATGTTCCCATGTGGATGGAGCTTTACCCAAATGCACAACATTGGTTTCCAAGCACACAGCAAAAAATTTAGTACTTTTTTATTTACCTGGAGTTTTGGATGGAGTTTTAAACTTAATTTTGACTCTAAAAGGCCAATACCACCAAGAGTGGTATTGGAGATGCCAGAGTTCACTTCACTCATAGTTGAGTGAAATGAACTCTGACACCTCATTTTTAACAAATCGTTAACAGCCTAAAGTTTTGGAAATGTTAAAGCATCTTTAGCCTCAACTGTGTGAGGAATAGTACGTAAAGTCTGCAATGCATTGTATGGACTGAGAAAGGATTGCATCAATACTGCTTGTACCACATTCAAGGTACAGTTCGATGATACTGGGTGCTGCATTGGAGTAGTGGGCTTTTACAGATGGATGTAACAAATAGGCATCATTCTACTAAAGATTCTGAGCTGTACAAGAAAAAAAACTGGTTTTCACAACTGTACATATCAGCACCTCCAAATACTGTTTGACTGCTGCTGCTGGCCTACTAAGTGATGCCACCATTGGTTGCTCTGCCATTTTCTTTTCTCTCCACCAATTCCCTTTAAAACCTAAAGCTGCTTTTTAACTGATGTTTTAGATAGATAGATAGATAGATAGATAGATAGATAGATAGATAGATAGATAGATAGATAGATAGATAGATAGATAGATAGATAGGCACTTTGTTGAAAGACAAAAGGAACTTACAAATTATTTACTTGAATACATACACTTTTTTTATGCCATAGGCAACCAAGGGATTAGACCAGTATGTGATTTAAAATCAGAAGCAAAGATAGAGAACATGTGCAAATCAAAGAAACTTTTCAGTTTTTATGATTTCAGGGAGTAATCTGATTATTTGAGCCAAAAAAATAACAGAAACGTAAAACCATTTAACAGATTCAAAATGAACTCTCCTGTTCTCTCTCCTCAGGACTTACAGTGGAGAACCAAGCCCCACTACTGCTGAGGAAAACAAAAAGACTCTCAGTGAAGCCTTGGTTAAAGCAGGGAAAAAATTTAATCCCAACATTTCTGTCGGGGCTTTCTATGAATCATACTTCTCATTAACTCACCACAATGAAATCTGGATCTACAGCGCCTGAGAGGAGCTGATGGGACAGGATGGTGCCGTGCATCATATCACTCTGGTTTACCTATACTGTACCTATTTTCCTGACTGAGCCTATTATTCCCCTCTGTGTTAGTATGTTAGGTTAGATAAGCATTATTCCAACCACCCCTGGGGGTCATCTCAGTGTTTTTGCAGACAGAAATGCTTCATATACTCCCCTCCCCCCATCCTTTTTTTCCCCCTGTTCAAGTATATGTGCTATAAGACATGAAAATATAACTTTAATACATGTAAAAGTTTTATTTCAAATATTTGGGGGGGTGTTGAGAGGACCTGGTGACAAAAAAGGGTCTTCTCCAAATATTTCCCCAAAGTTCTCCGATTCCAGGAAAATTTAGTTTACCAGTTAACCAGTTTGTTGTACAGCCTTCACTCATTGTCTCTATAGCAATGAAACTCAGTCTTTATATAGTAATAGTATCCTACGCTAATTGTGTCAGACTATACATTTTGACTTAAATAAAGTGCATGTAGTGTGTAATGAATGAATTGTGTTGATTTCAGTCTAAACTTCCATGGCAGCATAAAAACACTGATAGGTGTGTCTGCTTTGCTTTTTTGTCCCATGAAAAAGATCTCACTGTTGACCAGTCCTCCATTCTGGAGTGTTTGTGCAATCATTGAAGCTACTGCATGGAAAGTAATACACATACAATGTCAATCCCTTAAATGTCTGAAATGCTTCTGTCTGCAACATGCACCTACTCTATTCTGATTTAGCAACAGCCACGTTCCACTCAGAGATGTCGTTTTCCGTACAGCCTCTTGGGGGCGATAATGTGCTTGTTTATATGCTGTCTACTCAAAGGAGAAGAAAAGAGAAAACGTTACACTCAGAGGTGTAGTGTGGAAAAGAGGATTCATTACTCTGGCTTGGCTGTGCAGCAAACAAAGCTGGTTTATTGTTTTCTAGGCATCATAGCAGCTTTCAAAATGGCAGTCCTTCGATCAGTCTCCCTGCTGCATCCAGCATTCTTCCTATATACACTTCAGACTCCACCTTCTTAATTCAAATTGGCCAGTCATCTCAGTCTTCCAGAGTGGGAAAACAGACAAAGAAGTTAACTTTTACATAAATAATGTAAACATTAACAATTATTTATTAATGATGAAACATTAAGCAAACATGTTACATATACAGATGCATAATTTACAAGTCAATTTATTCTTTTAATTACTTTGACTTTCTTCACAATCTCAACCAATCAAACTCTGCTGCTCTCATCAGCTCACTTCCTTGAAAAGAGCTGGGTTTGAGGCAGGCCTCCTCTTTAGCTGAAACACAAGATGGCTGCCACACAGGACACACCCACATGGTAACAAACAAACATTTCAGGAGAACATTAGCACACTACAGAAGCCGAGAGCGGACGTGTTACGAATAAACTTTTATCTGATGGTTTTATCCCAATGGTTGTCTCAAGATAAGTTAATTTCCCAATGGTTTTCTTGAGATAACGATGTCATTTCAAGAAAACAAACTTTGTTTTCTCAAGATGAGAATTATTGGTGTGTGTGTGTGTGTGTGTGTTAAACCTCATTTGATCATTCAAATGATGATTCAAATGCATGCCTCACTGGCGGGAAAGGACTTATAAGTGTAAGACATGGGATGCATGTGTAATTCTGTGAGTAATTCTGTGAATAAGCAATAGGGTAAACCATAATGACACCACGTGGTTGGTCGTGTGATTAAACCATCAGGAAGTTAACTTGTTATCTCGAGAAAATGGCCATCGTTATAACGAGATATCTCGAGAAAACAGTATTTATGTCGTTATAATGACATAAATAACTCGTTATCTCGAATTAATCAGGGGGGAAATAAACATGTGAGTATGACCGCTCTCAGCTTCCGTAGCACACAACAGAACGTTCATTATTAATCCCACACTCTGGAACTAATATAGAAAAGTTAAAGAAGAACTTACTGCTTCATAACAGAAATTAAGTTAAAAAAGGAATAAAGTTATTTCTCAGCAGAATATCAGTGCAGTTTGTGATTCTTTGTTTTTTGTTTGCTAACTGTTTTTTTTTTTTTTTTTTTTTTTTTTTCTTCTGCTCACAGCCAGCGTGTATACAAAAAACTGGGTTGCAGGGACATATGAGTCCTGGTGAGGCTTAGTGGGTGGGTACAGAAGACAAGACCTCCAGTCCATCTATCCATTTCCCTGATCATCCTACCAGGTGTCTAAAAGCAAAGCTCTTTTTAATTACCGTATTTCCCGGACTATATAGCGCACATTACTATAAGCCGCACCCAACAAATAAAAACAAAACAAAACAGTAAACATACACATATAAGGCGCACCGGGCTATAAGCCGCTGGATTTGCACGGTGGATACACCTCGGCCGCCTGCTCTCTGAGTGTTTACCCAATCCTCAAGAACATCTTCAAGTTCAGGCCACCTGCTTTTATGTCCTCTGAAAGTCTTTCTCGTCTTTTGGCATTCAATGAGTTCTTCCCGCTGCCGTCTCCAACGCCGAACCATTGATTCGTTCACGCCGAGCTTACGTGCAGCGGCTCTATTTCCCTCCTGCAGCGCCAGGTCGATAGCCTTCAACTTAAAAGCGGCATCATACGAAGATCTTCTAGTAGTTTCCATGATGAGGGCGTATGAGTTTGAAGAGAGAAATCTCCTTCGTGCCAGCATGTACTAAATGAAAATTGGCGCTTTCTTCTTTGATTTCCAACTTTGACGTCCCATGATTAACTTCCTGCTAAAGAGCCCCCTGGCGGTTAAAGAAAAATCCACAGAAAAGCCGCACCGGGCTGTAAGCCGCATAGATCACAGCGTGGGGAAAAAGTAGCGGCTTATAGTCCGGAAAATACGGTACCCTTAATGTGTATGTTACCAGATACACGCTTCATAACATTCAAGTTTACATGAAGGAAAATCAACAACAAAAGTGGTGTTGATTTGAGTCCAAAAAGTATCAAAGAATTAACAAAGGGGGATTTAAGAAAAATAATTAAGCTCTTTAAACAACCCTGAACAGAAATTGAGAGTTCATACATGGCATCCAGAAAAACATCCAAAGATTCAAACACTGTTATAGAGCTTGTTGACATCAGTAGAGGCAGTAGAGCCAATATTTGCAACTGACAACAGATTTGTTTGCACATATGAGGACATTTTGGACTGACGTCAGGTTGATTTTGTTCAACTAAAATCATCAGCAGTACCAGACTGACCCGATCTGTTAGTCTTGACACTGGCAACTTTTTAATTTCTCCAATATCAGCACATTAACAAGTAAGTATTCCCCCTCCAGGGCCAATAAAGCCATCTAAAAGCTGATAAATTAAAACAGTATATCAGTGTGATTCATTAAATAAAGTGTGGCTAATAATAATGTGTCCCAACAGAAACAAAGTATTCTCTTTCCTAATGTAAAATCATGACTATCAAGGGACTGTGGATAAAACAATGGCTTCTTTATTTTACTTCATTAGTCAGCAAGCACACAAGCCTCAGTGGTTGACATTTCCATGAGTGGGGGGAGTGTCCTATTGCCCCCTTGTGACAATAACTGAAATACAGGACAAGTAAGAAAGTGCAATTTCTTTCAAAGAACCTAACAGTTTCCTCTTTAGATCACCATATGTAGAAGATGGGGAGTTTTTAACATTCTGTGAAGCAACTTGGAATTCTGCTCCAGGTTCCATCGTCTCACGCAGTTGCTGTGTGCCTGGCAACAGTTACTGTGAGGTTTAAAGGCTGTTAGCTGGATGGACATTGCTCTCTTAGGGATTCAGAACTGAGTTCTTCTCAAAAACAGTCTTGCTAAAAGATTAAAAAATGTTTTGTTATGAAAACAGTGCAACCCAATTTTGCCAATTTGGTTCAATAGACCCTTGGTTGTCTTGACAGGGCAACAATCATCTGATTATGTCTGTCTCTCGGGCTCTGTTATCTCACTGACTCACATCACAAAAGCATACAGTATTCACCCCACAGTGATGTCATCAGGCATGGCTGGGGTTTGTACAGGTGCACTGACACACATTATCAGTCCAGGGCCAGAAATAAAATTATTTTTTCAAACCTGTTTGTTTACGCTTTCAGAGAGTGACATCATTTCAGAAGAGTTGATAAGAACCGGCAGAAAGCAGAAGTAAAGGACAAATTGTCCCAACTAGATTCTCTGTCAAAAAGAGGACACTTGGCAGCAACTGATTCTGTGTCTGTGTGCCAGGGGGGAGAGGGTTTGGGAGATGGGGTTGAGTGTCCACACTCATGGCTAATAGGTTTTTGAACATAACTTTAATTTCCTTAGACTGTAATGCAGTAACAAAGGATGCCTTAACAACCAGAGGTGTCATGACTCAAGTCATGTGACTTAGAATCGAGTCAGACTGGAGTCACAAAGGTCGTGTCTTATGTCTTGGACTTGATCACCTTGACTCATAAAACCTTAATATCATACACCTAACCGAAAGTGTGTTACAATGCACGCAATGGTGGAACTCTACCCAGCGTGCAATGCAGCCTGCTGTACACCTCTAGCTATTTGCTAAAATGTCCTCCTCTTGTTGCTGTGACATGCATGCTGCATCTACCCTGTTGTTTACCTGATTTTCTTCTGCATGTTATGATGACAGCATAGACTCTTGACAGCGGTTGAGAAGTCCTGTCTTCAAGCTCTGTCAGAAGTGTCAGGGGTGCCTTGGTTAGACGATGTCCTCCTCTCGATGAATGCGTGAAGATCTGGTGTTGTAGATCAGCAGCAGGCAGTCCTCCATCACATGCTATACACAGTCCATCGACCAAGTCTGTCAGAGGTAGCTGGGGTGTCTTTTAGCAGAAGTCCAGGAACAGCAGTCCAATCTGGAACCACGGCTGAGGGTGTTGGCTTTTCCCCTGGTCCAGCGGTGCAGAGTCCTCCGTCGCTCCGTGGCTCCTCGGTGCGTTTCTCTTGGTTCCTCTTTCTGCGCTCCAAGTTGACTCGACTCTGTCCGCGGAGAATAAGCGAGCTCTTCCTCTTTTTCATGGGCTTTTATATCTTTTCAGCCCATTGTTGTGTACGGCAAGGTGCTACGTGACTTGCCGCATGATTTCTTGGGTGCCTTACTGCATGATCCTTTGCACAACTTTAGGCGTTCACCCTCAACGGTCAGCCGGAGTTGCTTCCCCAATTTGGCCCTAAAGCTCATTCCTGTTCCTCTTTTCTTATGCTGTTAACCTGAACTGTGATTAACCTCATCTTTAACTGATCACATTCATTGTTACACTCATAATATGCTCAATATGATTTACAATCATTTAACATATCAATAAATGTTTGAAATCAACATCGAATCATCATTCAGTCATCACAACACTGGTTACATACACTGTATTTCAATAGTTGTTACTTTTAATCACTCATGGAAAAAAGGGGAAACACATTTCAAATGTGCAGATTCTGTGTTTATTTATCTATTCAGCCCCTTTACTGCTGTGGAAAAGAACTATTAGTCATTTATTTATTCAATTTATTATAAGATTGCATGAAACTGGAATGATCTCACCATAATTCTCCAGTTCATTCAACAGTGTGCACAAAACTGGAAAAGGGGGAAAAAAGCTGTGTGGCATCACCTCGGTAACAGAATTCTGTACTTTAATGTTCTACATTTTTGGTTGAAACGAGCTTGTTCTTTCAGTGAAGTTACTCACAGTAGAAATTTCACTTGAGTCACAGGTGGGTCCTGTCAGTGTTTTTGTGTACATCAGTGTACATCA